>CM059583.1:113300000-113817500 GCA_030407085.1 Trichopria drosophilae
GCTGAGAACGGACGGGCGTAAGATGGTCGGCGTGCGTTCCGCCTCCCTTTCACTTGAAGAAGCCGTATGTGGGGAAGACGCTTGTGATTCGCTGCGGGGTGGTGAAGAGTGTGCTGACATGAGACGAACGTGCCCCAGAGCTTCTGACCTCTGGTGGTCACAAGAGCGTAGAGCAGCGGATGTGATGTGTCCTTGCGTTGGCGGGATACCGTCGGGCATGCGCGTCGCGAGAAAGGCGAACACGTGTTTTTGGCTGTCGTTCCACCGAATTTTAATTATTTCTTGCGAGAATTTAGCCGTCAGATAGTATCAGATTCAGTGTCCGGCATTCACGCACTCCGATATCACTTGCAAAAACTCTGCGGTCCATTCATGAACTTTCCAGATGAGTCTCTCAGAAATTGAGGTTAGAGCAGATTAATAGTCTTTAATTTAACGAATAAACAAAATAAATATTGGGACGGCACTGATTTCAGACTGAGAACAAAGACAATCTCACAGACGATCACTGACACGACCGGACCGTTCGCAAATACAATTTACTTTTGCTAAAAACCAACCACTGGAAGGCAGAGCGAACTGTCACTCAACCGGAACTCCGGATCACTACTAGATATAAATTCAGATAGCAGCGCCATCCTGTTAAAAGCGAAAAATGTTAGACAGGATTCTCATGAAAATCACATAAGAATTTGAAACAAAAGTACCTTGTAAATTTCATATAAATCTGGTATAGTACTCGCACTATGTTACGGAAACACTATTCGAAAGTATGTGCGATTTATATGAAAATATAAATGTAATTTCCATAAAATTTCTACTCAAAACATTCATTATTGTATGCTCATAAAACTACCTATTAAATTACTTTCTTTCATCTAATAAAACTTTACATATTCCGTACGATACTTTTATGACTAATAGATGTGTATAATGTGTATTTACGACAACTATAAGGCACTATCCAGCAAGAAATAATATTATTCTGAATCGAGCAGACAAGTTACAAGTTTCAGACGTCAGAAATATTGAATCGCTTTAAAAAACATTAATAATGTATCCATTTCTTCGGCTTTTAACCCCATTTCTTCAATCTGTATAAATCCGTAATCAGTTTGAGTAATTTATGATTTAAACGATCGATATCTGAATCCGATACAATGCTTCAAAACCATTTCAGAATTATTTTACCATTTTACCATTATTTCAGAATTTTTTAATACAAAATAAAATAAAATCATATAAATTAATTGTTACATCGTTTTATTTATATTGTGATGTATAAATTAAATTTGGAACTATTATTAATGAGTTTTGTGGTTAATAATATCCATTAAAGATCACAGTTTGAAATTACGGCTAGCGAAGTTGGTTGCTCCTCTCGACGACATCTGAAACAAACAAATTCAGGTGAATATTATTCTGTATGGTTTTGGCTCTGGTCCATACTACAATAATACATTTTCATTAAGCTTTAAAGTGCATCGTAGAAAAACCGATCATTCAGCATCGTGGGTGTCTAACACCCTAATGACTTTAAGGGATGAATACTCAGCCGCTGTTGAATATTTTGTTACAAAAATGTTACCCTACATAGTTTAACGTATATATTTTAGTATGCAAGTAGTATTTTAATCTTTTAATTATTTTAATTACGTGAAAAAAATTGTAAACAAAAAAATAACGAAAAAAAGCGACATTTTTAATTATATCGTATCTCACGTAATTTTTAATATTTTTTGATAAAAATTGGTGTGTGTTCGCCTGAAATACTAAACTTTCCGAAAAATATTAGAATAAGCGTGGTTTCAAAAAATAGTATTTACTTGCACATAAATAATAAGTTTTAGGTAAAAAGTAAAACATGAATTTTGAGAGTTTTTGGACTATTTTCTTTACGGAAAAAGACATCGCAGTTATTATCAGTGATGAAAAGTAGCAAAAAATGTTTCATTATAAAAAAGAAGTATTTCGGGTTATCCCAGGATCGCATATTCATGGCACATACCCAAAAGGGGTTGGTTCTACATTGGGTGTCCGCATGAACCACAACGGGACTTCGGTTTTTTGTTACTTTTAGACTTACAAAAACCACATCATGAATACTTTTCTGCAGTTATGACTTTAATAGATTCTCCTAATGGTGTTTTTTCTAAACTCAAAATTGTTTATACCCCACACTTTATGCCTATTGAAAAGGGTGGAATTTCGCACCTTTCCAACAAGTGCGACTTGCTGAGTTCTTCAATTACGTCTTGCAAGCACTGTTGCGCTGTTATTTCAGCAGGCTTTTCTTCGTTAATGTGTTTACATGTCAAAAGTATTCTCGCATTTACCATAGCTTAATCCAAAATGCCGAAAAAATGTCTTAAAGGCCAGCTTTATGTTCTTCTGGCCGTCCATAAAGCATAACATAACTTGTCAAAGGCTGTTGTCGCAGGTTGCGTAAGTCATCTGCAGTGCAAAGTAGATTTAAAAGATGAAAATGACATTTTCTTTAAGTTTTAGAGATGTACTTACGTTAAAAAAAAACACGAATTAGTTATAAAAACGATGAAAACATTTTTGTCCAAAAAACACTTTTCGCACTCACTGCGTGCGAAAAAAAATGTTTAAAATGGCTTAACATTTTTTACTTGTAGCCTCGCGAAAAATTGTAGGTAGGGTTCTCATGAGCATCATATAAGAAATTTTCTCATGAGAATTTGAAACAGGATTCTTATGAGAATCTGATGAGAATCTGATGAGAATCTGATGAGAATATGATGAGAATCTGATGAGAATCTGATGCGAATCTGATGAGATTCTAGAATCGGCTGTGAAAATTGGCAGCTAGGATTGTGATGAGAAATTTATGAGAATCGTATGAGTATCTAGTAAGGCTCTCGCGAGAATCCTTCCTAAATTTTTTCGCAGGGTTAGCAGTGTTAACTAAAGAAATTCCTTTAATTTATTTGTCTCAAAATAAATATACATGTAGTACAAAGAGCAGTATTTTTAACAAGAATCAACGAATATGCCTGGGTACATGTATAACCAGCGTTACCCGCTGCCGTCGCCGATCTGGACCAATCTCGACTGAGGTGACCGAGCCTTCTCGAGATCGCATATGTAACAAATAGAAACGCATCGCTATAACGAGAACGAAACAAGAGCCGGCGAGCCACGATTTGGCCACCAATTGGTGGGAAGAGAAACTGCTTCCCTCCCAAGGTCTCTTTGCGCTGCTAGAGCGGAGTAGTTCTCGTGGCTCGCACGGCTCATTTTTCTTTCTCGTTATAGCAATGCGTTTCTATTTGATACATATGCGATTTCGATAACGCGTGACGGGCCCGTCAATCGAGATCGGTGATGGCGGCGGCGTGTACGGGGGACGGCTGCTGTACCCTCAGAGGGTATCCCCTGATGATAAAGTAGAGTTCTTCCACTGTTCTGTGTGGGTTTTCCGTAGTTTTCGCAGACCCCGTGCAAATGCGATACAGAGAAGTCAAGTCGTTGCCTTGTATTGTCCTTGTATTTGTCTTGCAATGTCTCTGATTGTATGATCGACATATCCACCCGAGAGCCGACCTGCGAATAGGCTAAAAAAATGTTATTAATGCGGTTGATAATTCCTTTCCTTTATCCTTATCCTTATCATTAAATGATGATTCATATTGTAATAAACGCGTTTATCGCATTTTTCAGGAAGTAAAATTTAAATTAATATATTCCATTACGTTCGGTAGTGTATATATGGGTGATTCTCTTGAAAAGTATACGTTTTCGCAATTTTTTATGGAAATAATTTTTTTTTGTGTGAAATATATTGTGGGTAGATTCTGAAGTGAGAATCGAATGTTGCGCAAAATTCATGATTGTTATTGTTAATGTTATAACCATTCTTAAATCTTAATTATTGATTATGCATTAAATGAAGAATATTATTATATTGCACGCTGAATATTAGTCAATATACCTACATATAACAATCACAAATTATGTTAGTCGACGATTATAAATTGTTAAATATGATAAATTAAAGACGGCGGATCCATTATGATGGACCGAATTCTAAAATTAAAGTGTTTAAAATTTATAACTAATAATTATTTATTTAGAACAGTACAAAAAACAATATTTACAAATACTACTTAATATAGTATTAAATTCTTACAATACAATATTATTATTTTCTGGTTTTCCTTTTCGGTTGTTTCCTCGAAGTTTGCGATTTTTTCTGACACCACGAAAGTTTTCTATTGCAGTTGTCCGCGTGAAATTTTTCATTATTAACTGCCAACCGCGCAAAGATAACAATTATTTTTCGTATTACTGCGCGTAAAATGCGCGTTTTACTCCCGCTTTTGGATGCATAAAATGCGAATTTACAACCCTAAATGAGTAAAATATTCGACAATTACCGTACGAATTATGTAGGCCGTTTCTGTTACATAACCCATTACGTCAACACATTAAACTTAGTGTTGAATTGATATTGCGACTATTTGTAACTAACAAAATACATGAAATAAAGATTAACCTTAAAAAAGGTTATAAACATTTAAATAGAAGTATTTCTTGATATACGTATAAACACTGTTTTCAGTTTGCGATGTAAAAATAATATGCTAAGTAAACACCAAGCGCACTGTGTTAAAAAAATGTGTATTATGTGATCGGCCATTTCGAAATTTAAAAATCTGTTATCAGATTTGGGTTCAGTGACCCCAAAAACCTCGAAGTAATAAGTTTCAAGCAAATATGATCGACTTTTGCTGTTTAAATACATATTTTATAAAAAAGCTTCGGCGATCAAATAGATATATTATTGAATGTTATTAAATAACGGAATGATTTAAACAAATATCCTTATAATAACTTTTTAGTACCAATGAATACTTAAGTTATATGGCAGATATAGATTTTTTGTTGAAATTAAATTCCTTCTTGAATTACGGAAATAATTGAACATGGTAGAAAATAAAAAGCATATAAAATAACGTTTCGACCTATTTATTTCTGGTCCTCCTTAGTTAAACTACAATATTATATAATAATAATTTATTGATAACATATAAAAAATATAATTTCTTTAAGTCAAAAAGAGATCAGTTAAAATAAAAATATGAATTTATTCTCCTTACCTTGAGTTAAAATAGATTCTTTTTCATTGTCAATAATTAAAATCAATAAATAAATAAAAACACTTCAATGGGGTTGAGTCCACCTAAAATATAAAAATAAAAATTGTAAGTTTTACGAAAACTTAGTAAGGGGAGTAAAATATTTAGAAAGAACAATTTAAAACGAACATTTAACAAGAACGAGGGATGTACACAGACTGATCGCTATTTGACTTTAACAACGACGTGACATAATGTCAACAAAGTTATAACTACAAGAAAGAAAATATTCAAAATTGCTTTTATAAATAAAGCAATTTCGAATTTTCACATTAATGCAAAATAATCATCTGGTAATAATGATTTTTCAAATCTTATGTTGACTATATTATTATTAATTTTAATAAAATAATTTTCAATATGTTACTTCGACCCAGACCATAGGTCTGGCGAAGTATTGAATTTGGTCAGTTCCCGCCAAAAAAATACCCTATAGTTTTTCATCAAATGTCGACGTTTCAGGCCCTATGGAACCCAAAGCAACAATAAAAAATTTGGTGTCCGTTAGGTTGTACGTCCGTCCGTCCGTCCGTCCGTGGGCAAAATTTTGTATACGCGATCTCACGCGACTGGCAGGACGAATTTAATAAGTACAAACGGATTTGGGTTTCTCTTGGCCAAACTTAGATCTGATTAGTTTTTGGAGACAATGCATACTAGATTATGGGGGATTAACAAAAAACGCTCAAAAAACACGTCTTTTCCATTTTTTAACAAATAACAAATCGAATTCTCTACAAAAAAGGTTTTATTCATTTCTTCGTCAAATGAACGATAATGCCGTAAAAAGCAAATTAACATAAAATTAAGCATCATTGTGAACAAGACGTGCTCATTTATCGGTGCTTCGGCTGACCTGCGGTCGGGGTCGAAGTTTTGAAAATGCTCATTTTCAATTTTAATATAGGGTGAATATGCCACGAATGGACAGCTACCAATGAATGGAGGATTTTCTACATATTTCTATTTCTTATGAATGTATGATGCACAACATGCAACAAAATACATATTTTTATGTTCTTTGAACATTCAAAACAATATTTACAGTATATTGATCTTCCAGTGTTTATTATTTTATAAATTCAAAGCAAATCTGAAAACGTCCCATTTGATTTAACCCGTCTATTCATTGGGGTTTAGCGGATTTTTTTGCAAACGTATGAAGACGCGGTTAATAATTAAATAAAATCAAAGGTTGAACTACACAATCATAAAGAGCAGAGTCTAACGATGCTAATGGTGGTACCATAATTAAATTTTCATAAAAGAATTCAAAAGTTACAATCGATCAAAGTGTGAAAAATGCTTAACCGTCCATTCATTGGCATATTCACCCTATTTAAGGAACAAGATATTGTTACAATATATGTATAGAAACTACTCGAACCTAACGATGCTAGAACTACCCTCTGCCGCCTTCTTTCCTGGCAGTGTTAAAATGGGAATATTCCCGGAAGCATCAGCCTTTCGTCAGGGAACTGCAATACGAATTTAGACAAAATTGTAGGCACCCGGGTCGAAGGCATCTAGTTTACATTTAATTTCGTATACTACGTCGTTTAAATCACATGTATTCAATTTGTCATTAAACGGTTTTATTCCTCCGATATTAATGTTGTAAGGTTTATGTACTATTCTAATATTTTGTTTATTAAAAAACTTTTTAATGTCTTCAGAAATACCTTTGATATAATGAAGGCTAATAGTTTTTATATAATTATTATTACAATTATTTTTTTCTAAAGTATTATGTACACGTTTTTAATACAGTCCTTAGTGATATAATTGGGACATCCATTATCACTAAGAATTTGTTTAGCAATTTTGATGTTCTTTTTTCTAAATTTTGTGTCACATAATAGAATAGCTCTATCAATAATTCCATATGCTGTGCCCTATTTATAGTAAAGAGGATGGTATGAAAAGAAGTTTAAATATCTACCAGAGAAAGTCTTTTTATGATACCAATCAGTTATTACCCGAGTAAACATTTGCTGGGGCTACTCCTACTATCAGATCAGGATCGCATCAGATTTGTAATGCTACCTCGGATCCGGGACGGATACGGAAGCCCGGACGTCCGGCAATCCGGATCCGTTCCGGAGCCGATCCTGACTTGTAGTTATCCAGCTACATTCGGTAGATCAGGGAACCCGTATCTGTTCCTGATTTGATCCGGATTTGGAATTCTATTTCAGTATTCAGCTTTAGTGGCGCCTTACCTAGCGGCTGGAGAACAAAACGAATAGGCAGTGCCGATCAGCTGGGCTGTTTCGACAGTTCGACCAGTTCGACTTTATCGCGTTTCATTTTTAAAGTCTAAATATGCTACGGTCTATTGAACTGTTGAAGTATTATCTTGTACCAGAAAAACATAAAGAGTAAAAAAATAATATATAAAAAATATGTGATGTGTAAGTGTTTTATTTTTTTTTTGGAGGTTAACCCACATTCAGATGTGAGGTTAACTTTCCAAATTAACAACCTTTTCCCTAAACCTCAATTGCATCCTACGCTTTCTTAGTTCACAATAAATTCAATAAAATTATTAAGAAAATTTAAACTACATTGAAATCCCATTTAAAGTGAATGTTTATTAAATACTAAATTAATCGGGTTAAGGAAAAATAAAGTATTGTATGTTTTGCTTCGACTTATACTGTAAGTACTTTTCACTTGCGTAAAATGCAAATCTTGCGACAATACTGATTCTTGCGATGAGTACCCAAATTAAAATCCCATTTAAAATGAATGTTTATGTATGTGAATAACATGTATAAGTGCAGTAATCTGACAATCATCGTAGGATCAATTCAGCTCTGTAACTCTTGTTGGAACTTGGCGGTATTTTCACTCTTTAACTGTCAAGTTTTACCTTTATTTCATGGCATATCTACCGAACTATGAATTAAAATCACAATAAATACAATTAAAATAGTTTCAAAGCATAGGATATGTTCCAATAAGAATTACAGAGTCAAAGAGAGTACGAGGTTTCCAGATTATTAGATGCATTGTACAATGCCTTAATATTTTAAAAGTGATATAAAACTATTTTATTATTTTAATTTATTATTAAATTATTCATTTTATATAAATAAAATATTTATTTTATTAATTATTATAACATTCATTATATAATATGTAGTCTCATACAGAATAATTTAAAAAGCATAAATTTTCTTCGCTTATTTAACACTTATTGTAACGCAGCCTATAATTTCAACACTGTTATTTATATTTATTATAATTTTAATACATATTTCTTTTAAATATATTTACATGTAAGCTTATCTAAGATTAAGTAGCAAAAATGAAGAGAATAGAATGCGTTTCAAAAAGTATTATAGCGCCAAAAAGGATTGAATGTTTTCAGATTATTGGACACATTTTACAGCCTTAATATTTAATAAGTGGAATAAAACTTTATTGGTAGTGTGCAAAAGAATTACTGTAGATAATTCTTTATAAAATAAGCTTAGATTAAATATTAAGACGAATAACACATGTACAATAATCTAAAAACCATTAACTCTGTTCGTCTTTCTAATAATTGTTGAAACCCATACTATGATTTCTTTTACATTTATAAAATTAAATTATTTTACTTAATTCGTGCTCTTTCTGCATTTAGTTATAATTTATTTTAATGTTATTGCGCAATATTAAATATGCTGTTCAACATGTATTAATTATAAACAGCCAATGTAACCATGAAGCCGGAGCGACAATTCTTTTAAGTGATGAATCCACAGATTCCATCATGACCTTTGTAGCTTCCAAATACAATATAACTCTCTTTACATTATAATATGCAATTAATGGTGATATAAAACATATACATATACGTATTCAAATCTAATAATGCGTTAACACCATTTACGTCAATGTGCTATATTAATCTTATATTTGTTAGTGAAGTTCAGAACAGTTCTCTTGTGTATATATTTGCACGAATTCTGTAAATTTGTGCAAAATTTAAAGAAAGCGTCATCGACTGGATATAGTTATGTTACATTTGTAGGTTGTATAGGGCTTCATATTCTGTGCATATATAAGAACTGTCAGTTTTTATTATTTTATTATGTTGTATATTATTTAATTGTATGCATAATTAACAACTATACATATTAAAATATACAAAATAAGAAGGTAAGTTTTGTCGAATTGGAAAGTTAACCTCGAATTAGAGTTAGAACTAACCTGTCAATAAAAAGAAATGTTTTATACGTGTATAACCTAAACAGAAATGACAACTTAGCTAAAGCCTATACAAACGACGCATTGGCAAAGGATTTTTACTCTCTGGCATTGTCATCTCTATAATCATGTGTTTAATCATGACATGTTCATCTGTATAATCACGGTTTTCTGTATTTACACCTCATTGAACGTTACCGTCGATTCAAATCCGGATCAGGTCAGGAACGGATCAGGATTGCCGGACGTCCGGGACTCCGGATCCGTTACGGATGTGGGGCAGCATTACAACCCTGATCTGACACGGATCTGAAATTCAACCGAGATAAGGGTCCCGGATCGGTATCGGATTCGATCCGGCGGCAAATGTTTACTCGGGTATTTTACCATTTTCGTTATATTTCGTTATATATTGATTTTAATTATTGACAATGAAGAAGAATCTATTTTAACTCAAGGTAAGGAGAATAAATTCATATTTTTATTTTAACTGATCTCTCTTTGACTTAAAGAAATTATATTTTTTATATGTTATCAATAAATTATCATTATGTAATATTGTAGTTTATCTGAGGAGGACCAAAAATAAATAGGTCGAAATGTTATTTTATATGCTTTTTATTTTCTACCATGTTCAATTATTTCCGTAATTCAAGAAGGAATTTAATTTCAACAAAATATATTTTCACTTAAGAAAACAATACACGGAAAAGAAGATTTTATATTTTTTAACTAATTTGGATTGGAGACATCAGTTCTTGAAAATTACTTTCTTCAAATGGGTTAAATTCCAATATGAGAGTAATTCGCTAGGACTGTTAAAGGAATGGATGCATTTGAACTCAAGATTAGGAGTATTGATTAACCAAAGGATTTTTTACCAAAATGTAGAAAATTTTCATTCATTCCTAAACATATTTCATTTAATAATTGTTCTCATCAAACACAATTTGTTTCTTCTTTTAACAAACAAAAACTTACAAATATTGCTTTGACATACAAAAAACATCTTTTTAATTTAGAAATTGATGACATAATTACTTCGACCCAGACTAAGTCTGGACGAAGTATTGAATTTGGTCACTTCGGGAAAAAAAATTACCCTATAGTTTTTCATCAAATGTCGACGTTTCAGACCCTAAGGAACCCAAATCAACAATAAAAAAATTTGTATCCGTGATCTTGTACGTACGGACGTACGTCCCGTTTCTTTGTCTCGCGATAACTCGCGAACGGATAAGCGTATTGACATAAATTTTTTTTTAAATACGCGTCTTGGCATAACTTAGATCTGATTAGATTTTGGCGCAGATCCATCTGTCCATTACTAAAAAAATTAGCCCCAATTAAGTTTCTTCGTAGTTTTTTGCATTTATTTTGAAAAATACAAATTTTATCAAAAAAATGTTTCAAACAAAAAAGACAGAGCATGAAATTCTCTACAAAAAAGTTGTATGCATTTTTTTCCTAAAGTCAACGATAATGCCATACAAACTGGTTTAAAATGCTTATGACTATTGTCTGAAAAAGTATTGATTTTGGTCACCTCGGCAAAAAAATTACCCCATAATTTTAATCAAATTTTGACGTTTCGACCCCCTACCCCCAGGGGTAGTCTTCGCCAGCCCCTCGGGCGCGGTGATCACCTACGGGCGCATAAGTTCTTTTACGCCCTTGATACGAAAATAACTATTTCGATATATCTAAAAGATGTCTTATAGTATCTAAAAGATATCCGTCAGAGATTTTTTCGACACTTTCAAGATATCTTTGACGAATTAGATGTATATATGTATATATTGTATATATAAGATCATAATGATACATACAGTAATTAGTAAAACACAGTAAACATGTAATATGCATCGAATAGTCTATTACAAAATGCTTTATTAATTACAATACAAGTGCTTGAAGTAAGTATTTCGCAACTTTTATTTATTAATCTTCGGCTGGCCTGTTGTCGGGGTCGAAGTTTTGAAAATGCTCAATTTCAATTTTCATACATATAAGAAACACTATATTGTTGTAACATATCTATCGAGGCCACTTGGACCTAAATATGATTGGACCCCCAAATATCAATATAATTTTATAATATAATTGAAAGCTGTTAGTAAACAAACGAGTATTAAGGAATAGCCGACTCTCCACTGGGTCGAAGTTTCTGAGCGAGCGAAGCGAGCGAGGCACCACGCCAACACTAGTTTTTGAAATTGATTTTTACAGAAATAAAAAAGTGCGTTTATTTAATTTAATTACAACTATTTTTCCATCTTATATTTTTGAACAATTTTTTTTATTTAAATGATATTCGTTTTAATAATATTTTAAATTATCATAAATATAAATGTACTAACAAATTCAAAATCTTATATAACAAACATTTAATTTCAATAAAAAATCAACCAAAATTTAAAATCAACGACAACTGGTTAATTACTTTAACTAATACTAATATTCCAGATGATATTAAAAATATAATTGGATTGGGACAAAAACACTCGTTTCAAACCAATATTGATCAGTTTCCATTACCTGAATTTATTGCTAGTATTGAAGAAAGTATATTTAAGATTGGGAATATTTTTGATAATGATGGTAATTTGATTATTGATAATAAAAATAAAACTAGATGTAAATGTATCAAAGCTATACATAATTTTATACGTAATCATAATTATAATCACGAATTTAATAAACAACGATTAAATAATATTAATTTTAAAAAATTTATCAAAAATAATCCTAACATTTTTTTCACTCGGGCAGATAAAGGCAATGTAACTGTTGTTATGGATAAAGGGAAATATCTTGATAAAATGATTTCTATGTTATCGGATACCAACACTCACATAAAATGCACTTATGAATATACTGCTACCACAGAGGGATTGGTTAACAGATTGGTTACTAAATGGAAGAAACTTGATTATAATAGTGATACTTCAGTTAAATTTTTACATACTTATAATTCATTAATTCCCAGAGCATATGGTTTACCCAAGATCCATAAACCTGATAATTCTTTGAGTATTATTGTTTCTACAATTAATTCTCCTACTTATAAATTAGCGTCATATTATAGTTCTATACTATCTTCAATTAACACCAATCGATCAAGATTTATAAAAGATAGCTGGGGTTAAGAAATAAGATTAAAAATGTTGAATTACCTAATAATTTTATTCTAATTTTATTAGATGTTGTTTCACTTTTTACTAATTTTTCTGTTAATCTAATCAATTATATTCTGAAAACGAAATCGTCCGAAATTAGTAATTTTACCAATTTACCTAAAGATTCTTTTTTTGAAGGTTTAAATTTAATATTAAATTCCACCTATTTTAAATTTCAAAATAACATTTATAAACAGGTTCATGGTGTACCTATGGGGTCTCCATTATCTTCTATTGTTTCGACTATCACCATGGATTTTATTGAGGATATTCTTATACAAAAAATACCTTTCAAACTACCGTTTTATTACAGATATGTTGACGATATTTTTACTTTTATACCTAGTAATTTTATTTAGAAAATTTTAAATATTTTTAATAGTTTAAATAAAATTAAAAAACATAATAACAGAATTTCTTTTACTCTCGAATTGGAAAATGATCATAAACTTAATTTCTTAGATATTTTAATGATTAACGAAAATGGTAAAATAATAACTGATTGGTATTATAAAAAAACTTTCTCTGGTAGATATTTAAACTTCTTTTTATACCATACTCTTTGCTATAAATCGGGCACAGCATATGGAATTATTGATAGAGCTATTCTATTATGCGACACAAAATTTAGAAAAAAGAACACCAAAATTGCTAAACAAATTCTTAGTGATAATGGATATCCCAATTATATCATTAAGGACTCTATTAGAAAACGTGTACATAAATCTTATAATAGTTTAGAAAAAAATAATTGTAATAATAATTATATAAAAACTATTAGCCTTCCTTATATCAAAGGTATTTGTTGCGAACCATCGATTTATATACTGAGAATTATTGTAAATTATTTGTAATGGTATCCGGTGCGGGTTTTCTGTGGTTTCCCCGCACCATTGCACTCCTAATGGAATACCATATGCGAAATCGGCCACAGCCGTGCGGAAATGCAAAGTTCAAAAACGGTCAAATCCAAAATACTCGTTCGAATTTTGTAAGGTTGCAAGTTACGATCGTTCCTTGACAACGGTTGTTTATCGACTATCGCTTGATCGGTAGATGAAAAGAAGGACGGAATCGTGTCAGCCATCTTTTAGAGAGAATCGCTTGTGGTCTGGAAAATTACACGTTGCCTGCAATACATCGACGATAATTCGTCTCGTCGTTACAACCGCGAAAGGCGGAATAAAATAAAGTCGTTCCGATCGACTGAGAGATTTTCGGTTCCCCTTTCGAAGTGTTTTCCGGATCGGTTTAGTCGGAGTGGTTCTTTGACGATTCGGTCGTTTCGGTTGGAACTTTGTGGAAGTTCTCGTCCCGGTTCCGTGATCCCTACGTGGTTGTGCCGAAGTGCAAACGTGATGGTGGTCGCCCACCCGAGATCACCTTTGTGACAGTTTTCGGAACCTAGGTTGGAACGGGACCATTTTAAAGCGCGAGTGGTCGCCCACTCTCAAGAAAGCGCGTGGAATTGTGGCAGTGTTCTGGCGGTGTGTCGTATATTCGAGTCTTAGTGTTGTTTCGAAAAGTTGCCATTTTTCTGTGTTCACATCGGAATCGAGTCCCTCGGTCAATCGCGCGACTTCGCGAGTTAGTCGTCGTATAAAATTTTGAACTTTGCATGTCCGTTGTTTATTTATCTGAACTAAATAAATACATATAATAACGTAAAAATTGTGTCTTTGTCTCGATCTTCGCTCGGTTCTAAACATTGGTGTCGAAACCCGGGAGCATATTCCCGGCGAGCGAAGACGGGAGTGAAGGCCTGTGTTAGTAACTTTTGACTAAAAAAGAATATCAAATTACAATTCAAAATGGTGAATTTGGGAAAAAGAGGTCGGCCAGCGAAGCAATCTACATCACGAGCGATTACCCAGCAATCGGAGTTGATGGCTACGAAGAAGGCGAAACGACAGGCAGCGCATTCTACGAAAATCGACTTAACCTTGCGAGCGGCCAGAACTCGAAATGTTGCATCCATTTTAACTCAAGTCGATGGAGAGGTTATGCTACCAGCCAGGCGAATCCGAGAGGTTATATCTGATGTTACAATGGAGGATCCAATCGACCAAGAAGAAGATGGGAGCAGAATTGAAAGGACCCAAGGTAACGCGCTGGAACAGGCATCGACATCCGGTCCCTCAGCTATTGGTGAACACTGTAGGGTGCATCGAAAAAACAAAAATTGTGAGTTCGGACAAGGGGGATTGCGGAAAAGTTGTGGATCCTCAATATGAAAACGTGTGCGAAAGATGAATTCGATCGGATATTTTTTGCTATCCCCAACCGAGCCTTGAAGTTTAGCAATTTTAGCAATATCTAGTCCTTTTTCGTTCACAATGCACTTAACACCCAACGTCTCCATATAATTGCAACCATCTTCCTGGAGTCAATCTTAATGAAGCGAACGATGAACTGCGTACGAAAGTGTATAATTTTACTGAAAAATCGGAGTTTCTAGACATTTTTGGACATCGTAAAGGATCCCTCAGTAAGGTCAAAATTCTGTAGCACGTTTCAAAATAACATTAATCTCCATTTTTGTGACTAAAACATGCGAATTTATCAAAATTTACACTCAGTGAGACAACTCTGCACGCATCTTTGCATATGTCAATTTTACGTAGAATCTCAGAATTTCAAGGTTCGGTTGGGATAGCAAAAAATATCCGATCGAATTCATCTTTCGCACACGTTTTCATATTGAGGTTCCACAACTTTTCCGCAATCCCCCTTGTCCGAACTCACAATTTTTGTTTTTTCGATGCACCCTAGTGAACAGGCCGATAATTTGGAGCAGAACGACGTCGAAAGAGAGGTACGTCAGTGTGAAACCGCGGTAAATGTCAGAAATCGAAGTAACCTAAGTTTGGAAGCCGCGCGGGATTCTTCATCCGAACAATTAACATAAGATCGGTCGAACGTGATCACCGCAATAATATCTCCGAATATAGCGAGTCAATTCATTCGTTTGAAAATCGTAATGCTCTCATGTTAGAACTTGAACGTGGCCGTGATCGTTTACGTCGAGAAGCAGAACGAATCGCGAGGTTAGAAAAGCGGTTAGATGCATTTTCGAACCCTTCTCTCGCAGCCGTTCGATTGTTTCGAGTTGTAATCGGTGCGTTTCAGGTGGTGAATTCGGTCGTAACTGTGGAAATTTTGATAACCTCACTTCTCGAGACCGATTGATGCCCCGTGAAGGTGACAGATGTCAATCGCGTTCGTCAATTGGAACCGAGGATAGCATATCGTCTGAAGCCGTTCGTGTACGCGAGGATAGCCGAGCTCGACGAAACTGCCGTGATAAAGATTATTATTCCGAAAAATTCGATGATCGAAGTAATAGAAATTCTGTTCTATATAGATCCCGTTCGCCAATTACGAAGGGATATGAGAAGTCGTCGCGCGAAAATATTCGTAAATCCAATCATTGTTGTGAACGTGGTGATTGTCGTGAACGAAGCCGTAATTCTAACCGTATTTCTGACCGAACTGCTTGTGCTTCCTCCGATTCTCGTCGGAAATGCGATGGTCATGGTTGTCGTGAAAAATCACCGCGAATTTGTCAACAAAGATGTTTACTGCGAGAAAAAACACGTTCACCAGAAATGTTTAATTCCGGAAACGATTCGCATCGTCCAGTGAATCGAATGACTGCTACTGCTTTGCCGAAGTTTGACGGGAACCCTGCGGATTGGCTATCTTTTAAGCAATCATATGAATTGTCGACAGAATTAGGCAAATATTTAGACCGCGAAAATGTCGCTCGTCTCCAGGAAGCATTGGTGGGCGAAGCTAAATCGGCAATAGGCTGTGTCATGATTGGTACCTGTAAGGCATCAGATGTCATGAATTTGTTATCGATTCGTTTCGGCAATTCCAATACGGTCATAGAGTCTATTACCAACGAATTAAAAAATATGCCTAAACTAGATTCTCCGGCATGCGATATAATTTCATTCGAGACAAAAGTAAAGAGCGCCGTCATAGCCATACAATCTCTGAACCACATAGGTTATTTACATAGTCAGGAACTCGTACGCGAAATCATTCACAAGATTCCGTCATCCTTAAGATACGATTTTAATAGATATTTAAAAGACGTCGATGAATCCGAACGATTAGTTTCGTTGGGGAATTTTTTATATCAAGAAGCAGAATTAACATTGCCGCGCAGGTATGAATGAAACCTCGAAGGCTCGCGATCAACGTTTAAAATCTCGCGAGGAAATTCGCGTACCGAGCAAACGCCGAATGCCAACTCGGGCAGTATGTGCAACTGTCGTGCGTGAAAATTTAAATTGCAACGAAAGTCCTAAACAAACTAAAAGGTTCGGTTGTTATTATTGCGGCAAAAGGGATCACAGAATCTTCGATTGCCAATCGTTCGCAGAAATTTCAGTTGATGAACGATGGAATTGGGTAAGATCCGAAAATCGGTGTTTCTCAAGTCTCTTAAATACTCACCGTTTAAATGACTGCCGTTCGAAACGTCTCTGCGGTATTGATAATTGCAAAAGAGAACACCATCGAAAACTTCACGATGATAACGAAAATTTCAATTCAAAATATATTTCTAATAAAGTTGATACTCGAAACGTCAACAAACGTAATGCAAATCATTCTACGCGCAAAGATAATCGATTGTCCTTTTCAAACCAATCATTGGTTCCGAAGTCCTTGCATATGCGAAAGCGGTACTGTCTTGTGACTAGGTTCGGGTCGTGTGTTACTAAAAATTCTCCCAGTAACGCTGTCTAGTCCGACTACTTGCTTAAATACATACGCGTTACTTGGCGAAGGATCTACAATCACGTTAATAGACGCGAGTATCTCACGCCAGCTGGGAGTGCGAGGTTGTCGCGTTAATTTATCGTTAAAAGGCGTCTCGGAAACCGGACTAGTTGAAACAGAAAGCGAGAATGTAACAATTTCGGTATCAGGTCCATTCTTAACCTATAAATTAACCGGTGTGCATACCATCACTAATCTCGATCTGCCTGCACAATCGCTCGATAAAATTTTCATTGATAAATTTCCCCATATTCGCGACCTTGGAGTATGTTGATGCCAAACCTGTCATTGTAATTGGTCAGGACAATGTCCACATAATAAATACATTGGAAATTCGCAGCGTGGGGGGTGGTTTGCCATTCGTTTCAAAGACCCCATTAGGCTGGGTGGTCCACGGTAGCGATTCGCGAAAGACCTCGTCGAAGAATCGATATGCCCTCTGTACTGTGTCTGGGAAAAAAAATGGGGGGAGTCGAATTTTCCGATGACGCGTTAGATTGCCTCATACGGGATTATTTCAAAATTGATGCGCTAGGAGTAGGAACCGCCGAAAGAATAGTGCCAAGTGAAAGACAAGCGTTGGAAATTTTAGAGTCCACAACTCGCAAAGTAGGCGCGTTTTGGGAAACGGGGTTATTGTGGCGTGACGATCACATTAGATTCCCAGAAAGTAGATCTGCTGCTCTCAAAAGACTAAAAAATGTGGAAACTAGACTCGATAAAGATCCGTGTCACGCGAAACTCTATTACGCCGAAATGGATCGCTTGATAACAAATGGTTACGCAGAACAGATAAACACCCCTCCCAAAGGACGAGTTTGGTACTTACCCCACTTCGGCGTAACAAACCCTAACAAACCGGGAAAAATAAGACTCATTTTCGACGCGACCGCGAAACAGGAGATATGTGTTTTAACGATCGTTTACTTCCGGGTCCAGATCTCCTACGGTCGCTACTGGGCGTTTTGATGCGATTTCGGGTCGGAAAAATTGCTTTTAAAGGTGACATCAGCGACATGTTCATTAGGGTGAAAATTTGCGAGCAAGATCGAGATACTCAGCGGTTTCTTTGACGAGGCAAAGACCGAAGTAAACCTCCGTTAGAGTATCGAATGAACACGTTGCTTTTCGGTTCCAAATCATCGCCGTGTAGCGCCCTATTCGTAAAGAATCGAAACGCGGAAATTTTATCTTCGACTAATCCGACTGCATCTAAAAGCATACAAAATCAATCCTATATGGATGATTTATTAGTCAGCTGCGACACAGTAGAAGAAGCGATAGATACCGTTATAGGCATACGTTCGATCAATAAAGCGGGCGGGTTTAACATGCACGATTGGGCGAGCAACGAATCTCGAGTTATCGATTGTGTCCCTGAATCCGAGATCGATAAAATTAAATCGAATTTGCACATTCTCGGTAAAAACGATCGCCAAAAAGTTCTCGGTTTACCATGGGATACCTTGTCTGATACGTTCTTTTTTAACATCTCAGATAATCTTATTCCTGACGACATTCGCGACGGAACGCGAAAACCGACAAAAAGGGAAGTTTTGCGAACTATCATGTCAATTTTTGATCCATTTGGGTTTTTAGCACCCTTCATCGTGCGTTCAAAAATCCTTCTGCAAAAAGTATGTTTGAGCGGTATAAGGTGGGACGATTCGTTGCGGGACGAAGAACGAGAAATGTGGATAAAATGGATCTCAGATATCGAAAAAGTTAAACAATTATACATTTCGCGTTGCTATTCGAAAGAGCGTACGATAGATACTGAAGTAGAACTTCACGTTTTTTCTGACGCGAGTGATAAAGCATTTTCGTCGGTAGCATTTTGGAGATTTGTGTCATCGAATGGTGATATTCAAACAGCCTTTGTCGCAGCGAAATCTCGCGTGGCTCCATTGAAACCCTTGTCCATCCCGCGCTTAGAGTTACAAGGTGCTTTAATCGCGAGTCGACTGGCGCGAACAATTGAGAAAGAACACGAATTCCGAATTTCAAGAAGGGTTTTCTGGTCTGATTCGCGTACAGTTCTCGATTGGATAAACGCGGATGCGCGTTCGTTTCAGACATTCGTGTCTCATCGCTTAGCGGAAATTTGCGAACTCACATCGCCCGCGGAATGGAGATGGGTACCGTCTGTACTGAATTCGGCGGACTTTGCTACCAAATGTGTGCTTTATGATACGAAAGTAGATGGTCGTTGGGTATGGGGTCCAGACTATCTACGTCAAAATGAATCTGAATGGCCCGTTATTCAAACGCGACAATCCAAGGAGGAAAGCAATCGTGTCGCGTCCGAGTTGAAAACTTTCGTCGGAATCGTTACCGATAAACAGTCAAATCAAATTCCACTAAAATTATCGATACCCGCCTTTGAACGATTTTCTTCGTGGAAAAGACTGATTCGAGCCACCGCGTGCGTTTTACTAGCGATCGAAAGAATGAAAGGTTTACTAAATTACCGAATATCTGCCGAACACATCCGAAAAGCCGAAATCCTTAGATTACGAGTCATGCAGGCTTCTAGTTTCCAGTCTGAAATTCGAGCGTTGAAAAACGGCAAACAACTTGACAATCGTAGCTCAATCTTACGATTATCACCTTATCTGGACGAAAACGAAATTTTGCGTGTGAAAGGCAGGTTGGGCCAGGCTATACCCGAGTTTATCACAAATGGTCCTGCTATTTTAGACGACACTTCTCCTGAGGTTCTTCTTCTTATGAAAGAATATCACGAGAAGATGTACCACGGGGGACACGAGACCGTAGTAAATGAGGTGAGGCGTGAGTTTTGGGTGACAAGACTTAGAAGTGTTGTGCGCTCGATCGTATCAAAATGTGCAATTTGTAAAATAAATCGTGCGAAACCGCAACAACCTTTAATGGCGGATTTACATTCATCGCGAGTTGCCATACGCTTACGTCCTTTTAGTCATACTGGACTCGATTATTTTGGGCCGCTATTAATTAAAATCGGTCGACGACACGAAAAACGATGGGGCGTAATATCCACTTGCCTTACGACCAGGGCGGTACATTTAGAGCTTGCACATAACCTGAGTTCGGATTCTGCCATTATGGCCATTCGAAAAATATCGGCCAGACGAGGACAACCGGCTTTTTTATACTCGGATAACGGTACAAACTTTAGGGGCGCGGACGTGGAACTACGCGAATCCGTTTTAGCATTAGATACTGATATTGTACTGCGATACGCGGCAGATCAAAAAATGGAGTGGCGATTTATCCCTCCTTCAGCTCCTCATATGGGTGGGACATGGGAGCGATTAGTTCAGTCGGTGAAGGTAGCGTTAACGGTAATTACGAAAGATCAAGTTCTGAAAGAAGAAACGCTTCTAACGTTATTTGCGGAGATCGAACACATTTTGAATTCCCGACCTTTAACTCACGTTTCGCCTGATCCTCGAGATAAAGAAGCGCTTACCCCTAAACATTTTCTGATAGGTAAATCTCCCGGGGGACTCGCGTTGACTCGATATGAGTTGCAAAATACCGACATGCGAAAGCAGTGGCGTTTCGCGCAGAGTATGGCCGATGCATTTTGGAGACGATGGACACGAGAATATTTGCCGACTCTATTTCCGAGAACGAAATGGCTCAAAGAAATAGCTAGTCTAGCAGTTGGTGACCATGTTATAGTCGTTGACGATCAAGCACCTCGCAATTCATGGCGAAAAGGAATAGTTGAAAAGATTTGTCCGGGTCGTGATGGCCACGTGCGAGTGGTCGAGGTTCGAACGGCAAAGGGTACACTTTTAAGACCCTCGTCTCAATTAATTTGCTTTGCGAAATGAGAATCCTCTTGAATTATCGTATGTAAATTACGATCAAGAGATAGTCGTCGAGTTTAAGTATATTGCCTATTGTGTTCGTGTTCTATGTCGTTTCAATTTTATTGTTGATAAAGCGTAATGACCTGGCCGTCGAGGAATTAAGAAGACTTAATGTATATGCAAAAAATATGCTTTACTTTGGGTTATCAAGTTGTATTCGCTTGGTATTTTATTGTTGTGAATGTTCTAATTTAAGCGCTATAAGATTTTTTAATTTGTACGTTACTATGGTTTAGTATAAACAAATATTGTAAATCAGTCTCCAACATGTTGTTTCTGCGTAAATGATTAAGTAAAATAAGAGATTGTTTAATAAAGCGTCGAACTCTGACTTGAATACATGATAAGTTAGGACTGTACGTAGACGGGAACTACGTACAGGGGGGAGAATGTTGCGAACTATCGATTTATATACTGAGAATTATTGTAAATTATTTGTAATGGTATCCGGTGCGGGTTTTCTGTGGTTTCCCCGCACCATTGCACTCCTAATGGAATACCATATGCGAAATCGGCCACAGCCGTGCGGAAATGCAAAGTTCAAAAACGGTCAAATCCAAAATACTCGTTCGAATTTTGTAAGGTTGCAAGTTACGATCGTTCCTTGACAACGGTTGTTTATCGACTATCGCTTGATCGGTAGAAGAAAAGAAGGACGGAATCGTGTCAGCCATCTTTTAGAGAGAATCGCTTGTGGTCTGGAAAATTACGCGTTGCCTGCAATACATCGACGATAATTCGTCTCGTCGTTACAACCGCGAAACGCGGAATAAAATAAAGTCGTTCCGATCGACGAGAGATTTTCGGTTCCCCTTTCGAAGTGCTTTCCGGGTCGGTTTGGTCGGAGTGGTTCTTTGACGATTCGGTCGTTTCGGTTGGAACTTTGTGGAAGTTCTCGTCCCGGTTCCGTGATCCGTACGTGGTTGTGCCGAAGTCCAAACGTGATGGTGGTCGCCCACCCGAGATCACCTTTGTGACAGTTTTCGGAACCTAGATTGGAACGGGACCATTTTAAAGCGCGAGTGGTCGCCCACTCTCAAGAAAGCGCGTGGAATTGTGGCAGTGTTCTGGCAGTGTGTCGTATATTCGAGTCTTAGTGTTGTTTCGAAAAGTTGCCATTTTTCTGTGTTCACATCGGAATCGAGTCCCTCGGTCAATCGCGCGACTTCGCGAGTTAGTCGTCGTATAAAATTTTGAACTTTGCACGTCCGTTGTTTATTTATCTGAACTAAATAAATACATATAATAACGTAAATATTGTGTCTTTTTCTCGATTTTCGCTCGGTTCTAAACAGCATTTCTGAACACATTAAAAAGATTTTTAATAAACAAAATATTAGAATAGTACATAAACCTTACAACATTAATATCGGAGGAATAAAACCGTTTAAAGACAAATTGAATAAATTTGATTTAAACGACGTAGTATACGAAATTCAATGTAAACATTGTAATTGTGTATACAGGGTGATCCAAAAGTTCCGGAACAGCAAAATATCTCAGCGGGAGTGCATTTTCGAGGAAAATGTTTCAGACAAAAGTTTCAGGATTTTTCCCTGGCTATTTAATGGCGATATTGAATTTGACCTTGAACATGACCTTGAAGGTTATTTCAAGGTCAAGTTAATTTTTTTAAATGGGAACCCCTATTTTTTTTCACGGATTCGGAAAGAGCACAAAATTTTACGTCCGAATATGCTATGGCCGTTTTTTTCGGCAAGGTCATTTCAAGGTGAAACTTAAAACTCCCGTGACGGCGAAATATCTCAGAGGGTGTGCATTTCTTTGGAAATTGTTTCAGACAAAAGTTTAAGGATTTTTCCCGGGCTATTTAATGGTAGCACAGAATTTGACCTTGAACATAACCTTCAAGGTTATTTCAAGGTCAAGTTTGTTTATTTTTTTAATGGAAACTGCTATTTTTTTTCACGGATTCGGAAAGAGCACAAAATTTTACGTCCGAATATACTATGGCCGTTTTTTTCGGCAAGGTCATTTCAAGGCCAAACTTAAAACTCCCGGAACAGCGAATTGACTCAGCAAGAGGTCATTTTCGGGTAAAATGTTTCAGACAAAAGTTTCAGGATTTTTTCCGGGATATTTAATGCTAGCATAAAATTTCACCTTGAAAATTACCTTGAAGATTATTCTCAGGTCAAGATTATTTTTTTTTTTTAATTGGAACCCCGTTTCATTTTCTTAACGAAGTTATGAGGATCTTCCGGTATTGAGAGTGGTTAAATTCATTTTGTTCAGTCGATGCTATTACTGGACGATCTGCTCTAGAGATCCTTTACTGTGCCGTAAACTTCGAAACAATTTATTGTTCTGCCAAAAGTCGATTTAGGAATCAGTTCCTGTCCCTCGCTTGTCCTCTAATTTTGTAAATAGAATAATAAACTGTTTAAAAAAAAGTGTATACATACATCTTACGCAACACTTGTGCAAAGTGAACTTGGGCGCGCGAACAGCGACAGAGAGCACGAGTCACCAGCGAAGTAAATAAACAACATACATTCACATTGAATTTATACATACGTGTACAGTCTTATAAGGTTACATTTTGGTCTTAACTTTATCGTTTTGTGAGATACATGGATTTCCTATCTAAACGCCTTTCCTATCTAAACGTATTAAGCATCATTTCAGTAACAAAATACATACGTATATTTCGTACAAAGAGCAATGGCTGCGCTAAGTGAACGAGAAAGAATAACCATTCTCATGATGAGAGGCTGGGGTGATAACCAGCGATCTTTAGAGAATGTGCGAACCTTATTTAACGCATCATTTAGAGAGGGACGAGAACCGATTTCTAAATCTACTGTTAGCAGAACAATAAATCGTTTTGAAGTTCACGGTACTGTGAAGGATCTCCCAAGAGCAGGTCGTCCAGTAACAGCATCAACTGAAGAAAATGAGTTGAATGTCGCGCTGTCAATAACGGAAGATCCTCATACTTCCATCAGGAAAGTTAAACAGCAGCACGACTTATGTTACGGTACAGTACAACGGATCTTAACTAAAAACTTAAAATTTCACCCATACAAAGTTAGACTCGTACAACAATTGAATGAAGACGATCCTGATAGACGCCTACAGTTTGCGGAATTAATGATGAATCGAATAGATGCTGATGCCGGTTTCTTGAATCGCATCGTATTTTCTGATGAAGCTACATTCTTCTTAAATGAGGCAATAAATAGACATAACATGTCTTATTGGGGTGAAACCAATCCTAATTGGATGGTCGATAGTCGTTCTACTCAATATCCTGAAAAAGTAAACGTATGGGCAGGTATTATAAACAATGCGGTAGTTGGGCCCTTCTTCATCGAGGGTACCCTTACTGGTCAAAAATACCACGATATGTTGAGGAACGACATCATCCCTGCTATTCAGGTTATTGTAGGCGAGGATTTCGATCAGACTTGGTTTCAGCAAGATGGTGCAGCACCCCATTATGCAACAGATGTTCGCAATTATTTGAGTGATGTATTCGCAGAACGGTGGATAGGTCGAAGGGGTGTAATAGAATGGCCACCAAGATCTCCGGATCTTACGCCCCTTGACTATTTTCTATGGGGTTATCTCAAAGATAGAGTGTATCGAACGAAACCGGTGAATATTGAGGAAGTAAAACAACGAATACGGGATGAGATCGCGGCTATAGAACCAGATATGATTAAAAAAGTCGTATCGACTTTTTATAATCGCTTGGGATATTGCCAAGAAGTTCATGGCAATCACTTTGAGTATAAGCTTTAGTAAGATACATAATTTCATCAAAATCTTAGTATACCCATCTTGCCTTAACTGTCTGGGGACACACACACACACACACGCACACGCACACGCACACGCACACGCACACGCACACGCACACGCACAGGTGACGGCGAGGGGAACCACCTGAACAAAGCACCCCGAAGAGGTGTAAACCCGACCGTGCTACCTCCACGCGGTACATCTTGGGTAATGCTAAAGCCGGCGGTAGCATTGGAAACAATGTAAAAATGTTACCCATACATACGGTATTTATAAACGTATCGGATGTAAAAAAAAATGTATATTTTTATCCGGGAACAATGATAATGCATTGCACTCTGGAAACTCTGGAAACATTACGAAAATGAAACGGGGTTCCAATTAAAAAAAAATAGTCTTGAGCTTAGAATAAGCCTCAAGGTAATTTTCAAGGTTAAATTCAATGGTGCCTCTTGCTGAGTTAATTCGCTGTTCCGGGAGTTTTAAGTTTGGCCTTGAAATGACATTGCCGAAAAAAACGGCCATAGCATATTTGGACGTAAAATTTTGTTCTCTCTCCGAATCCGTGAAAAAAAATAGCAGTTTCCATTAAAAAAAACAAACTTGACCTTGAAATAACCTTCAAGGTCATGGTCAAGGTCAAATTCTGTGCTACCATTAAATATCCCAGGAAAAATCCTTAAACTTTTGTCTGCAACAATTTCCAAAGAAATGCACACCCTCTGAGATATTTCGCCGTTACGGGAGTTTTAAGTTTCACCTTGAAATGACCTTGCCGGAAAAATCGATCATATCATACTCGGACGTAGAATTTCCCGCTCTTTCAGAATCCATGAAAAAAAATAGGGGTTCCCATTTAAAAAAATTAACTTGACCTTGAAATAACCTTCAAGGTCATGTTCAAGGTCAAATTCAATATCGCCATTAAATAGCCAGGGAGAAATCCTGAAACTTTTGTCTGAAACATTTTCCTCGAAAATGCACTTCCGCTGAGATATTTTGCTGTTCCGGGACTTTTGGATCACCCTGTATATTGGACAAACGGGAAGATTACTTAAAAAACGAATTTATTCATTTCTATTCATTATTACCAGATGATTATTTTGCATTAATGTGAAAATTCGAAATTGCTTTATTTATAAAAGCAATTTTGAATTTTTTCTTTCTTGTATTTATAACTTTGTTGACATTATGTCACGTCGTTGTTAAAGACAAATAGCAATCAGTCTGTGTATATCCCTCGTTCTTGTTAAAGTGTCTCAACCCCGATGAAGTGTTTTTATTTATTTATTTATTCATTTTAATTATTGACAATGAAGAAGAAGGTAGACCTTCGGAAAGACTCCGTCCCCTGGAAAAAGTTTTATTTGCATGTTTACGGACGTATTTGGGGTCGCTGAACACGAATCTGAAGTCAAAATTTGTCGCTCGGACATATCTTGACTGCTATATCGAAAAAACGTCATTTTTTTAAAGTTTTTTTGCATTTATCTTGAAAACTCGAAGTCGCACAAAAAAAAGTTTCAAATAAAAAATGTAGAGCACAAAATTCTCTACAAAAAAGATTTTATTCCTTTTCTTCGTAAAATCAAAAATAACGCCGTAAATGGAGGTTGAATATGAGAACAATTGACTTGGCGTGTCATGCCGCGTTTAAATTCAGCGGATTTAGAATACGCTAGGATGTTTGTATAGCGGTACTGCAAGATGTCAAAAGTATGTTATATACTTTAAATGCGGTTCACCCAGACGGAGCTTAGGCAAACCAGTAAGGTTAAGTTTTTTTTTCTTAGCGGCGGGGACGGGGGGGGCAGGCCGCAGGCCCCCCCAGTAGACAGCCCAGTGTAGGCATTATGCTGAAAACATGACAAGTCAATTGTTCTCATATTCAACCTCAATTTACGGCGTTATTTGAGACTTTACGAAGAAAAGGTATAAAATCCTTTTTATAGAGAATTTTGTGCTCTACATCTTTTGTTTGAAACATTTTTTTGTGTAACTTCCACTTTTCAAGATAAATGCAAAAAACTAAAAAAAAATGACGTATTTTCACTGTTTTCTCAACATAGCGGCCAAGATATGGCCGAGTGACAAATTTTGACTTCAGATTCGTGTTCAGCGACCTAAAATACGTCGGAAAATATGTAAATAAAAAATTTTCCAGGTGACGGAGTCTTTCCGAAGGTTTACCAAGAAGAATCTATTTTAACTCAAGGTTAGGAAAATAAATTCATATTTTTATTTTAACTGATCTCTCTTTGACGTAAAGAAATTATATTTTTTATATGTTATCAATAAATTATTATTATGTAATATTGTAGTTTATCTAAGGAGGACCAAAAATAATTATTTTATATGCTTTTTATTTTCTACCATGTTCAATTATTTCCGTAATTCAAGAAGGAATTTAATTTCAACAAAGTATATTTTCGCTTAAGAAAACAATACACGGAAAAGAAGATTTATTATTTTTTAACTAATTCCGATATAGATTTATTCCAAAAATGAGAGGCTTCGGAGATCACCCGAAATTTTTACTCGCAAAAAAACACAAACATTAAGCAGTTATATAAGATATAAAAACAACATTTATACGTAATTTACCTTATACATTATAAAGAGCATAGTTGAAAGTAATTTTTAAAGCATTGCAAAAAATTATTTATATTTTCATTTTAGTTTACTGGAAAGAAATACATTAAATAGCCATTTTTATTAAGTTTCCAACGCTCGTTTTAAGATTAAAAAAAAATTTTAAATTTAGTCTATATGCATGAACAGTTAGTCAATATATTCTGGTTTAAGAATGAATTTATAGGAAATTGCAACAACATAATATTTATGATAGTATTTCATTTCGAAACAGTCAAATAACATTGGCGACACATTTCAGTGTACTTTTCGGGAGAATCACCCATAATCACAGCAGAAATTCTGTGTGAGAAATTCGCCATGCTAAGTTACTCTGGTGGCCAGATTTGAACTACTGAGACGGGTTTCACATACAGTACACAATGATGAAAACTTCATAATATATTCATTCCAATTTAAAAAAAATAAATTTTATAAACTCATATTAACAGTAGTTAATTTTAACTTTTTTGTATTTATCTCCCATTAATATCTGTCATTCACGTTCATATAGTAAAAGGTTTCTTGTCGCAAATTTGTTGTGATTTTATTCGTAGTATTATCCAATTCAACAGGCTTGATTTAAAATAATTGATTTAGAGTATTATTTTTTGCAACATAATTTTATACTAAGATAGTTTCAAATAATATTCGGTTCATTGCTATCGATCGTAATGACGATGCGACAGATTTTACTTATCTAATACTCACATTTAATCGATTTTGCATTTTAGCAATGTTATCAGATGGAATTGGGGTTTCATCATTTTTTTTGTGGCTTAAATATTAATTTCAAAGGTTTACCTCTTCTTTGTGCAACAGGAATTTGTGTATTCCCAGTGATAATTTTATTATTCACCAGCGTTGACTTTCTCTATAAAAAATTTCACAATCAATTCAACTTTTTACTTTTGAGCTAATATATTGTCAATGACGTTTTTGATATTGTTAACGCATATTTTAAAAGTAGGTAGACGAAGAACCGGTGCTGTGGGTTCGTCCATATACATTTTAATACCTACCTGAAAAGTTTTAACGGATATTTCAGGACGCTGACAATATCCACAGAATTCCTCCTGCGTTTAAGAGTTCCCCAGTGCGCATCGAGATCTGCGCATAGTGTAGAAATCCGCCATTTTCTTATTCACCTCAATGGTTTCTTTTCTTGTTTGCAGCTTTCTTTTACCAGCTAAAAATCCAAATACGATTCAGTTGGTATTCTTAGCTTCGGGAATCATTGGAAATATCTGTCTCGGCTATAAATAGAAAAGGTCACCTCAGGTAGGGACAAGTATTTCCAGGTACATAAGTATTAAAAGATTTACACATTTTAAAGAAAACGTGTATAATGTCGTTTTAACTTAAAATATAACTAAAATGTACATTCCAGAATTAATAATATACTATAGTTTAATAGTTATGTATAAATAATTAAATATAAATAATTAAGGTTGACCCTTTTTTTACCTAATATGACTGGGCTATTATTAATCACTTTAACTTTTAATAGTATCACTACTTCTATCATTTGCTGCTATTTTTGTTTACTTTTGAGAACATCTCGCGCTGATGCTGATCGATGTTTTGATTTTTATATTGTTTAAAATTCTTTTCTACACCGTTTTTCAAATAAAGAAACATAATAAATAAACATTGTTTATTGTTCGCTCATTAACACTATGTTATGTGGCATGTACGTTAATATTTATTTAATTTTTTTAGTTCCATGGGTTTGTAGAGATATCCTAAATAGTATTAATATAAAAATAGTTTATTAAACAGAACATTTTTAAAATTGTAAGATATGTTCAAAACATGAAATGAACCGGTTCTGTTTATTTGCCCATGTACATAATATTACCTAACGGAAAAGTACTGACGAATATTTCAGGATGTTGACAAATACCCCCAGATTTCACCCTGTGTTTACGAGTTTACCAGTGCGCATCGAGATCTGCGCATAGTGAAGAGCCCCCCCCTTTTTGTTAACCTCAACGGTTTTTTTCGTGTTTGTTTAGCTTTTTTTGTTATATTTGTTGTTATTTAAAGAATCTATGTACATACATTTATTACAAATTTTGTCCTAAACTGTATTAGTAATATACAAATGCTAACTTATTCACAATTCCGTTGATCATCTCACAAAATGTATGACCACCCGATATACAGGTGGTGAACTCTACAGATGCAAAGATGCACTAGAGATGCATGTATACCTATGCACGCTCACTTCATGCGCTTCAGTTGTGGTTGGAACTTGGAAGTGTTGGAACGTAGTTCGTGCGAGTTGTGTTGATAGTCGCATATCGAGAAAACCTCATTCCCGAATCCCGTTGATACGATATACCGCTGATTACTACACAGAGGATAAATTGATAAACCTTTAAATATGGCTAGTTCTTCAAGGTGAAATAAAGAAAAAGTGAAATAATTAAAAAATGCGGTGAAAACGAGTAGTGATGCAACAAGCGTACCTTTGTGAACGCCGTCAAACATGAAAATTTTAACAAACGTCCATTTTGGCGGCATTCGTGAACATCGAAAGCTGTTTAATTCAACCAACCTTAAATCGTTTTTGCGAACTTCTAATTCTTAACTTAAAATCTTATAATGTCTGCATCTTCGATTGTTTCGAACATGTCTGCAAGGTAAATCGTTGTTCGAATAACAAATAATGCCAATAATGGGACACTTGTTTTTTTTTCATGGTTGACTGATGCTATTTGGATCACGAACGTGTAATAGTATATTACGCTTCAAGGGAAGAAAGCGCGCGATTTCGAGTGAGAGGTTAGATGCCCGAGCGCGCCGAGCGTCGTGCTCCACGAGCGGCGTACTCCACGAGCAGCGTGCTCCACGAGCGTCGTGCTCCACGAGCGTCGAGCTCCACGAGGGTCGTGCGCTTTCCTCCCTTGAGGCGTACGCTATTTTTTCCCGACTTCACTGGAATGCCCCACTTCCACGCTCATTACTCCCTCTAACGTCACCCTTTCCTTCCCAAGGGAGTAAATGGAACCGAAGTGCTAATGCTCGGAGACGCCCCGACGGAATCGGCTACGTTCATCCTGCGTTACTGGCGCGGAATGTGGTCATTCCCGTGATGTCGGGGAAAAAGCACATTTAAGTTTGTTGAAATAGAGTGAAATCACGTGTATTAATGATTTGTTTATTTTTGTAGATACAATATGAACATGGTGTGTTGTTATGCGCATCCATATGCACCTCTGATCGAAGATTATCGAGCAGGGGATCAAATATGCTCAGAATGCGGTCTCGTAGTAGGAGACAGGTAAGAGTTCTTCCGTATACTCAAATAGACTCATAAATTTGTGTAACAAAAATTAAATCATTTATCGTTTACAGAGTAATAGACGTCGGTGCCGAATGGAGAACATTCAGCAATGAAAAAACTGGTTTCGAGCCGTCGCGTGTGGGTGGTCCACAAAATCCGCTCTTAAGTGGATCAGATCTGTCTACGATGATAGGCCCAGGAACAGGATCAGCAGCAAACGATCAGTTTGCAGCATCGAAATACCAAAACCGACGTACTGTAAGTATTTTTTCTGCCCTCCGGCCAGAAACCGCAACTTCCTGGCCGTTGCGGGAAACGAAGTTGCGGTTTTCTGGCTATCGTCGAGCAGAAATATAGTATACGGCCCTTGCCCAATAAAAAAGAAAGCCTCAGATCACATGTGTGTCAGACTCGGCTTCACCTCGGCCAACAATTTCATGTGATCCGAAGCACTTTCTTTTTTACTGGCCTAGAATCGTAATATACTATGTATTTCTCCCTTTCCGAACTGTTACTAAAATTTATCTTTATTTACAGAAGAGTAGTTCAGATCGAACATTGGTGAACGCTTTCCGTGAAATCAGCGAAATGGCTGATCGTATTAACCTCCAGAAAACTATCGTAGATAGAGCAAATATTCTCTTTAAACAAGTTCACGATGGTAAGAACTTAAAAGGCAAAGCGAACGATGCGATAGCTTCTGCTTGTCTCTACATAGCTTGCCGTCAAGAAAGCGTGCCGCGAACTTTCAAAGAAATTTGTGCGGTTAGTAAAATTAGTAAGAAAGAAATCGGCAGATGTTTCAAACTTATTTTGAAAGTTGTCGAAACCAGTGTCGATCTTATTACGACCGGAGACTTCATGTCCCGATTCTGCGGGAATTTGGGTCTACCGCATATGGTACAGAAAGCAGCAACGCATATTGCAAGCAAGACCGTTGAACTTGACATTGCTTTAGGAAGATCGCCCATTTCGGTTACAGCAGCTGCAATTTACATGGCCTCTCAGGTAAGACTAGCTTTTCCATATTTTGGTATTGACAATTAAGTGTGACTTGAAACTAATTTTATTCTTATTCGCCAGGCTTCGGAAGACAAAAGGTCGCAAAAGGAAATCGGAGCAATTGCTGGTGTTGCTGAAGTAACAATAAGACAATCATACAAACTAATGTATCCGCACGCTAATAAGCTCTTCCCGGTAAACTTCAAATTCGCGATCCCCAACGAGCAGTTACCGAAGATGTAAAAATTGTTATTTTCTGGTGCGATGCATTTTTAATATTTAAGCATGGTACCGAGAAATCATCGACTTAAGCTATTTTAGCTTTTTAATGCGACATTCCCCGACTAATTTTGGAATCTGGACGCTGCCTCAACAGTCGAGACGGTTTTTTCCTTAATTTACCAAAATAACTGTTAATATTTTTATATGGCAGTCCAAAGAAAGCTCATTCGATTACACTACTCATCTGCTTGGTAGTGATATTGTAAGAGTATATTTAATGTGATATAATTCTTTGTGAGTAGCGTGGAAATTATCTCCAAAATGCGTTTTCACTTGACTTCACGTACAAATGTGATATTCGACGAAAGAAAACGAGCTTGTGAAAAATGAACAGCATTCGTAAAAGTCAATGCACTACGTTTTAATTTCATTACAGCTAACTACTTATTTAACATTTCTTGTTATTACAACTTAATAAATGTTATTCCAATTATATTATAATTGACAAAGAAAAATGGAAATAAAATACAAAAAAAAAATTGAAAATCTTCGAAACAGATTTATTTACCCTAACCTAACCTAACCTAACCTAACCTAACAATCTAGTTTTATCAAAATGTAATATAACCAAAATGTACAAATTTCTACTGTATCCTTTCTAGTTTTTAAAAATCAATAATTAGTTTCACTACTTCTGTTGATTTGATATATATTTCATATAATATAATTTCATGAATCTCTTTTTTTACAACTTTTTATCTATCTCTTTTTATCTAAAGCAGGAATTCAATGAACTATTTCCATTTATACCTTGAATCTATTTCATCATTAAAATCTACTTTTGGGTTCACAAAATACAGAAAATTCACTTTTCATATATGAAAACATAAATTTATGCAGTATGTTAATTTCACCTTATTTGTAATAATTTTAAAAATTGTAGTTGTTATTCAATTTCAATAATCTTTTCTTTATAATTTTGATTTATTTTTATATTTGTAACTTTTTAGTGCATGCTCCTGGTCGTTTTTCTTCATCAATATTTACCTTTTTAATTTTTAGTTAATTTTAGTTAAGTTAAATTTATTTTAAAAAGTATCATTACGATTTAATACTAATAAAATTTCAAGTTATGAAAAGGAAGGAATTAATTACTTTAAGGTGATTGTGTGCTGGAATTTAATTTTCAGTTTTGGGATGAAATTTTGGAATTAATACTATATTCTAATCCTTATCTTAAAAAGAAAAAAAATTATTTAATTCTCGCATCCTCGTAGCCAAAAATTACTGTTATTTGAATTAATTCATTTAAAAGGGATATAGTTAATTTTAAAAGGGATAATAGTTAACTTGAAAGCCTCTTCGTTTTATTATTGTATGCATATATGCATTTCAGAGGCATATTTTCAGTGGATCGTTAAAAATGCTTTTTTACGGGTACTTAGATTTAGATTCATACATTGGATAAACCAAAATGGGGAAAAACCGAAACAGACTTTTGAACATACCATATGATGTACACTAAAACGATGGCGTTGCAATTTTTTTAGAATCTCAATTTTGTCTAAATTTTTAATTACGAAATATAATAATAATATAGTCAGCTTGCTTGAATTATTTAAACAGAATGCTTGTCAGAACAGAAATTGCCAAACTAATTATGTAGATTAGAAATGAAAGATTAAAAAAATATGAAAAAATGAATGCCCAAGTTCCTGAAACAGTTACGAGAAAGAAACAAAACTTCAAAAGAGAAACTAATTTAATACAATATCATTAAATTATAATAATATGAAAGCTATCTAATAATATTATATGGCAAACATTTCTATTAATTGGAATAATATTAAACTGTACAAATGTTTGTCCATAAATTATCTGACAATTGTCTTTAAACTGACTAACTACGTAATGTAGAAAAACCGACGATTTATATGCAAAAGTAACGTTAAAGATAACGCTGTAGTTTAATTTTTTAGGAGTACAGTTGTTTCTCTTCATGGGTTACGTTGAAAAGAACCGGATATAAATGTGTACACTGGAGAAATAAAATAATACATTGCATAGACCAATCACTAATGAGTATTATCTGTTTAATTATAAGATAATAAAAATATTTATTAAAGCCCATTGACAAACGCTGGAATCCATTTTACCTTCGCGCAATATCAAATATAATTTATGAAATTATGCCATGTCATACACATCAATCAATTTTGTATACTTTATGAAATGGTTTCCAAGTTTCCAAGTAGAATAAATGCAAGAAATAAGTAGCAATTATTCATAGAATTTCGGATTTAAATAGAAAAGATATTTCTTAAATGTTTCTTTTCCATATTCAAAATCCTCAAAAGAAGAAAAGATTAAAATTATAAAGTACAGATTAATGAAGATTGATCACATTATGGAAATACAGTTTATAAAATTAGTGCAAATTAATTAAGTAATTACGTAAACTATGAAGCATGCACACAATACAGTGAAATTAACATATTGCATGAAATTGTTTTCTCATATCAAAAAAGTGAATTTTGTGTATTTTATTAACCCAAAAGTAGATTTTACTGGTGAAATAGATTCAAGAATTAAATTAGATGCCTTCGAGCCGGGTGCCTACAATTTTGGCTAAATTCGTATTGCAGTTCCCTGACGAAAGACTGATGCTTCCGGGAATATTCCCATTTCAACACTGCCAGGAAAGAAGGCGGCAGAGGGTAGTTCTAGTATCGTTAGGTTCGAGTAGTTTCTATACATATATTGTAACAATATCTTGTGGATTAAATAGGGTGAATATGCCAATGAATGGACGGTTAAGCATTTTTCACGCTTTGATCGATTGTAACTTTTGAATTCTTTTATGAAAATTTAATTATGATACCACCATTAGAATCGTTAGACTCTGCTCTTTACGACCGTGTAGTTCAACCTTTGATTTTATTTAATTATTAACCTCGTCTTCATACGTTTTTAAAAAAGCCGCTAAACCCCAATGAATAGACGGGTTAAATCAAATGGGACGTTTTCAGATTTGCTTTGAATTTACAAAATAATAAACACTGGAAGATCAATAGTACTGTATATATTGTTTTGAATGTTCAAAGAACATAAAAATATGTATTTTGTTGCATGTTGTGCATCATACATTCATAAGAAATAGAAATATGTAGAAAATCGTCCATTCATTGACATATTCACCCTATATTAAAATTGAAAATGATGACCGCAGGTCAGCCGAATCACTGATAAATGAGCACGTCTTGTTCACACTGATGCTTAAAAAAACGCAGTTTAGTAGAGTTTTTGATAGTTCGGGTTGCAGGAAATAAATTTGTTTATATGCGGGATACTTCTGTTTCCGTTTTTTACGGCATTATCGTTGATTTTACGAGGAAATGAATACAACCTTTTTTGTAGAGAATTCCATGTTCTACATTTTTTGTTTAATAGTACATTACGACACAAGTGCGCTAAGTAGGTGATTCGCGCACGAGCGGAGCGAGCACCTACACGCACGCGTATCGTTTACCATTTTTTTTAACGTGTGAGCTAAGTGCTTACTTAGCATACTGTTTTCCGTGCAATTTAGAACATTCGTGCACCGTGCGCTAAGTGTTTACTTAGCGCACGGTGCACGAATGTTCTACTTTGCACACGGAAAACAGTGTGCTAAGTGAGCACTTAGCGCACGGAGTTAAAAAAAATATTTTTTTGTACGATTTGTTTTTGTTTTTTGTTAAAAAATGGAAAAACGTGTTTTTTGAGCGTTTTTTGTTAAACCCCCCCATAATCTAGTATGCATTGTCTCCAAAAACTAATCAGATCTAAGTTTGGCCAAGAGAAATCCAAATCCGTTTGTACTTTTTAAATTCGTCCTGCCAGTCGCGAGATATCGCGTATACAAAATTTTGCGCACGGATGGACGGACGTACAATTTTTTTATTGTTGCTTTGGGTTCCTTAGGGCCTGAAACGTCGACATTTGATGAAAAACTATTGGGTATTTTTTTAGCGGGAACTGACCAAATTCAATACTTCGCCAGAGCTATGGTCTGGGTCGTAAGAAAGTATGGTAAGAATGATTCATTGAATTCCTGCTTTAGATAAAAAGACATAGATTGAAGGTATTTTTTGTTGCCATCAAAAATATATTAAAGTTGTAAAAAAAGAGATTCATGAAATTATATCATATGAAAATACGATTTTGAAAATGAATGCGGATTTATGTTATTAGCACGTCTACTATACTAGAAAATAATGCGTCTCATAGAAAAATGATCAGCTATTATGTTTTGTTCAATTATAATAAAAGGGTCATTCCACGTGAACAATATCAAAGTTGTGGTGGGGGTAGCGGAATTCAACGAAAATGAAATATTTGATAGGTATAGGTGTGGAAAATATCATGGTAAAATATATTTCGAAAGTTTTCAAAATGGCGCCCGTAACGTCATGATCATTGAATTTCTTTAAATTGCGATGTCTATTTTTCTAATTATCGCATTCAAATGAGAATACGCGCTATTAATACGTGAGTGAGAATACGTGAGATAATTAATCATAAAATTAAGCACTTTTATTGAAAAATAAAATAATTTCAAAAAAATTGAATTTTCCCAAAACTCTGCCCGAAAACATTTTTCAACTTAAATTTTGGTATTGAGCTCGTGTTTTTTTTTAAATCTGCTATTTTATCTTGAAGAAAATGATTTTACCTATCATTTCCAAAAATAAAAATGGCGGAGGCTCTTCTCGTTTTTAAGTTATGATTTTTTTAAAGAGCGCAATTCACTGTTATGGACTAGTAGCTGAATCACTAGTAGCTCAAATTTTAAACTAATAGCTCATCAATGATCATTCAATATTTAAAAACTAGAAATCTACATAGTAATAATTTAATATTGTCTTGCCTGAATTTACTTATTATTCTGCATAATTCTAAACAAATTTTATTATTTTTAAGTGATTAATTATTTAAGTTATTATATTATAATATATATTTTTAATTGTCATGGCTCCTGTCAGTCGTTGTTGTAATCCTTTCAAGAATAAGGGACATACATCAAATGTTGGAAGAAAACAGTTACGCAAAATTAATAATGAACTATGTAAAAAGTTTAATCTTAATTATAATACATGGTTAAATCGCGAAATTTGTGATTTTTGCCGATTAATGCCACCAAGTAAAAGCTACAATAAAGCGGCTGACGATTTTTCTTATGATTTACCTGCCTCATCATCATACCAGAGTAGCAAAAAATTACCAGTTTCTTAAAACTCAAATCAGCCTTATGAATGAAATATTGAAAACAAAAGCAGGTGATGAAATAGATATGATCGAGAAGTCATGATGAAGCCAAAATACATGATGTAATTAATGAAGTTAAAGAAAAAATTGCATTAACTGATCAAAATTCGGAAAAAGCGTTTACTTTTAGTTAATTTAAAGGAACTATATGCTGCTTTTAAAAATGAAAACATGCATTTAAAAATTGGCTTCTGTACCTTCGCTAGTTTGAGGCCAAAGGAATGCATTCTAGCCGGAAGTAGTGGAACACATTCGGTTTGAGTATGCAAAATACACCAAAATTTTAAATTGATGATAATTGGGCTGGATTAAGTGATCTGAGAAACACTGAAAGAGAACAGGCATATTTTGAGTCATTTGAGACACTAATTTCTGCTGTAGTATGCAATCCTCAGACACAAAGTTGCTACTTCCGGACAGGTTTGTTTTGTCCTGGTATTGATAACGTGCAACAACAGTTGCTTGTGATGTTTGAAAATAATTTCGTAGACGAAGTTTAAATGTAAATATTCAAAAAGAAAATTTGTGAAAACAGTTTTAAAATTTTTAAATGAAAAAATAAAAAAAAATAAAACATTAAAGAAAAAAAATTAAAATTAAAATAAAAAAAAAAATTAAAAAGTAAAAAAAAATTAAAAAATAAAAGCCAAAAAAAATGGGGCCACACTTTCGGTACCTTCACGTGGTTGGCGCTGGGTCGAACAAAAACCGAAATTTAGATTTAATGATACAAAATCAACACGCGTAGATTTTTAACATTATTACTATGTAGATTGCTAGTTTTCATATTGATTGGGTGGTTGGTTGGTTTTTATTATGGCTTGAGGAGAACCTCTTTGGCCAATCAGAATTAGATAATACATATAATATAATATGATACAAACTTATTTAACATAGCTAAATTTAAATGATAGTGAGTAAAATATAAGCGCATTATACATAGCGAGATGAAGTAACATAGTGAGAATGCGGAGTAAGAGACAGATCGGAGTAACAATAAACATTTCTACAATTTATAGCTAAGGTAATTCGATAATATATATTGAATGATCATTGCATGATCCTTTTAAGCTACTAGTTTAAAATTAATTACATTTTTTATATACAGTGTTTCTCTTTTTAAAATTTCATTTACGAAAACGTCTTAACCTTGCGAGAGCAGTCTGTCATGATTGCACGTCAAATAGCGCGTATCGGATAATTGAGCACAGTGAATTGCGCTCTTTCAAAAATCATAACTTAAAAACGAGAAGAGCCTCCGCCATTTTTATTTACGGAAATGATAGGTGAAATCATTTCCTTCAAGATAATAGCAGATTTAAAAAAAAAACACGAGCTCCCCACCCCCCCCCCCCCCCACCCCCCCCCCCCCCCACCCCCCCCCCCCCCCACCCCCCCCCCCCCCCACCCCCCCCCCCCCCCACCCCCCCCCCCCCCCACCCCCCCCCCCCCCCACCCCCCCCCCCCCCCACCCCCCCCCCCCCCCACCCCCCCCCCCCCCCACCCCCCCCCCCCCCCACCCCCCCCCCCCCCCACCCCCCCCCCCCCCCACCCCCCCCCCCCCCCACCCCCCCCCCCCCCCACCCCCCCCCCCCCCCACCCCCCCCCCCCCCCACCCCCCCCCCCCCCCACCCCCCCCCCCCCCCACCCCCCCCCCCCCCCACCCCCCCCCCCCCCCACCCCCCCCCCCCCCCACCCCCCCCCCCCCCCACCCCCCCCCCCCCCCACCCCCCCCCCCCCCCACCCCCCCCCCCCCCCACCCCCCCCCCCCCCCACCCCCCCCCCCCCCCACCCCCCCCCCCCCCCACCCCCCCCCCCCCCCACCCCCCCCCCCCCCCAATACAGGCCCATGAAACAATTTCAGCAGAGTTCTCTCCGTGTGGAAAGCCCTCGTTACTGTTCGGCCTGTTACCTATCCCCACGATTCTATGTTTCCGATATGCCTGTGCCTTACAATGTTTTCGATACGAAAGCGGTAGAATGAAAAACAACGAGTTTTCAAAACATAAAACATGGCGGCGGACGCCAAAGACCTTATTCTTCATTCCAGCAGGACAGTAACCAGAACACTCAGTACTCTCTGCTTCTTTCTGTGTAGAAAGTAGAATTACCCTTACAGAGTCAGAAGTTTGACAAATTTATTCAGAAATATTTAATTTACGTCTTTAAGCATAAATTTCTACCTTATCGACGGACTACTTTAGAACCCTCTTAATGCAGACAAGCTTAGAAAATTAGATATATTTAATTATGCTGGAAAAATATTGGAATTGTTAAGGAACATTAACTTCTTACGGATGCCATCTACAGAGTCAGGAATATTTTTAAAGGCTGAAAATACAGCAATATCTTTTGCAAAAAAGAAAAAAAAAAACAGTAGTGGTATAGCATTAAGCGTTTTGAATGCCACAAAAGGTTATTCCGATGTTTAATTAAATGTGTGTTACGTTAAGGAATCTGAAAGGGAAGGGGGAAAGGGGCACAGGCTTGTTAATGATGTAACAAAATTTTGACATCTTATACACATTTGACCCCTAATTATACAATGAGATTGGAGTCTCATGATGTTAGGTTGTCCTATATAGTGTTTATATACTCATTAAATTAGCTCGAAGAAATAGAAAATGGAGGAAGTAGGTTTTTAAAGATATGTTTTCTATATTTATAAAATTTATAAGAAACTAATGTCAATAACTTTGGAAAATGTTAGATTTATAACTGTTAACTTGTAATATAAGGGTTTTTTTGAAGAAAATGACGTAATATAAAAATATAAAAATAATAAAAAACATTTGCTTAGGAAATAGAACCTATAGAGGTTAGCACCATCACTATCAATATCGTTATAAGCTTAGTCCCATTTAAATTTTAATATTGAATGTCAAAAGTAGCCAGAGCTCACCATTCTTATTAAATACATACAGTTAACTGTGAAAATTGTAATAATAAAAACAATAATAATTTTCCTTGTTCCTTACAATAAATGATAACACAATTGGCATATATTTGGACTCACATGTTATTATAATCAGAGGGAAGATTCAACAATGCTAACGGTTTTACAACTTTAACCAAATAACTCGATAAATATAAATTACAATCGAATAATAAAAATAACCAATAGCATAATAAACAGAATTATTAATTTATTTAAGGAAATATTGTCAAACTTATTCCATCATACAGTTTCTTTAATATCTTTTAAATTAAAAATTGAAAGCCTCATGCAACTATTTCTTTCTTTTTGTACTCTGGTTGATGTGTACTTAAATACAAAGAATTGTCCAAACCGATACAAATATCAATAATTAAAGATGCTTCTGAATATTAGTTGTAAAGTGGAATAATTATTGTAATTAATCCAGATTTTGTACTAGAAAGGTAGTTCAAGTTGTCCTTACATCTGTGTTCTATGAATTAATTTTATCAATATATTTTCTTTGTAATAAGCACAGAATAGAATGTAAAATTTAAAAAAAATAATAAATAAAAACTGCCATATTTTGTACAAGGTACAAAGTTACCGCACATCATTGATTAATGTTAAATTTGAAGAAGAGCTAAAGCTGAATAATGAATCTTAAATAAAGAATATAATATGTAATAAGAAAAGTATATATTAGAAATTATTAATGATTGTTAGAAATATTTGTTATCATTTTGTTAATAAAGTATCATATTACATTATAACATATGTAATAGATTATTATGATGAAATGTTATGTTTTGATGAATGTAGTTGATGAAATAGCAAAATATTTGTGAATGTTGGTATATACTTTTATTCGATTATTACTGGCTATAATTAATTTGGGACACTAATTTTAGTTGCACATTACTCATAGGCCCAGAAGGTAGTCATGAATGACTTGTTTAAAATACATTAAATTAAAGGCAGTAGTAAAAAATTAATTTGACTACTGCAATAGTGTATTTAAAATTTAAATATTTTCTTCTACAAATATTCATAACGGTTTTACGAAAATTTGCTAGACATTCTACTAGTAAATAGAATAAATATAAACAATGTTTGATAAGAATAACAAGGTCAAAATGGATAATAAATAATTAAATATTTAATCAATATAGAATATACTTTTCATTATAAAGCATATTATAATTATAATTATAAATGTAATAACAAAATATTAACACTTAAATATTTAAGAAAATTTTTATTTTATCGATAGTTATGATATATCATTATTTACTAACATTCTGCATCGAGGAAAATTCCTTTAAGGTAAACTCTTAACAAATAATTGCAATATATATAAATATAAATAATTTCTTTTGTCTTAAACAAAAAAATATCAATTTTCTATGCCATTCGTGATATATTTCTATGTTGAAGAAAAGCAGTTTTGAAAATTGTGCCCAATAAATATTTTTTAGATTTTTCTTTTGATAATAACAATGAGATTGGTACAACTAACAAAATCTTGACTAGTATTTTTTGAAGAATATGAAGTACCAGATATATTAGAGTTAGTTAAAAAATATTAAACATTTATATTAAACATATAGATTCCTTCTATTTATTTTTGTATTGTCTGAAATAATTGTTCTTTATACTAACGTTTAATGACCTATTTGCTGTGGTGAAATAAAACCGAAATCAATTAAAAAAGTAAAATAAATAGCATTCATTTCGACCAACTTACCATTAGCCAAAGCTATTGTGCATTCCTGCGGATCAACAGTGAAAAGCCTTCCCTCATAACGAATGTCGGCTTTCGATATTAGACTGATTTTTGAACCCAGTTCTGGCATACCAGCGCTCATCTTTAATCTTTTATTAAAAATATAATTAAAATGGCAGAATCGAAGGCATCAATTTTCCTTTTTCAATATTAGTGAAAAGATGAATTCACGGAGAGTAACAGAACACTTAACTAAAGAACACAGAACACTTACTATACTGGAGAGAATCTAAGAACATAGACCCAGAAGCTCTTACACCCAAAGGTGGGGAAAGTAGTCCACCAATCCTGAAGCTATGAACTCCGGTAAAACAAGCAGAGGTGAGGTAGCTACATAGATCTTGCTCATTTGCTTATGGGCTGGCAAACTGAATTTATGAATGCGCTGTTAAACGCGCCCTCTCATCGCTGTTACCTAGAGTTACGTAGAAGAATAAAACCAATAAAACAGACTGGGGTGTGGAAACCGCTATCCTGCTATATCAACGAATTGTAGTATACGTACTTACCATCACAAACGTTATATCCATATTGTGAATACATTCTTTTCATTAAAACAAATCATTTAGAGATGGAAGTAATAAAAATTATTTTTCGTAAATTAGTGCAATGTAATAAATATTTTAATGTCATCGGTAATTTTCGTATACAGGGTGCGTGCGTGTAAGATCCGAACATAGGGCATGTCATGTTAAAGGTAGAGCGATCCTGATTGGCCAGTTCCAGCCCATACGGTTCTCCCCATTGGCCGCGAAAGAGCATGGAATGATCTTTTATCGTGCACTCAATGTTTACTTCAGGCTGAATTACGGAATGCGGCTGACTAAAGTACTGAACAGTGAAGGCAGTACTCCCATCTCCAGTTTCCGCCATTCCATGCTCTCTCGCGGCCAATGGGGAGAACCGTACGGGCTGGAACTGGCCAATCAGGAACGCTCTACCTTTAACATTATATGCCCTATGTTCGGATCGTACGCACGCACCCTGTATGTATATATATACCGTGTGAGTCTTTTGCTTCTGGTCATAGGGAGTCCCATGTTAAAGCTTTCAGCCAATGAGAGGCAAGCTTTGACTCGATCGACCAATGGCGTGTCAGTACATATCTCAGTACTGAATTGCCTTACTGAAACGCGTCAAAAGTAAATAAACATTTAATTAGCAAGACTAAATTAATATTATTTAAGAATTTGAAATTTTGTCATTCTTGAAGATAAATACGGTTCTCCAAATTCATTTCTAATCATTTCTAACATTCATGGTCATTCACAAATACAGGTTAGGACGTGAGTTCATGACATATCAACACAGATCATCAGGTTTAAAGTTTTACTCCGCCATGGTTTTAATCGTTCCTGTTGTTAGATGCAATATTCAATGGCTTATTATTAGATAAGTATTCAGTTTCCATTATTACATTTTATTATTTAAAAAAAAAACAACCTGATCCTTTGGCGATTATTTTTTACTCTTTTCAGAATACCAGTTACCGAATGATGAACATATCCAGAAACAGGAGCGGCTTGTCCTGCATTACTACCATCAAATCGTCAAGATCGAGTAGCTGTTAATTGTCATATCATGGCTCTGGACCACATAAATCAATGATCGGCATTCGACAATTTAGATAAGTGAGTTATTGTAAAACTATGTAATTGTTGTTCGTTTTCTGTGTACTTAATTCATTTACATTTCACAGGTTGTCAAATTATTAATTAGAAGAAGCTGAATAATTTGAAAAATTGTGCGATGCATGGCGAAGAGGTTTATTGAAAGGATAAGCACTGCGTACTTCTGCAACCTCAGCCTCGTGGCTCTTCTCGGCATTGGATTCTGAGGTTTTTAATAGAACAATGTCGATTCTTAATCTCGTCCAGACAATGCCAATTCAATTATTTGATAATGTAAGATCATCGTCCTGCTTCCTATATTTTGAAAAAGTTAAACCATTAGATGCGTAACTGTTATTTTCTTTCATAGATACGCCATGTGTGCCTTGATTTCTACGAAGTATAGAAACTCACCTTCGTAATGTTAATTGGCAAGATTTAAAAGCCAAATGAAAGTGTTTTTATTACTGAGAGTCGACATATCCAATCATCTCTCTCTGCATTTCGCTCTAAAAATTAAAAATTTACCACACATGCGACATGGATAACGAAAATTGTACAATTGTTTATTTATTGAAAGTGCGTTGTATTTTAAATCGATCTTCATAAGAGTACTTATAATAACAAGAAAACAATTAGAAATAAATTAAAATTATGTACATTATTTACAAAATTAGTTATAAAAATAAATTAAATACGGGAATGTAGCTACTATTATTACGATTATTTACAATTTTATTTACAAGATTATTTTGAATCGACTGGAAATGTTGAACCATCTACAAACGTACGTGGTGCTGGTACTATTAGAGATGAGGAAGAAATTTTGATATGTGCTGCTGTTGAGGAAGATCCTCGTTTATCCACGAGACAAATTGCCAGACTACTGAACATTTCGCAGCAGTCAATTAGGAGGGTTTTTAAGAGATTTTCCCGGCTCCAGTGTCTATAGTTTTGCCTATTCGGCGATGATTTACTAAAAAAAGTGCATTCGTCTCTGAAGCAAATTTTTTCAAGGAGTTACCGATCTTGATTAATGAGATTAGTCATTAGTTCGCAAAAATGCATACGCATCTCTTCATCACTATTCGACAGCTCTTGGTGCTTGTGTACTTTATACGGCTTGTATCCGTTTCTCTCTTGTAAATAAAATTGTAAATAATCGTAATAATAGTAGCTACATTCCCGTATTTAATTTATTTTTATAACTAATTTTGTAAATAATGTACATAATTTTAATTTATTTCTAATTGTTTTCTTGTTATTATAAGTACTCTTATGAAGATCGATTTAAAATACAACGCACTTTCAATAAATAAACAATTGTACAATTTTCGTTATCCATGTCGCATGTGTGGTAAATTTTTAATTTTTAGAGCGAAATGCAGAGGGAGTTGATTGGATATGTCGACTCTCAGTAATAAAAACACTTTCATTTGGCTTTTAAATCTTGCCAATTAACTTTACGAAGGTGAGTTTCTATACTTCGTAGAAATCAAGGCACACATGGCGTATCTATGAAAGAAAATAACAGTTACGCATCTAATGGTTTAACTTTTTCAAAATATAGGAAGCAGGACGATGATCTTACATTATCAAATAATTGAATTGGCATTGTCTGGACGAGATTAAGAATCGACATTGTTCTATTAAAAACCTCAGAATCCAATGCCGAGAAGAGCCACGAGGCTGAGGTTGCAGAAGTACGCAGTGCTTATCCTTTCAATAAACCTCTTCGCCATGCATCGCACAATTTTTCAAATTATTCAGCTTCTTCTAATTAATAATTTGACAACCTGTGAAATGTAAATGAATTAAGTACACAGAAAACGAACAACAATTACATAGTTTTACAATAACTCACTTATCTAAATTGTCGAATGCCGATCATTGATTTATGTGGTCCAGAGCCATGATATGACGATTAACAGCTACTCGATCTTGACGATTTGATGGTAGTAATGCAGGACAAGCCGCTCCTGTTTCTGGATATGTTCATCATTCGGTAACTGGTATTCTGAAAAGAGCAAAAAATAATCGCCAAAGGATCAGGTTGTTTTTTTTTTAAATAATAAAATGTAATAATGGAAACTGAATACTTATCTAATAATAAGCCATTGAATATTGCATCTAACAACAGGAACGATTAAAACCATGGCGGAGTAACACTTTAAACCTGATGATCTGTGTTGATATGTCATGAACTCAGTCCTAACCTGTATTTGTGAATGACCATGAATGATGTTAGAAATGATTAGAAATGAATTTGGAGAACCGTATTTATCTTCAAGAATGACAAAATTTCAAATTCTTAAATAATATTAATTTAGTCTTGCTAATTAAATGTTTATTTACTTTTGACGCGTTTCAGTAAGGCAATTCAGTACCGAGATATGTAATGACACGCCATTGGTCGATCGAGTCAAAGCTTGCCTCTCATTGGCTGAAAGCTTTAACATGGGACTCCCTATGACCAGAAGCAAAATACTCACACGGTATATATATATATATATATATATATATATATATATATATATATATATATATATATATATATATATTGTAACGTGGCAAAACACGTTACAGGGCTATCTGCCACGAGACTCACAACGGGGATAACTTAAGGGGGGGACTGGTCTTCAAGAACCGCTAATATTTCGTATGGGTGCAATTTCCGAAATGATCTCGTCACCTTATAGGGGGGACTGCTCCGAAGAAGCGGTAGTATTTATTTTGGTGATGATGTCATTCGGCTCCTTTTGAATGATATTTGTTATGAATCTGCCGGGAGGCTTTTATCCAAGGGGAAATGTTGCCATTATAGGGGGGACTGCTCCGAAGAAGCGCTAATTTTTACTATGGCAACACATTAGGATCCATATTTGTTATGAATCCGCCGGGAGGCTTTTATCCACGGGGAGATGTTGTCATTATAGGGGGGACTGCTCCGAAGAAGCGCTAATTTTTAATATGGCAACACATTAGGATCCATATTTGTTATGAATCCGCCGGGAGGCTTTTATCCACGGGGAGATGTTGTCATTATAGGGGGGGACTGCTCCGAAGAAGCGCTAATTTTTAATATGACAACAATTGAGACATAGAATTCGTAGTTTAAGAATTAATATTTGGTAATAATAAAGGTAGCTATAATTCGGGGTATTATTCAGTATTTAATTTTGTTTTGATAATTGCATGCGATCAATATTTCAGGCGTAAACATGACTTTTCTATTTGCTTTGTTTTGGAAGTCGGCTCAAGGACGGCCTTGTTGTCGATTTCGAGAGGTACGAGACCTAAACATCCAGGGTATATCGTCAATCACGCTGCTTATTGCGGCGTGCAGGGGGGAACGACGCGTGGAGATTCTGGAATGTTCGCGAAGGAGAGGGTACGCGAGGGCGAGATGCCGAAACTTCGCGAACATTCGAGAAGGATGAGAGGAGAGTACCGGGAGGGGACGGCCAGTCGCGCGTGCCTGTACGGGCCGCGGGGCTCTCCCTACCCTCACGATCGCGGGAGAGAGGTAGTAAACGGCGGCCGGCGCGGCGCGAGCTTCGCGATTCGAACCGACGCGTCGGATCGCCAGTCCGTGGCAGTCCGTAGCAGTCTGCAGCAGTCCGTGGCAGTCCGTAGCAGTCTGCAGCAGTCCGTGGCAGTCCGTAGCAGTCTGTAGGAGTCTGCAGCAGTCCGTGGAAGTTGACAGTCCGCTGGTAGCAGCCCTGGAGCCGAGAGGTACGCCTGGTCATCAAAAGGTCCCAACAGCCCTGAGCGCACCTAGTTTTCGGCTACGAAGTCTTTCCGTACGCCAGTTGTATGATTCTTTGTGCTCACGGCTGTTTAGATAAAATGCGCTTTTCCGATTTTCCGTTGCCGTTTCGCGAGTGAGAGTGAAAGTGAAAGTGAAAAACGCGAATCGCCTTCGGTTATCTGAGTCGGGTTTTCGGTTTGTATCGTGCTTCGGTTAACTTCTGCTTTGACCGCGAATTTCTCTAGGGTTATCTTCCGGGAATCTTTCTTTCGCGGAGAATATCTTGATTCGATTCTTTAACGCGACTGGGGTTATCTCTCGTTGTTTTATTCGGCCTACTCGGGAAAAATATGGTTATCTTACGCTTTTGTTCGTTCTCGTTACTTTCGGAAAGACGAAGCCCAAAAGCCACGCGCGACGGTAGGGTTAACTATCGGAAACGTGATCGCAGACCGTTCTCTTAAAATTCTGGGAGATGCTTCGGTAAGAGGATAACTTCGTCCTTTCGAGGACTTCAGGAAAAAGCCGTCATTGGGTTATCTTGGGTGATCGTTCGGTAACCGGGAGAAATAACTAGCGGTTCGGGCGAACGTAAGATCGAATCTAGTATGGTTACCTTTATCGTCTCGAAAGTCCGTGTCCGGTGATCGGAAATAAAGACGGTAACGAAAACGGGAATACAACGCGTGAAAAGCAAACTCCGTCGAACGTGATGCTTTGTGACGTCACACCGCGACGCCGACAAGATGGCCGCCGGGTCCGATCCGCGGTCCGCGACGCGATCTCCAGTTGGCTTGGCGAGCCGTTGACTAACATGGTCGACGTTTTAGATTTATAGAGTGGCTTCTTATGATCGAAAACGCAAGTTCGTTAATTTTACCTTGGTTCGCTGGATCGCTCTTGCGAGCGATCGTACCTTGAACTTCCTGGTTATCTTTTCACTCTGTTAGAGTGAACACTGTGGTTATCTGTTATCTTGCCTCTCTTGCGAGGTGGCGCTATCTTATGAATTAACGAGCGGACTTTTTGTGCAATAAGAAGGTTTTTCTCGGGTAATACTCCAGCCGATCCGTCGGTAAGGAAAGGACCATGCGTGCGATGTTAACTGGACCGGGCCCTCCGCGCGGTTAAGTTACCTAGATTGCTGTTTCACGAGCAATCTTGTGGGGCCAAGGCTATCTCGCAATGCCGGAAGGTAGTGCCGTGTTTTTGTTATGTTTTTGTACGTGAGGATAACTGTCTCTACGGAGACACTAAAATTGTTGCGTATAAGTGTGAGTGCGTTAACTTGAATAGCAGTGTCCGCGGTAAACGATAGCGTCCGGGTAATCCGTTTTAATTTAGTAACGAAAGTGTAGATGGTTAGATTAGGGAATTCGGGAAGTAATCAGTCTGGTAATTCGCGCGGTCAGTTTCAGTGGGTTTCGGGTGACGTAATTTCGGTGATTTGTCCGGGTTTAGCAGATTTCTAAAAAAGGGGAAGAATCAGTCAATTTGGTCGGTTTCGGTAAAGTTCGTGTGGTTCGTATAACGTCGTTCAGTGTAGCTTCGGTATGAGATTCGTATAAGTTCGGGTAGGTATTGTAGTGTCGTCTTGGGGAGGGCGCGTGCGTATCGGGCGAGCACGGTTCCTCGACGAGTTCGTCACAGGGCGCCGCGACCGCGTGCGAAAGTCCCGACCGAGTCCGTCGCAAGGCAGCGCGCTTCAAAAGTCCTTGTCGAGTTCGTCGGCGGGCACCCCGTATTTAGAAAGTCCTGGTAGAGATCGTCGCCAGGCACCGCGTGCGAAAAGTCCCTGTTGAGTTCGTCGCAGGGCACCGTATTTAGAAAAGTCCTGGTAGAATTCGTCGCCAGGCACCGCGTGCGCAAAGTCCCTGTCGAGTTCGTCGCAGGGCATCGTGTTAGGAAGTCCCTGTCGAGCTCTCCGTCGGGGAATCGCGCGTCGTCGCGTATCGGGGAATCGCGAGTAGAATGTGGCGTCCGGGGTTTGGGGCGCGAGAGAGGGCGCGATGAACGTGGTGAACCGTCCTCGTCGTCCGTGGTCGCGTAGTATATAGTCTGCGCCAGAGAATACCGCCCTCTCCCTTGCCGAGCCGGGAACTCGGGGCTGAGCTAGCGGGCACACCAGCGCGTGCGGCGCGCCCATAAATTTGTCGAGCTTCGGCTCGGCTGGCGCCCTCTCTTACCATCCGGCGCGCCGTGCGGATTTTTGTGGGCCCCCCGGAAAGTTCGGTTTTTTGCAGGCGGCCACGAGCGACGATGGACGGGTGGAGGCGTAGATGAAGCGAGAGGGGGGTGAGGGGGTCACAATATATATATATGAGTAATTCCGAGATACTTTTAATATTTGGCATTTAAAAAAATTTTTTTTTTTTTACTTGCACCCACATGTAAAGTTATTTTTCTCATTTCAGGTGATACGAAGAGCAAAAATTTGATGGTGCCAACATTTTTTTAAAAACGCACATTTTGTAGGAGCAACTTTAAAATTTTGAACAAAATAATTTTTTTATCCATTTTCAAAACTTTGTTGAATCTGTAATTCTTAATAGATTTGATCAGTTCGGGGAATTTTGCCTCTTGAAGATAAAAAATAATTATTTGTACATGTAAATCTAAAAATATGAAACATGGAGATATAGCGCCGTACAACAATTTGGTGGCTTGTTCAAAAATCACTTTTCGACATTTTTTACTTGGAATCTCTCTCTCTCTCTCTCGCTCTCCGAATAATTATTTAAATAATTACCGAAAATAAAATTATTTTTTGTTCAGTCTTTTTTTCAGACAGGTGCAAATAATATTAACTTGAGACTAGTGATACACGCTTAGAAATATACCAAACAAAAAACAGCAATAGGTTTTGGAGATTTTCAAACTGTACAGAAAGTGTGCCAATAAAAAATAACTATTTTCGGTACCAGCCGCGCAAGTAATATCATTTTTCAAAGCCTCGTATTTTTTTCCGGTAGAGTGGCACGGTAATGTAAAAAGAGTGGTTTGAACCGTTTTTATGAAAGGAATACACTCATGCTTTACTTTTTTTGAAATCTCGAAACGCACTTTTTCCAAACGATGAAATGTAAAAAAATGTTGTCTTTATGAAAATTTAGTTTCTTTTATTTTTGTTTTTATATTTCATTTCAGGAGGCAGGCACCTTCTTAAAAATGACGTGGGTTGAAAGTACAATATCAAATGATAGTACAGAAAAATTTGTGCGGTCTTTCATAAACAAGCACATTTTATTTTTTGGTCGAAAGAAAAGAAATATAGGACAGTTTCCTGCACAAATCTTTAAATATGACGAATTTCAATTTTTTTCACGCAAAACTAATTATTCTCCATCCACCAAAACTATTGTACGATATTTTCCGACATTTAATTCATATAAAAAAAAATTTTTTTGATTATCAATTGTATTAAATTCGTCTTGTAAATATACAGTTTCCTAAATATTAAAAGTATCGCGAAATTACTCATATATATATATATATATATATATATATATATATATATATATATATATATATATATATATATATATATATAGGTGCGTTCGATTTGGATTCTTTGATCGTGCGTTCGGTACATAATAATAATAATAATTACGTCTTTATTGGCAATTACAAATAAGGCTACAACATAAAAATAATACAAAAATGCCAAAGGGCGAGTCACCGCAATAACTGTTTTACAGACTGTAGGGGACGTATATCCTACGGTTAAACTGCGGGATACCTTATACCTTATAACGAATGGCTACAGTGGCCCGGTACAATATACCGAACGATTTATCAAACAAACGATAAAAAGAACCTAAATAGAACGCTCCTTATGTATGTTTTGTTTCAAGTGCTTTACTCATACGTTTTACACACGTGTAATTCTCAAAAATATTGTGCTCTTCCGTAATGCCATCGCAATAAATAATACATATTAGTTATTCGCTGTTTTATACATATCATTAAACAAATTAAAGTGTTTTATTATTTCTGAAAAAAATTTAAAAAACAATTGAAATATTGAAAGAATTAATAAAAGGATTAAGATTTTTTAATATAAATAATATAATCAGTATTAATGACTTCTTATTGAAATAATAAATAAATTAGTAGGTTGTCCTTGAATGTGCAAAACATTCACATTCGTAGAAGTCTTTTTAGTGTAGATATAATTTTGTCGATAAATATATGTACACCAAGTATGAAGAATTCTTTGCAAAACTTTCGTTAAAGACTTTAACATAGTTAAAAATATTCCAAGTATAAATAAATTAAAAAAAAAAATAATGCTCGTTTTAATAAAAAATCGTAATTATGTAATTCTATATATTTTTTAATAAAAATTTAGAAGATCCACATATACATAAATATGTAGGTATGTATACAATAGATCTCACGTGAGAAATCAGCTGAGAATTCCCACATGACAACGTGAGAACTCTCACGAGAAAGTGAGAACTCACATGAGAACGTAAGGACTTACCTGAGAAATCAAAGTTTCACTCGGAGCGACGCGAGTACGGTCCTGGAACGTCTCGGGGAGCTTCGTACGCTCCTTGTCCCTTCGGGAACCGGGTCGTGCGCGGCCGCGGTGGTGAGGGGTGTAGCTAACCGCCCCACCCGCCCCCCTCCGCCCAAACGAAAGAACGCCTCCAGCGCCTGGTCAGTCCGAGGAGCATTTCCGTAAGGATTCCTAGGCATTTCCTAGGGATCGGTCGCGGGGTTATGATTGTGGAGACTGGGTGCGCGGAAGACGCCACCCAGTTGAAAGACAGACAGTTAAGGGCTGAAGAGCCCGAGCGCTCGCACCCCGAGATCATAAAATTTATGGTACCCGGCACCGTGGACGAGGCTGGCATCCTGTCGGCTCTCTGGGGGCAGAACCTTTGGAATCTGTCCCGGGAGGATATCGACCGCAAGGTCCGGGTCCGTCGTAAGATTGGCCTGCCTTGAGCCGAGTCCACGTGGGTGCTGAGGGTATCACCCAGAGTGAGATGCTCGGGAAGGCCGGGAGTATCTTCCTCGGCAGGTTGGCCCTCGGCTTTCGGAATTATGTGGCAATTACCCGGTGCTTCAAGGGTACGGGCACATTTACCGGTATTGTCGGGCCAACCACAAGGAGGTTTGTGGGCACCGTGCGAGCGAGGGTCATCCCCACTCTCAGTACCAGCAAATATATCGGGCTGGATACCAACACGGTGTCGCACTTGTGGCACTCGAAGGGTGTCAGGACGAAATGGGAGAATGCGAGAGGGGAGCGAATATTTACGAAATCCTCGGCAGCCAGGATGTCGAGGTTCTCAATCGCCCAGTCCCGTGTTCACCAACGATGGCTCGACGGGTAGGTCCGACATCGATGTTTCCCTCTTCAGGGAAGGGCCATAGCGTTGGAAGGCCGGATGGACCGTCTACGAGGACGTTGGTCTATCCCACCACAACGCGATGACCATACTCCTGGAGTGGGGAGGCGCGGTGACGGAGCCCGTCGAGAGGTACTCGTAGTGGACGTCGGCACCGACTGGGCTGATTACGAGTCGCTACTCGTGGCCGACGTTCGTCACATCCCTTATTCATGGGGTGAACGACCAGGCCCTGACGCCGGCGCATCCCAGGAAGAGAAAGAGAACACTGGCGGCCGCCATGTGAGAAGTCCTGGTAGGCGGAGATCTTGGCAGCGACGCTAGAATATATATATGGGTCATTCTCCGTCAACCGGTGAACCCGCCTACCCAAAATTGGTTTCAATAAAAATGATCGAGTAAAGGCTTAAAATTCATAAAAAAATAAGGGCTATCAAATGCCTTATGCACATTTTTATTATCCAAAATGGCCGACCCAATATGGCGGCCAAAATGTAGAATTCGATTTATAACAATTTTTAATCACAAAGGAGACATTCACTTACGGTGTTTTTGGGTTCGCTGATTACGAATCCATCATCAGATTTTCAAAATCCAAAAAAAAATGCTGTCACACACCGTCACACGCACAACACACACGTACGCGCACACACACACACACGCGCGCGCGCGCGCGCGCTCGCCTACGTGCGTGCGAGCGCAGGCATACACCCATACTCAGCGACCTCTTAAACATTGTGGCAAATGAGAATCGTTAAATAAATTTAAGTTTTCGGATTTTCGTTCAGTTGAATCCACTATTTTGGATTTTGAAAATCTAGTACCAAATTCGAATTCAGCGACCTCCAGAATCCCCCGAGTAATGAGAATTATTCAAGTAAATTTATATTCCAGATATTTAATCCGCCATTTTGAATCCGCCATTTTGGATTTTGAAAATCTGATGATGGATTCGTAATCAGCGAACCCAAAAACACCGTAAGTGAATGTCTCCTTTGCGATTAAAAATTGTTATAAATCGAATTCTACATTTTGGCCGCCATATTGGGTCGGCAATTTTGGATATTAAAAATGTGCATACGGCATTTGATAGCCCTTATTTTTTTATGAATTTTAAGCCTTTACTCGATCATTTTTATTGAAACCAATTTTGGGTAGGCGGGTTCACCGGTTGACGGAGAATGACCCATATATATATATATATATATTCATTCTATAAAAAATTACAGATCAAAGACAAAATCCGGTTCACAACCCAGCCCACTCCCATACTAAAGTGGATTTCAATGAGTATCAACATCTTATATCCCGCCAAGTAGTTGTGGGTACGAAAAACCGCATCTATTTATAGATGTGGGGACATTTTTTACTTGTGTTGTCAGTCTTCACAACTTATTCGAATGAACATGCACTTGTGAGGACGATCCTCACGAAAAACGTACTAATTCCCATTTGTGAGGACAAGTCCGCATAACAGATCGAGTATACATCGACTATATAATAAGTAACTTTTAAACTTTGAGGTATACGAATTTTTATTTTTATTTTTTAAGGCACATGCTTAAAATTAATTTTGTTGTTTTCAGTGACGATCAAATAAGATGAAACACCCCGCGTTACTCATTTTTAAGTTTTGTTGCATGCTGCAAAAGTTTGAATTTGATTATAATGGCAAACAATTTATTTTTCACTTTTTATTTTTAATGTTTTATCCAAAAACGAATTTCTTGCTTGTTTACAAAGGCTACTTTCTTTATATACATTACATATTAATTCACTTAATAAATATATTACAGACATTTGAGTAATATAAAAATAATAAAGCAATGAAAAACAATTATATTAGATTAGAACTCTGCATGGATCGAGTTACTCTACGATTAATGTTCGTGACAAGTAACACCTTTAGGTTTTTTTAATCGAACACCGACTCTTCCTTCGTTCAACTTTTTTCTTTTCTCCGAAACGGTCATTTTTTGTAATCCCGCACTCCACCCTTTTTGAGACATGTCAAAATGTTCACATGGAGGACTTTTTACACATCTCGGATCAGCACATGAAAGATAATTTACACTTTTCGTGTAAATACTGATCTATTATTTCTTTATTACGGTGGTCTAAATTGGAAAACAAATGAAAATAAATAAACATTTATTACCACTTACATTTATTTATTTATTTAGATATATGGGTCGAAGACCCTTTACAATAGTTATAATAGCGATGGCATCTATTGTAAGTAGTTACATATATTTAATATTAAGTAATTCAAAATTACATTGGAATAGGAGGTTTATATTGAAATTCATGACATTCGCATGTCATATTATCAGTTGTGGTTTACGGCTTCTAAGATCAGGAATGCCGTTAACAAATTTTCAGTATACTCTTCTATTATAAACAAAGAGTTTGCAATAACTCTTAAGCCTTTAAAAGCAAAATTCAGCATGTACCAATAAATTATGTACAGTTTTCTAACGAATCACGTTTCAATTTTCCATATTTGAGCGGTCTAAACTTGTGAACTACACACGGCACACATTTCTGTCGGTGCTTAAACTACTCCTTATTATTCACGGAATAACAAAATATTAATATAGTCCCATTTAATATGTTGTTACAAAAGTTACATCAGCCGAGAAAGTTCAATTTTAGAAAAAAGCATCTCACAACTTTGAGTGTCCTCCTTTCATTTTGACGAAAGGCACATCCTTGTTGTCATGATTTTTTACTTCCATATAATCTCAACTTATTATATTGTGAGCACGAAATCAAATAAAGCTTCGTTAAAATAGAATTATTGTGAATTGTGAAAAAAAAACATAATTGTCGCGCACAAGAAATTGTCAAATTCGTGCGAATTCGGGGTTTAATTCGTTCATGATCTAATGTGGAACACTCATTAGGGGCACATAAGAGGCACTATAACCTGCCAAAATATGATGTTACATATTTATTTCTATGATTTTTACGGTATCATAACGGATGTCATATTAAAGTTTAAAAGTTCTGGAGATATATATGCCCATATATATATACCAAAAATCATAGTACGGCGAAATATCTCAGCAGGGGTGTATTTTTTGGAAAATGTTACAGTCAAAAGTTGAAGGATTTTTCCCTGGCTATTTAACGGCGATATTGAAGTTGACCTGCAATAAGACCTTGAAGATTATTTCAAGGTCAAGTTAATTTTTTTAAATAGAAACCCCTATTTTTTCTCACGGATTCGGAAAGAGCACAAAATTTGTGAAAGCTACTTGGGATGGCCAACATTGATTTTAATTGATTGCAGAGTGCGACGCGGAAATTTTGAAATTCAAAAATCAAATTACGCATAAATGTTTATGAAGTAACAAGAAACTGCTAATCGGTTAAAAGAGTTTATAGAGTGCAATGCAATATCATTGTTCCGGGTGGAAAATATAAAACTTTTTGTTTCCACATCCGATATGTTTACAAATACCGTATGTACATTTTTATACTATTGTGAATGCCACCGCCGGCCTTAGCATTACCCAAGGTATACCGAGTGGAGGTTGCACGGTCGGGTTTACATTTCTTCGGGATGCTTTGTTCAGCTGGTTCCCCTTGCCGTCAGCTGCATGCGCGCGTGCTTGCGTGCCTGCGCACATGTGTGGGTTCGCGCGCGCTTGTGTGTGTCTGCGTGTGGGCTATTTTCGATTAGGCTATTCATAATTTATTCTCAAAGTGGTATCCGTTAATTATTTGGCAATATTCTAAACGTGTGTAGAAAATTCTCCACAGCTTTTCTAATAGTATTCGGAAAAATAAGTGCAGCTTCTCGCACAATCCTTTGTTGAAGATCTTCCAGGTTATTGGGTTTTGTGTAATAAACTTTACTTTTTAGATAGCCCCAATCGATTTGGAAATATGTCATTGACATAGTTTCGTACTGCTACACCATAATGCGGCGGGGATCCATCCTGCTGAAACCAAATCGTCACCGGCTTTGTCAGTTATAGATGATATTATTTGATTTCTTAGCATTTCTTGGTAAACAATGGCATTGAATTTGCCATCTATAAAAAATGACCCAATTAAAGTATTATTGTAATTTCCGGCCCACACGTTCAGTTTCTGAGGATTTTGCGTATGTGCGTTCTCATCGGTCCAAAAACGACAATTTTGACGGTTCACTTCGCCGTTGACTGTAAAGGTTGCTTCATCTGAAAAAACGATATGTAACAAGAAATCAGGCTGCTGGTCTATCCGTGCCATGATCATGTCACAAAATTCATTACGGCAATGGCAATCATCATCATTTAATTCCTAAATAAGGTGAATTTTATAAGGATGAAACTTGATAAATTTTAAATTCCTGCGAACAGAAGTTGCGCTAATTTCAAGTTCCTGCAATGCTCGACTCACAGAAAGTCTTGGATTCTCCACGAAAGCTTGTGCAACTTCCAATGCCTTCCCTTCTATGGTTTCATTTTTATTTGTTCCTGTATCCTCGAAACGCCTAATTGTACTTTCAAACGTTGATTTTGAAATACCGTTACCTTGATTACGAAAAGTATTATTGAAGAGTGTCTTCACTTCATCATACGATCTTTGTGGGTTACCCCATCCTCTTATCATTAAAATACTTACCTGCTCTCTTTCTGAAAGTTGTGCCATGATGAGGAATAAATTAAACATTTTGTTTTTGTAAAATTCAAACCAATAAAGTCGCCTCGATGGACTGCCGAAACGAAATAAGTATGACAGTACTCTATGAAAAACAGTAAAGTGCGATGCCTAAAGCATGAAAATGTCACAGTTGTGGGTATGACACGACCTCTTGGTCATAGAACCTGTTACGTCACAAGCAGGTAGATATTAATGAAGAAGAGAATGAGGCTTAGAGAATGTCGAAAGAAAATGTTAATAAATACATAAACAAGAAATTTTGTTTATCCTTTCGATTTCTTAGATTGTGACATGGTATTAATTCTCTACACACGTTTAATATATTACCAAACAGTCAACGGGTACCTGTTTGTGCATAAATTATGAACAGTCTCATCTAAAATAGCACAAACACTGATACTATTAAATAGCCAGGGAAAAATCCTTAAACTTTTATACTGAAAATTTTCCACGAAAATACCCTCTCGCTGAATTAGTTCGCCGATACGGGAACTTTTAAGTTTCACCTTGAAATGACCTTGACTATAATATCGGTCATATCATATTCTCTCTTCACGAATCCACCAAAAAAGTAGGAGTTTCCATTTAAAAAAATAAACTTGACCTCGAAATAACCATGAAGGTCATGTTCAAGGTCAAATTCAATGGTACCATTAAATAACCAGAGAAAAATTCTTTAACTTTTGTCTGAAACATTTTCCATTTAAAAAAAAACAAACTTGACCTTGAAATAATCTTCAAGATCTTGTTCAATGTTAAATTCAATATCGCCATTAAATAGCCAGGGAAAAATCTTTAAACTTTTGTCTGAAACATTTTACCCGAACATGCACTTCCGCTGAGTTAATTCGCAGTTCCGGGACTTTTGGCGGACTCTATATATGATAATATATATATTTTATCTGTTGTAGGGACTAGGTACGTACAAACAACTGGTTAGGGGTCTTAGCCCCCATAATGTATAGTATCGTACATTTATTACATACCGAGTATAGGGGATATATATATGGTATATAGAAAGGCACATATTTTGTTATTTGTAAAAACGATGTACGTACAATCCATGAGATGTAGGTACCGCCCTTCATTATCGTATATATTAGCTATATAATACTACACATGGTTTATCAGTTATGGGGCATTCCACGTGAAATCACCAACGTTTCGGAGACAAGTTTCAGACCTTATTCAACGTTTATTTACGTTTAGAATGCGTAAAGATAAGCCTATCCTGTAAATTTCAGCTCAAAATATTAATTTGTTCAGAAGTTATTGATAAAAGTGTAAACGATAAAAATGAAATTTACTATTTCTTAAACGTCGATATCTCGAAAACTATCATTCGGAGAAAAAAAGTTTAATTCCAAAATGTGCAGAAATGCCTAAATTTTTCGTTGGTGTAAATGATATAAACAAAGTATTATTGTTTATAACTGTGAAGATTATTTTGTTGTAACTCAATTTACGCTCGTATGTCATCTTTTTTCTTCTTGTGGCATAAACAAACGTTGTTCGCAAAAGTGTTTTCTTTAATTTCGCAAAGTTTCAGTTTCGCAATAAACGAGTTCGTGTGCAAAAATTTCGACTTTCATTCGATTTGTTTCTACTTTCGAATGAAATTTATAAAATTTTAATACGAAATGAGTAGTTTTCAAATGTTTTCATACGCACAATATATTTTGAATATTTTTCGTCTTTCCAATGCAATGACAGAAGAGTTGGTGCAATGGCAAACCGATGCAAAACGTGAGTTGAGTGTACGTGAAAAGAAAATTCTACAGTTGGAAAAAGTGTTCGACGACTATAAGGAAAATGCAAAAAAGTCGATAAATGAAACAAGTTCAAATTCAGCGGCAGCTAAAATTCAAGGTCCGCAGTATATTTCAATACCGACCACGTGTATAGGTACTCTCCAAGAATTAGAACAAGGCGAAGATTTTGATCTTTGGTTTGAGAGATTTGAACAATTTATATCGTCAAATAATGCAGAAGAAGCCAGGAAGGTGAGCTTTTTTCTAACATTATTAGGAAAATGGGGATACAAATTGCTACGAAGTTTATGTCATCCAAATCTACCAGCCTCTTTCTCATTGGATATGTTAAATTTAACCTTGAAAAATAACTTAAAACCAAAACCTAATTTATTAACGGAACGGTATAAGTTTAAAGAATGCCGTCAACAATGTGGAGAGACAATTACATGCAAATTTAAAGCATTTGGCGACACATTGTGATTTCGGAACAAGTTTAATGAGCAATATGAGAGATCAGTTCATCTGGGGACTTCGAGACGACTCCATTAAGAGAAAGTTGCTTGGTGAACGTGAAATAAACTACCAAAAAGTAATTGAAATTGCTTGTGCGATGGAATCAGCAAATAACGACATGGGTGAGATAAATAGAACCAATGCGATAAATTTTATTAAAGATGATCGACGTAAAAGTGGACTTGGTTATCAAAAGTCAAATTTTAGTAATAGTTTTAAATGCTTTTGTTGAGGAAAAAACGGCCATAGCACTAATGATTGTAATTTTCGAAAATTTTCATATAATTATTGTAAAAAAGTAGGACATTTGAAAACAGTATGTAGAAGTAATCCGGGCAATAAAGGAAAATTTGACATTATAAGTAAAAATAATGATAAGCGAGAAAGAAGTAATAACGATGAAAAGAATTATAATTTGCATTCAGATTTTATTAGGAATAATAAGAGAAACGAAAAACAACATTATTTGGGTGAAATTAATGAAATTGAGGATGTTGTTGAAAATATGTTTTTATTAAATGGTAATGAATGTATACAGAAGGAAAAACAAAATCTGTGCTTAGATCCTAAGTACTTGGATATTGTTGTCAATAACGCTAAAGTAACTTTCGAAATTGATTCGGGCTCGCATATTACAGCAATTAGTTAAAAAGATTATTTAATAAATAAAACATTGTCTACGCTAACATTGCTTCCTACAAAAATGAAATTTAAAACATATCATGGTTCTATTATTGTTCCATTAGGTATTTTGAAAACGGAAATTTTTCCTGATAATTCATATAAAGAATTAGAATTGTTCGTTTTAACAGGAAGTAGTGACCCAATCGTAGGTAGAGAATGGTTAAAGTCTTTGGGATTCTCATTGATATTACAGAGTAAAACAAATTTTGATAAAATTGTTATGATTCAAGATATTTTGCACGAGTTCCCAATGGTTTTATCAGATAAAGTTGGTTGTTGCACAAAAGGTCAGTTACATTTACACTTGAAATTAAGTTGGATTTTATTCGTCCAAATCTTCATGACAGAATTATTAAGGAACAAGCAAAACAGCAATTTTATGCGTCTGGTAGTTGCGAGAGGAAATTCGAAATTGGTCAAAAAGTTATGGCAGCAAATCAAATGGGTGATAATTTCGTATTATCTGCAGTCGAAGAGAAATTGTCCCCAGTGGTCTATATGGTGAGAATGATGGATAATCGTTTATGGAAAAGACATACGGATCAATTAAAATCATGTACAATTCGTCAAGAAGAAGTTCTGCCTTTGTCCAACGTTGACAAAGATGTGGTTTCCGACAATCGATCAGTCGACGAGCAACACATCGGTGGACCTTCAAAAATTAAAGATGTACCACTTATAAGTAACAGTTCTGTAGTTCCAGTATTAGCGGTTCCTTCAGCAGACCTTAAGACACCTTTGGAGGTAACGGAAAACTTAACATTTGGTGAATCATGAACTTCTGACAAGAGCAGAAGTATATCGGTGACTTCCCCTCTTTCACAAAATCTGCTTGTCAACACATCGGTGCGTAGATTAGCTCGCTCTCGTAGAGCTCCAGAAAGATTAAATTTATAGATTGTATTTTGTTCTTTATTGTTCAGATTAAAGGAAAATTCTTGCAGATGTAAGGGGGAGGGATTTGTAATGTATGTGTGTGTAAGTTCGCCTATAAGTCTAACTAGAGTCACTATAATCAATTATAACTATGCGTGTGAATGGGCCTTAACACTCGAGTTGCGGTGTTGCCATGCAGCGGCAATGGTTTCATGTATATAGTGAAAGGCTCTTGACCACTTGACCTCAGACATATTTCAATATTAAAATAAATCGAACATCATCCTGGTCCATTTATATTAATTGGAGTTATTATTGAGAAATACCTTGTCCCCGGATATAACACATTTCAAGCTCAAAACTAATTTAGGGTGATTCAATGCACTTTATATTAATGTACGTCAAATTTCGGCAAATCGATTCAGAAATGAGCGAGAATTTACGAGAAAAAAAATATTCTATTACTCCGTATAGTGGAGAAGGTAAAAAACACCGTAAGTCAAAAGCAAACAGCATCGAAAGTATGAGAATCGTAAAATAATATTTCAATGTTCGTTACAATACATTTTATGCGATATCCAAAAAGAGTAAATGTAATTCTTTTATATATTTCTTATATGTTTTCTCAAAAAATAAAAATGAAAAGTCATTCTGTGCAAATCTAACCTTAATTTTTATTTCTAAATGCTTCCATGCGCTAATTTCATTCGATTCGATACGTTTTAATTCTTTGCATCAGCTTGCATACGTTTTCGTGCGATTTATCGCGAAATAACGAGGAAAGAACGTGATCGAAACGTATGAAATCGTATTACAAATTTTTGCACACGAACTCGCTTATTGGGTTGTTATCTCTGAAACTGGCTTTGTAATGTAAAGAAAACCGAGCGCATGAGTAGCAGCATGCGCCGGCCGGGCCGTTCGTACCTTTCAGCGGCCCGGCCGTATAAAGCGCTCTCTCCCCCCTTCCAGGTATACATTACATTCCTAACTACACCCAGCGAATTTAATTCGCACGGGGAATTACCTCGGATTTCTGTGTTTCTCACATTAAGATATATAGGTAAAGACAAGGACGACTGCGGGTTTCCCCGTGCGAATTAAATTCGTTGGGTGTACGTGTTTTTGTCTTTATCAAAATATATTTTTTACAAAATACTTTTCTGTACATTGAAATTTTAAACATTCTTTGAATCTGAAAGTATACAATTTAATTACGCCGACTTGGCTTCACGCTTTACCCAGGCTTAGGACTGGTAGATTTTCGTTCAGGCGCGTTTAAAAGCTGACTGTAGTATAGTTATTGTAATTTTTTAAACTAAAACTTACATTTAACTTTTTTAAATGTGTCATATTTAATTTCATAATTAGTCGAATTCGAAAATAATTTTACACAAATATCGGTCGGAGGATATTTGTCTATATATATATATATATATATATATATATATATATATATATATATTACCATATACGGGTATAAATGAATGAACACTTTTGGGTTCCTTAATCTGTTTAGCTTTCGAAAATCTGTTTTTTAAATCTTTTTTCACTTTTTCGTGTTCAGTATGAGTGCATTACTGAAATTGTATACTTTTATGTGCTGTGTTGTCCAGATGTATTTATCTCGTAGTTCATATCATGCAAACTTGTGCGTCTTGCTAATCTCTTTACAGTACCACCAACACCGTCGCATGCGCTTTTACCATACGAAGTTGCAAAAAAAAATGCCACTTAGCTTGTATTTTGAAATCTGCATAATGATGAGCTAAATTTATGAAATTATATTTATTTTTATATTGGATGCTGCACCATCAGATACGTATATAATTTTCTTAACATTTGGTTGATGTAAAGTGGCATTCATTCGTAGTACATTCGCACATCATGAGTTTTAACATATCATGATACGTGATAGGAACCTTTTCTGTATTGTTCTCGTCAAGAAAAGTTGATAATTTACAAGCAAGTAGTTAAGGGTGTTCTTCCAAAAAGTCGGAAGTCAGATTTGACTGTAGCGACGCCTACAACTTTTAAGTGCACTGATTGGAGTGACATCTGCCGACGATATTACGAAGTTCGACTTTCGTTCTCTCGTCAGGACCGTATCAAAGATTTCTTGAAGGGTTCTTACCGGGGCCCCACAATTTTGTTTACATGAGTACGTATACACATGTATAGGACAAACGATATTCATACATGTAGCGGGGAAAGCCGAAGTTGGCCGGGATCGCCAAGAGCATCCAGAAAATCGGTGCTGTAGCATACATATATTTGTATATGCATTTACAGCGATCGTCCGATAGTTTCGACGGCGAAGCTCATTTTCTTTCTTGCGATAGAATTTCTCCCGGCTATCCGACGGATTCGGACCGCGGACGAGGAGGTAACTCGTGCGTCTTCTGCAGAAAATCGTTTCTACATGAAGTTATCGCATAGAATAGATGGCTAAAACTTTTTTTGCAAATATGTAACATTAGTATATGTATAGTTATATTTTAATTTTCAGCTAAGTTTTATTTCTTTTCTTCATCATTTTCGACCTAAAAACATATAGAGTGGTACAAATGTCCAAATTGTAATTTTTTATCAGTTCATAATTTTCCATTCTTTACCACTTTTTTCAAATCCACGTGAGAAGTTTAAAATTACAAAATGTACATAGAAAAAAAAATCATCGTTGAAAAATATTAAAAATTGTAAAACAAAATACATTTGTGATAGTCAAATTTTACATTTTTTTCGCTAAACAGAGTTTGAGTCTTTATTAATAAATACTAAATTTTAATATGTAATATTAGACTTCTGCATAGAAAATTAAAAAACATTTACCATCAGTAGTACACTTCTTAGACATGTCTAAAAAAGTATATGGGTGCATATATGTACCTATACATACAGGGTCATCGAAAAGTATCGGACCCCCCTAATATCTTCAGTTAGAATGCACTTAGGAGAAAATGTCCAATAGCAAAGTTGTATGGTTTCAAGCGGGGAGTAAGATGATGACCTTGACTTTGACCTTGACCATGTCCTTCAAGGTCATTTCAAGGTCAATCTTATTTTTTTAAATAGAACCCCCTACATTTTATTGCATATTCTTATAGCTTATCTCGAGAGCTTTCCAAAACACTATAATAAAATATTTTTTTATTTAGTACTTTTTGAGTTATAAAGGTTTGAAGTTAACAATTTTTTGACACAAAATGTAGAATATCTTGTAAAATAACTGGTCGGATTCGCACACCACTTAACAAATTGTTAACTTCAAACCTTTATAACTCAAAAAGTACTTAATAAAAAAATATTTTATTATAGTGTTTTGGAAAGCTCTCGAGATAGGCTATAAGAATATGCAATAAAATGTAGGGGGTTCTATTTAAAAAAATAAGATTGACCTTGAAATGACCTTGAAGGACATGGTCAAGGTCAAAGTCAAGGTCATCATCTTACTCCCCGCTTGAAACCATACAACTTTGCTATTGGACATTTTCTCCTAAGTGCATTCTAACTGAAGATATTAGGGGGGTCCGATACTTTTCGATGACCCTGTATATCTGAATAACACACATAATACCCAACGGGCACGAAAGTCCCGAATGTTTCTAAAACGTTTTTAGAACGTTCCAGAAACGTTCCTAAAACGTTAAATGTCTGCAACATCGATGAAACGTTTATAAAACGTTCCGTAAAAGTTTCAGACATAAAACGTTTCAGGAACGTTTCTGGAACATTCTAAAAACGTTTTAGCAACATTTGGGTCCTTCGTGCCCGTTGGGTATATATATATACTAGGTTGCGGATCTGCGTCGAAACGACATAGTAAATAGATGGAATGATATCATCTCTCATTGCATATAAAATGTTCAATTGAAATGCATATTTCAATTATTTTGGAAGTAATGTTGAAATAATTATAAAATAATAATGTGAAATAATAATCAATAATATGCATATTTACATGGATATCTTTTTTTTTTGTAAATGAACTTCTTATAATTCTCTGGCAGGTTTCCGATGGTTCTTTGCTTTATTTCCTCATCAGCAATCATCTAAAAGTTGTTGCGGGCTTTATCAACAAAAAACTGTAATTTTTCTAAATATTTATCGACAGTTGACAATGGAAAACAATGTAAATCCACATTATTACAGAAAAGTATAGAATTTCTGTATATTCTTTACGAATAAATTGTTATAAATAATTATTTTTTATAAACAAAAAACCAGGTAATTTATTTTTGACATATCGCACTTCCAATGATTAGCATTTAATTTTTCCCGTAAAATCGATTGGCGCAGCCAGATTTCCCCTAAAACCATTTTTGACAAAATTGTTGATAACAAATTGTTATAAGCAAGTATTTTTTGAAAACCAAAATATATATAATATATTATATATATATTTAATTTTTGGCATATATCTTATTTGCAATAGTTAGTTTGGCGCTATCTGTGCTGTGGTAGGCATGGGCCTTAATTAACACTTTCTAATGTAATTAATTTGGATTTTAAATGGAAATTATTGATATAGAGAATATATTCTATATGTAACAAATTTTTTTATGATTGTCCCTGTTCGGGCCCCATTGTAACGATTTTGTTATGATTCTGGGATTAAAAATAATTTTTTGGCATGCGTAATTAATTGTATGTAAATAATTATTATTTTATATGGATCGGTGTTTCGTCCCAGGTCTGCTCACGGACTCGTCAGTTGGGCTATGTGAGCAGACCCTGCCCAAGACACGAAACTAATCGTAAATCGTAAATATATATAGTAAAATAAAGGATACTACTCACACACATCCCTACCGCGACGCGCAAAACCGGAACCGCCACCGATCCTTAGTGATCTTCTTCGCGACACAAACTAACTGATATTGATCAACCGAGTTGATATTTATACGATTGTCATGCAGGTTTGCATAATAAATATAAACAAAACAATTGAAAGATTCCTTCCCTATCTCTTATTTTTCTTTATATTCCTCTATAATACCTCCACCTCTAAAGCATGGTGCATCATAACAAAACCCACCGTTACATATAACACCATAAAATATAAAGATTTAGAAAACGAATATTGTAGGTGACCAATATTCCATTTCAAATCATGCAATGAAAATAAATTTAAAATTCAAAATCATGTTTTATACGATTTTTATTGTTCTTTTGGGTAAATAAAGAGATACGTATTTTTTCATTTTGGAAACAAAAAATTTTTCGCGAAGTTACGGCCTGCACAAAAATTTCGCTGGTGATTTCATTTTTGCCAAACAAGTAGGAAATTATATTGAAATCTCTCTATTTCCATTAAAAATCGATATATTAGCATTCTGTTTTCTTAATTTAGTAGTGTTTAAAATGTTCTTTTATGGCCATTTTGAAATTTTATAAAGTTTGAAAATTAACAAAATGGCGGCCATTTTTTGAAAAATTGTAATTTTTTTATAATTATACAATATAAAAAGGAATGTTTTCCAATAGGTTTGGTCTGCGCTAAAATGGTGTGGACGCATCAAGTTTTTTTTTAATCGGCATTTATCAGGTTGGAGCAAAGTCATCTTTCAGTTAGTGAAATAAAAGAGAAATTTGGATCATATCTATTAGCCATAGAAACTTTCAAATATTATCATTAATAAACAATTTGATTATATTTTAAGAATAAATGCGTGCTATTGTTAACGATCGGTGGAAGACATTTGTTGAAAAATGTTTATCCGTCAGTATATAAAAATGAACGTATCGTTCAGGTTTCATGTTACAGATGAAGCACACACCTACTTATCTAATCGTGAAACAATTACAATTCAAAAAGCACCCCAATTCGGAGAGGCAATAAGACTCACTTCAAAAAGTACCCCAATGGGATGAAAATCCTATCACGTCCATGTCGTTCATCCTGGGTAGCGCTAAGTAGGGTTGTAATATTCATTGTAAGATTCTTAATATATAAAAGAAAAATTTCTCCTGAAAATTCTGCACTTTTCTTATTTTTTCTTGTTCTATTTACGCATTATTATTAGACATCAACAATTGCGATACGCTCAAATTATGAACAGACCTAACGGTGTTTGAACATATTTTCCTTGGGCCGATAACGGAGTAAGCGGTAGCACGTTTTTATTCTTAAAATATAAAAAATGGTTTGTTAATGTTAATGTGTAAAAGTTTCTATTTGTAATATATATGCTCAACATTTTCCTGTTGTTTTACTAACTGAAAGATGACGTCGCTGAAACCTGATAAATAACGATTTCTTTTTTTCAGAAAAAAAAATCTTGACGCTTTCACACCATTTTAGCGCAAACCAAACTTATTGGAAAACGTTCCTTTTTATAGTGTCTAATAAAAATAGTGTCTAAGAATTTTAAAAATCAAGTTTTTCTTTTTTTTTTTTCAAAAAATGACCGCCATTTTATTAATTTTCAAAATTTTGTAAAATTTCAAAATGGCCATGAAAGAACATTTAAAACACTACTGAATTAAGAAAACAGAATGTTAAAATATCGATTTTTAACGGAAATAGAGAGATTTAAAAATAATTTCCTACCTGTTTCGTACAAAAATGAAATCACTAGCGAGAGATTTTCTGCAAAACAAAAAATACGTATCTCTTAATTTACCTAAAAGAACAATAAAAATAGTATAAAACATGATTTTAAACATTTTTTTTTGCAAATGAACCGTTAAGATTAATTAATTAAAATTCCTATATGACTATTACAGTTCGTAACGATGGTAAATGCAGTTTTGGTTCCAGAAGTATTTTTAGCCTACTTTTTCGAAATTTATGAAATTTCCGTCTTCGAGGCTATTTTAATATTTATTTTTAAAATTAATTTTAAAAATACAGATTGATGCTGATAAATATTTTCGGATTTGTCATATTTTTTTAATATTTATCACCATCAATCTGTATTTTAAAATTAATTTTAAAAATAAATATTAAAATAGCCTCCAATACGGAAATTTCATAAATTTCGAAAAAGTTGGCTAAAAATACTTCTGGAATCAAAACCAGAAGTTCTCTGCATTTACCATGATTTTAAATTTGAAACTTTTTCACTGCAGGATTTGAAATGGGATTGGTCAGGTGGAGAATTGCAAAACCTTATAAAATTATGTCGAATACCCAGATATAACTTAAAAATTGTGATAAGACAATTTTGTTGAAAGAAATTTTTATTTTGGGTCGTGAATCGCGATGCTCTTTAGTTTCTAAATATTAATCGAGAAAATAATGTAAATTCATAATTCTTATTTGTAAAAGAATAGACTTTGAAGATAGATAAAATTATAAACGTATTCTTCAAAACGTGCAAGTAATGAAGTTCTTCAAGAACAGTTCTTATGCACTGTTTGACATTATTTATTACAAGTATTTTTATTTGTTGGTAAAATTAATTAAATTTTAAATAACTTTAAATTTAAATTTTTTTTGTAATATTGTGAATTTACGTTGTATTTTCACTGACAACTGTCGATAAATATTTAAAAAAAAAAAGTCACTCAACAACTTTTAAGTGAATGTTGATGGGCAAATAAAGAAAGAACCATCGGATACCCTGCCAGAGAATTATAAGAAGTCCATTTACAGAAAAAAATGATATCCATGTAAATATGCATATTATTGATTATCATTTCACATTATTATTTCATAATTATTTCAACATTACTTCCAAAAAAATATTTCAGTTGAGCGTATTCTAGGCAATGAAGTACAAATCCAATATGAACTGTTGAAATTTAGTATTTATTAATAACAAGACTTTTCAGAAGAGTCAAAGACTGTCTAATTTGATTATTAAGATTGTCACTTCTTTTACAATTTTTAATCATTTTCCACGCCGACTTTTTTATGCATATTTTGTAACCAATCGATTTGTAGCATGCATTTTAAACTAAGAATATGCGGAATCCATCTAAATGTAAAATGATGCAGGCAGACCGATGGTATGTTAAGAATTAACTTCAAGATGCAATATTCTACTTGAAAAATAAAGGAATACGTGTTTGTTTACATTTTTATAAACAATTTTTTTTGTATTGTTTACCAAAATTTATTACTCCAAATTTTGTCAATAACACAAATTTTTGTAAGTTTCTTATTCAGATGCTCTGAATTTATGTACTTTTTAACCTTTCACTCGTGCCCTGGATTTTTTTCTTGCATTTTTCATACTTTTTAAAAATATCACGAAATATAAATTTTAAATGGATTCGACTTATAAGTGGTGAAAAAAGAAAATTTCTAAAGTGATAAACAATATGAATGGTTAATTGTTCGACACGCTATCATTTTGTAGGTCGAAAATGATAAAGAAACAAACATAAAGGGATCAAAATAAATTTGGTGATTCCCTTTAAACTTCTGAATGGATATTTGTAAATTGCACTATTGGTTTTGGGGTTTGGCTTTGGTTTTGACATCTTTACTCCACTTTTCAAAACTACGACGTTTATCAACAGATCTATTTTTGCAATGAGAAAGAAAGAATATTTTATTTGTATTTTGCATGGAAAATGGAGATATTTCTTACTTATTTCTTCCAGTAATGCTTCATACTGAACAGATAAAAAACGCAGGGATGCATTGGTTTGGAACTCAATTACTTTTAATCCCATAACCCGTGCTACATGGAAAATCCGTTAGTAGCGTAGAATCTGAATCTACTTCAGACAAATGCGATATAACTATTGGAAAATAATGGATATACAATTTACTTTATATTACTGAAAATAATGGATATACAATTATATTTTACTAAGGTTCAACATTATTACCGATTTCAGTGAATCTATATAAAAGAATCTATACATAAATATATTTGCATCACCATACTTTTCCAGGTTAGTCCAGGTATGGTGATGCAAAACTTCACGCTATCAAACTACAAGGAACTAGGAAAAATGTATCAAAAAAATTCGTTTTTCTGAAATAACTCTAAAAATATCACATTAAAAAAAAAGAAATTCACGAAAATTGTATTTGGGGAAATTCTACACAATTTCGACTTTTAAAACAGCTTCTACGACCAATAGAAGCCGAGATAGTTTTTTTTCAAATATTTGCAGTTTTGCGGAGTAACTGTAACACGCGTTTTTGGATTATAAGTCAAAAATAACCATTCGCATCGCAAAATACTTCAAATAAAAGTTGTAGAGAATGAAATTACGAACAATTTTCATTTGTTTATGTAATGTTGTGCGTTCAATATTTACGAAGATATGAACGTTTAAAAAACAAATTAACGCACAATCGGAACGTTTTTTGCGATGAAATCAATAATTACTTGAAAACCTTGCTTCATGTGGGAAAAGTGCATACAATGAAAGTTGCAAATAATGAAATTTTGAATCTTTATGTTTAAGAGAAAAATCATTTTGATCATAAATCCACGATGGTACAAAAGAAAAATATGAAAAATTGTTATTTTCATGTACTTTTTTTGTAAATAAGTATTTTTTGGCTACATTTAGGCAGTAGTAGTATCCGAACTATTTTCAAGAGGATGAAATTATCTGCGTAAAGTGAGCATATGTTGAAGTTTCTACGATGAATAATTGTTGAAGAGTTATAGCCGTCTGAAGTTTCATGCAAAAAAGTAAAAATTAGTAACAATTCCAATTTTTGTGTAAAAACAAGCGTACAAATTTTGTTAAAAATCAGTTATCTACTGATATTGAAATTGAATTATTAATAATAATAGTAATAATAATAACAAAAGAAATAAAGGGAGCCAAATTTCACACTGATGCTGATCGGGTAGGGATTTTATCAAAAAATTTATCACTTTTCGGCAGACTGAGCGAGATCAAAAACAAATGTTGCTGTTAAAAGTTGTTATTTGCGTAATAATAATAACAATAACAATAATTTGAATAATTAAAATGATTATAATTTATTACATTCATTTATACCCATCCAATCTATTCGAAAGAACATTTTTACATCAAAGATACAAATATGCAAATGATCAAAAAAAATGATGAAAAAGTTAAGAATTTAGTGTCATATTGTTGTTGTTATTATTATTAAGAATATTACTTATAAATATAATATTTATAAATATTAACTATTTATAAATAGAACTTGTTAATGTTGTTATGGGAATATTATTACATAATTTTCATTATAAGAAAGAAATGAGAGAAAGTTAAATTCTCCTACAAAACATTATTTAAAAAGGTAAAAAATAATTAAAATTCACAATTTCGACGGTTCATGATTAGTTTATGACAAATTAGGCTTAAAAAAAAATTACTCCTCTGTCGAGATTTGAACCCATGAAACATTAGTTACGAAACAAGCGCTATACCGCCTGAGCCAACATAGCTTCTATAAAAAATTGCGATATTCGCTTTATATAAGTTACTACTATACTTATAGCTTAAAAAGTACGAAATGCAAATGTGATTTTCTAGAAAACGATTGAGTATTGCATCGATCATTCTGATAATCAAAAGGGTGGTGTTCGCTCCTGACCCTGATTTTAACAGTAAAATCACTGACCTCTGGCGTGCGGGTGCGGGTCAGGTTTGCAGCAGAGTCAACGCTATTTGACACTATATACTTTATTTACACTAATTAAAAATTACATTAAATAACTACTAACTAAAATAGCGGTGATCGCGAGGAATCTCTTGCGGCGCGGCGAAAGCGCAAATTGGAAAAATACCAAAAGGTTGCGACAATGGTGCACACGTGGGTGACCTTTTGCGAGCGGTTCCAGACTGACCAGGAAGAACACCTCCGGTACCAGGTACCGCCACTGGATCCTTTGAGACCGCGAAGGTTATTAATGGTCAGTTTATTGCGCGCGTAATTTAAATAATCAGATTAATGATCCCGACGATCGGTAATTAATTAGCGCGAGTGCGACGAACCGTCTAGCGACACCCGCAGATATCGCCACTCATACCAATTTCGGCACGGTCACGGATGCCGCGCGAACAGGTTGTAAGTATGTGCGATATTATGAGAAAGTTTCAATAAAATCGGTGAGAATCATCGCACCTGAGGTTCCCTTGTGAGAGAATGACAGCCTTTTACACACTTGTCCGCCCTCTCTCTCTCTCTCTCTTTCTGCTCGAACCCATACCCTTCCTATATATATGGATGGATTCATGCCTACACACATGAATGTAGACATATTCATACATGCAAGTTACATGTGTATGCGTGCACATGCTCGCGGGACCCTGGAAAGCGCCCTAGAATACCTACGATCCTGACATTCGCTTTGGGCTCCATCTCACCGAAAAACGCGGAACTGATATATGTCAAATCTTTCGCTTGCGCCGCCATTACCCGCTACGAGTCGCAATTTGCAGATTACGCCACGAAAACATAATTAATTTGCATAAAAATGGGTTCAATGTAATCCGCGAAGTGTCAAGAATGCACGTCCACTCCGTTTTTGTGCGTTAGCGTTATCGAAACGATGCAATAAGCGTTTTTATCGTGACGACTAACACATCTACACATCATGTACGTGTGAGGTGAAAAACAGGCCGATTTTATCCTTTTTTTTTTGGATTATGCGACAATCGTTGCGCCAATATCGAAGTGGACGCACATTCTACGGGGAATAATAGCTTATAAAAAACGCACTTAATAATATAAAAAGTTAAAATTGAAGGCGTAATCTGCAAAGGAGTTTTACTTCCGGTTTGGTAGTTCCACAATGGCCACCGTGGCGCTCAGGGGCTTCAGAAGAACACCCTTAAGAAGTGTATGCCTGAAAAGGGGGAGAGAGCGTTTTATACGGCTGGGCCGCTGATATGTACGGACGGTGGCAAGGCGCACGGACACTCATATGCTCGGTTTTCTTTATATTATAAAGCCAGTTTCAGAGATATCAAACTGAAACTTTGATATGAGCGGAAATTGAGAGAAATTACAACAAAATAATCTTGAAATTTGTTATAAACAATAATACTTTGTTTATATCATTTACACCAGTGAAAAATTTAGGCATTTCTGCAAATTTTCGAATTAAACATTTTTTTCTCCTAATGATAGATTTCGAGATACCGCCGTTTAAAAAAGTTAAATTTCATTTTTGTCGTTTACACTTTTAACAATAACTTTTGAACAAATTAATATTTTGAGCTCAAATTTACAGGATTAGCTTATCTTTACGAAAAAATAAAAAATATTTCTAAATGTAGTTCAACTTTGGATAAGTTCTTAAACTTGACTCCGAAACGTTGGTGATTTCACATGGATTGCCCCTTATAGAGACCTGGACCCCATAATACATATTGGATGTGTGAGTATATAGGATAAGTAAGTATAGTTGCTTTAAAAGCAACAAAATAAAATTCCTTGACCGCTTGTAATTCAATTACATAGATAAAAAAATTATTACTTGGTAAGGACGGTCGATTTACTAGGGAATACAATTTTGAAATAAAACGTTAAAATTAGACAATTGGGCTTTAATATAAACCACAATAGATGAGAAAGGAAACATGTAAATACACGAGATTTTGTACATTCGCCAGCTCCAGAATACTTGATCTAAACGGCTTTTTATATACTAATTTTAGGATTTAATGATAATGGATTCTGGTTCCCTCTAGTAGCGAAAAAAGTAACAAGTGCTTATTGTAAAAACACGTTTCATCCCAGAATTTTGTGTGGACTCGTCAGAAAGATCACAAAAAATCCTGTTTTTTCCGTGATGATTTAATAGATTAATGTAATTTTAAATATTCCTAACAGAGGAGAGAAATATTAGGAATATTGATAAATTATATACCCACAATAATCGTAACGTGATGTCGTTAACGAAGTGAGTATACAATGCGTTCTCCATTTAGAATAAGTAAGTATAGTTGCTTTAGAAGCAACAAATTAAAATTTCTTGACATCTTGTAATTCAATTAAATAGATAAAAAAATTATTACTTGATAAGGACGGTCGATTTACTAGGGAATACAATTTGGAAATAAAACGTTAAAATTAGACATTTGGGCTTTAATATAAACCACAATAGATGAGAAAGGAAATATGTAAAGACACGAAATTTTGTACATTCGCCAGCTCCAGAATACTTGATCTAAACGGCTTCTTATATACTAATTTTAGGATTCAATGATAATGGATTTTGGTTCCCTCTAGTATCGAAAAAAGCAACAAGTGCTTATTGTAAAAATATGTTTCGTCCCAGATATTTTGTGTGGACTCATCAGAAAGACCACAAAAATTCCTGTCTTTTACGTGATGATTTAAAAGATTAATGTAATTTTAAATGTTCCTAACAGAGGAGAGAAATATTAGGAATATTGATAAATTATATACCCACAATAATCGTAACGTGATGTCGTTAACGAAGTGAGTATACAATGCGTTCTCCATTTAGAATAAGTAAGTATAGTTGCTTTAGAAGCAACAAATTAAAATTTCTTGACATCTTGTAATTCAATTAAATAGATAAAAAAATTATTACTTGATAAGGACGGTCGATTTACTAGGGAATACAATTTTGAAATAAAACGTTAAAATTAGACATTTGGGCTTTAATATAAACCACAATAGATGAGAAAGGAAATATGTAAAGACACGTAATTTTGTACATTCGCCAGCTACGGAATACTTGATCTAAACGGCTTCTTATATATCAATTTTAGGATTTAATGAAATTGGATTCTGGTTCCCTCTAGTAGCGAAAAAAGTAACAAGTGCTTATTGTAAAAACACGTTTCGTCCCAGATGTTTTGTGTGGACTCGTCAGAAAGACCACAAAAAATCCTGTCTTTTATGTGATGATATGTGAAAATTTCCCATGCATGTGAAAAAAGATGCAAGATACATTTCGAATTAACAAGTTTTGGTTGGTGGTTGGTGGTGCTTAGGCCAAATCAGGGGGGTGATACTATCGTTCGCCGATAGTTCACCCTGTGCCACCGAGTCATTTTCCCGATAGGTGGCGCTTGTGTTAATGTGACCCGCAGCCAGCCGCCGCTGTATGAAGGATATATATACACGGTATAGAATGTATCAGTAAATGATAATATATTAAAAAAGATTCAGTAGAATCAAGATTTAAATCTAGAAATGACACCAGTTCACCTCCCTATGTAAAAGCTTTTGATGATATTGAAATCCAGAAATAAGTGATGTATATCAAATTCAGTACATATAGATTTGTATGAAAACGGCATAATTTAATGGCGATTTTTAGAATCTACGATTATGGTATATTACAATAATAAAAGTATAACAATATTGGAGACAATTCAAGTTTTTTTTAATTTTATTTTCAATTTATATTTATGTTGATACTTCTGGATCTAATAAAATACATTTTCACTTATTACTCGTGTGCAGTTAATGTGGATATATGTACTATACACAACGAATTAACTTCGTGGTTTATTTGAGCTTCGTACAGAAGGATAAAAATAGTATTGTATATGAGTCATTTCACGTCAATGCCGGTAAGAACAAGTCAATAAAATAGAATAGAAACATTTCTATTCTAACGAATCTCGTTTCTGTTCGATGACATTTGAATTCTAAATAGTGTCTAACCCGTTAAGGGGATTCTAAACGAAATTTAAATGCCCGTTGCATTTTAGGCCCCAGTTATTCGGAACCCTACGCTCTTAATTTTCACCGATTGCGATGAATTTTTTGTTGCAACTACATGCGACGTATAAAAAGGCCTTTGTGGAGCCCAAATTTGGAAAATCAAGCGAAAATATAACTAATATGGCGGCCCGACATGCAGCTGTTCGTCAGTCATATGGATTCGGCATTCGACTCCGAAATACAAAGTTCGAAAATTTTCTAATCCGCACGAGCCGTGCAAAAAATTTTTGTCGATTCGTGACGATATCGTGCATCGCCGGCGGTCTCTCCGTGATGACGAAAGACGAGGAGGAAGACAACACAACGCCACAACGACCACGGGGAAGCAGCCGGCAGATTCACCAATGAATCCACCAACCAATTGTTCCAGGTATTTTTTAAGCAATAATAATTTATTCGCATCTTATCAGAGTCCACCTACTCAGAGTTCTGGAAATAATTTTAAAAAAATGCAAAATATGAAAAGTCTTTAGTTGCAAATAATCATCAATAAAAAGTTTATTCACTTTTTACCAGACTCGAATAAATGGAGTCGACAGCTCTGGTACCAATTAAACAAAATACAATATATGAAATGTCTTTAGATGCAAATAATCTTATATAATAAGTTTATTCGATTCTTACCAGACTCGTATAAACAGAGATGACGGCTCGGTGCCAAATAAACAATATACGATATATGAAATATCTTGATATACTAATACTCATCTATAAAAAATTTATGCGCATCTTACCAGACTCTAATAAATATATTGAGAGCTCTGGTAATAATTAAAAAAATGTGAAACATGAAAAGTTCGTTGATGTAAATAATCATATATTTTTAACCACTAAAGTTTATTCGGTTCTTATCACATTCGTATAAATAGAGTTGACAGCTCCGGTAGTAATTAAACAAAATACGATACCTGAAATCGCTTTAGATGCAAATAATCGTCAATAAAAAGTTTATTCACTTCTTATCAGACTCTAATAAATATATTGAGAACTCTGGTAATAATTAAAAAATGTGAAACATGAAAAGTTTGTTGATGTAAATAATCATATATTGCCCTGGTGAAAATCGGGGAGTACGCAAAAAGTACAGAAAGAGTACGCTTTAATGTACAGTAAACGTACGGTGTAGTGGACAACAGAGTACAACAAGCGGGAAATTAGCGTACGGTAAGAGTAAATTGGACCTTTTTAAGCGTACAACAGTAGAATAAAAAAGCGTACATAAATAGTCTCTGAAAGTGTACATCAAACGTACATTAAAGAGTACCCATAGTGTACAAAAGATGTAACTGATTTATTTTTGTACAATAAACGCACGCCATTAGCGTACTGGAAACGTACAGGAGGCGAAACTAAGCTGTACATTGATGTACGGAAAATGTACGGATAGCGAAACCAAATGATATTTTAATATTTTTGTACAATAAGCGCACGCTATTAGTGTACTGGAGACGTACGGGAGGCGAAACTAGACTGTACATTGATGTCCCAGCAAACGAAAATGAATTTAAACAAATTGAAAAAAAAATTATTTTTCATTTTTATTATTTTTATTCAATTAAATTCTCTTTTAAACATGGTTTAAATGATTTAATTACCTTTAAAAAAGCTGTTCTCAAGCGGTCACCTATCCAAGTAGTGTTCTCCAATATATATGCTTTACTTTAAATAAATGACTGCGCGCGACATGGACCACTGGTCTACTACTGTCGATCAGCATTTATAACGTAATATGATATTTCTGGTACGCCTTAAAATTTTCATAACTTCTTAAGGGGAGGGTATACCCGAAAAGTCAGTTATATGAAATACTGGTTCAAAAATTTCGCAAAAATTATTTCTTCAGTTATTTTTGACGTGGAATTCAGTGGTGAAAAAATGCAACTACATTTTTTTACATTAATTTAAAAATTTTTAAAAATTAGGGTTAACATAAAAACACATTTTCTAAACAAATACGCATGGATTTTAAAAAATTCCATTTTTTTTTTAAATAAAATAATTTTTATAAAGGTCAAAACAATTTTTTAGATTTTTTATTCTAGCACCACTGAATTCCACGTTAAAAATTACTCTGGAAATAATTTTTACGACCTGTACATTTTACTTCGAAACTAGGCTGTACATTGATGTACGGAAAATGTACGGGGAGCGAAACTGAATGATATTTTATTAATATTATTGTACACTAAGCGTACGTTATTAGCTCACTGAAATGTATGGCTCCATTGTGCTCAGGCCTTTTTTAATGCGTGCAAAATTCAGCGCGTACTAGTGCAGTCATAGAATTTTGCACTGACTGCACTAGTGCGTACTGAATGTCTCATAATTTTGCATGCATTTGAAAAACATACATACGTAGATACTTTTCTTCACGTACATACATAGTATGTACATACAAACCTACACGTATAATACACATGCATATATATATATATATATATATATACCTAACCTAACCACACACCTGGTGTTTTTGAATGTATAAAAAAGTGCACAAAGCGTACAATTCATGTACATCACATCAGTGTACAAAACGAATGTACGTACATCGTACGAAAGAGTACGCTAGGAAAATCCAGGGAACGTACAACCAGCGTATCATAAGCGGACGTAAGAAATATATTTTTATTGGAAATATTGTACGCTAATGTAACGTTGTACACTTTTAATACGCTATTCCGGTAATCAATGAATGTACGCAAAGAGGGCGCTATTTGTATCATTAGTGTACATTTAGCGTACAGGGTACAATTTACACTAATGGTACGGCATGTGTACGCTCTTTTGGTACGCCCCGATTTTCACCAGGGTGTTAACCACTAAAGTTTATTCGGTTCTTATTACACTCGTATAAATAGAGTTGACAGCTCCGGTACCAATTAAACAAAACACGATAGATGAAATGTCTTTAGATGCCAATAATCATCAATAACAAGTTTTTTTTACTTCTTACCATAATAAGTTTATTGAGTTGACGTCTCGGTACCAAATAAACAATATACGATATATGAAATGTCTTTATATACAAATAATCATCTAGAAAAGTTTATTCGCTTCTTACCAGACTCTAATAAATATATTTAGACCTTTCGTACTAATTAAAAAAAATGTGAAACATGAAAAGTTCATTGACGTAAATAATCATATATTTGTAACCACTAAAGTTTATTCGGTTCTTATCACACTCGTATAAAAAGAGTTGACAGCTCCGGTAGTAATTAAACAAAATACGATATCTGAAATGTCTTTCGGTGCAAGTAATCTTCCATAATAAGTTTATTCGCTTCTTAACAGACTCGTATAAACAGAGATGACGGCTCGGTGCCAAATAAACAATATACGATATATGAAATATCTTGATATACTAATACTCATCTATAAAAAGTTTATGCGCTTCTTACCAGACTCTAATAAATATATTGAGAGCTCTGGTAGTAATTAAATAAATGTGAAAGTAGAGTAATGGGAAAGACTGAGAGAAAGGGATAAAGAGGTGGATGTGCAGCAGAGGGGGGAAGAGGTAAGACGATCACGGTCATGTAAAAACTATCAAAAGGCGACAGGAATCCCAGAATATCTGAGAGAAAGCAAAATGAGACAGGGAAGGAAAGTGCAGACGATAGCGAGGTGGAGATGCGGTAATGAAGAAAGAGGGAACATGTACTGGATGAATGAAACAGAGATAATGTGTAGGCTATGCGGGAAAGAGAGAGAGAGAGCGTTGAACATATGCGGGAAGTATGTGAGGTAGTGAGAATGAATGCGGGAAAAAGAATAAATGTTTTGCATGAGGATGGAAGAGGGTATGAATGGATGAAAATGATCGAATTAGTAAGGAAAGAGAAAGAGAGGGAGAGAGATAGAGAGAGAGAGAGAGAGAGGAGAGATGTAATGGTGTTGTAAATGCGTAAGTAGGAAAGAAAGAAGAAAATGAAATTAAGATATGTAAACTGTTGTAATGTAAATTGGAAGTCCGTATAATCACGTTTGTGAGCACGAAAATAAATACTACTACTACTACTACTCTTTAGATGCCAATAATCATCAATAAAAATTTGTTTTCTCTTCTTACCATAATAAGTTTATTGAGTTCACGTCTCGGTACCAAATAAACAATACACGATATATGAAATGTCTTTATATGCAAATAATCATCTAGAAAAGTTTATTCGCTTCTTACCAGACTCTAATAAATATATTTAGAGCTTTCGTTATAATTAAAAAAAATGTGAAACATGAAAAGTTCATTGATGTAAATAATCATATATTTTTAACCACTAAAGTTTATTCGGTTCTTATCACACTCGTATAAAAAGAGTTGACAGCTCCGGTAGTAATTAAACAAAATACAATATCTGAAATGTCTTTACATGCAAATAATCATCAATAAAAAGTTTATTCACTTCTTACCATAATAAGTTTATTCACTTCTTATAATAAGTTTATTCGCTTCTTATAGTAAGTTTATTCGCTTCTTACCAGACTTATATAAATAAAGCTGACATCTCTGGTATCGATTAAAAAATATACGATATATGAAATGTCATTAGATGCAAATAATCAACAATAAAAAGTTTATTCACTTCTTACCAGACTCTAATAAACATAGTGAGAGCTCTGGTAGTAATTAAATAAATGTGAAACATGAAAAGTTCATTGATGTAAATAATCATATGTTTTTAACCACTAAAGTTTATTCGTTTCTTATCACACTTGTATAAAAAGAGTTGACAGCTCCGGTACCAATTAAGCATATAACCTCGCCCTTAAAAGGACGAGGTAGAAACTCTAAATTTTCCGTAAATAACAAAAGGGGGGACGGGGGCGCTGGTTCCAATCGCACGACTGAGAAACTTCTCGCGAGATGACCGGGACTTTATTCACTGGTAATATCGGGGTACTAATAAAAAAACCTGCTTACGGGTGACTCTTCCGGCTGACCGGTTGGCTGCTCCAGTGGACTCGGTTGACCTCCTGTAGTGGCTGGTCCTTTTTCCTTCCTTCCTTCACTGCGTGGCACGTCTTCTCTCCCGTGTACAAATTTCACCGTTTAACGCGGGGCGCGAACAAGCGTAAGCTATCCTATCGAGAGCCTCACTGATACTGACTGTCCTCTCGTGCTCTTCTCTTGCGCGGCGGTGCGCCGTCGAGCTGGTGCGTGCGCGCTCGAGCGACCGGCGCGAGAGAGGGGTTCGTCCTGGGGCTCCTATCTGGGGACCTACTCGTCGGGTGATGACGAGCACCGTCCTCCGGGTCTTCGTGGTGGGAGGGGACGACACAGAGCGCTGAGAAGTGCTTCGTGCGTCACCGACTCGTCTCGGGATAGATATCGCCGCTGTGCGAGAGAGCGAGAGAGAGATAGAGGGGGAGAAGTCGGCGGCAGTGGCCGAGGCCCGTTCCTCGGGAACTCTGGAGGCGCACTGCGGCACGACCAGTGGGGGGAAACGAGTGGTGGCGCGCTCTGGTACAACCCGGCCCTCCTCCGGGAGGGGCGGAACTTGGTGGCGGGGTTACGCTCGGCCTCAAGAGATGGCGCGGGGTTCGGCCAGCGTGCCGATCTGTGACGGGCTTCGTCACAAACCCCCGGGCCTGACTCCAGTACATCTTGGGTACTGTACGTCATACGTCCGCGCGCAAGGTTCTGGGGAGGGGACACTCGATCAGTCTTAATTACATATCGTAACGGAATATCACGCACATACATATCATGATCGCACATGGGTATCGCAACAAATAATTGTCATCGCTACTTTCTTGGCCGCAAACAAAATATCGCAAAATCCTTAATCGCTGATACAAAATCAAAAATCGCAAAGCTGGTGATATATTAAAATACAACATATTCGACGGGTTACTTTCCTGTTCACCCGGGATAGAAAAATCGCCATCTGGCTGATACATTGTGACTTATAACTAGTTCTTAAACTCTACGCGCTACTAGGATTCGCATCTTCCAGCTCTATACATTTCTAATCCTTCTTCACGAAACGGAAAGTGAGGAGAAGGATGGAGTGAAGAGGAATCCGGATGATAAAAGAAAAGAGAATCATCACGGTTACGGAGTACAATTATGAAGCTTACAAATGAGATACTGTTGAGATTGTTAGGAAACTGTTGTACCGACAATACTCGAGCGACTATGTGTATGCGAACCTCGAGTTACGCCCACCTCCGTCAGAGGCGCTTCTTGCTGTTTTACGTGCCGCGCTTCAACATAGCGCATTCTTGTCCACGTTTTCGCCCGACGCGTATCTTTTTCTAAATCTGTTTAATAAAGCTACTTTTGATTTCACTTGTTGTGTTCCTTTTCGAACCCTACCTCCACCGAGCTCATGCTAAGAGGTTATGGGCCCAGGACTCGCGAAAAATCGTGGATTCGAAAAGACACTGCGAGATAAGTGAATAAAGTGAAACCAGTTCGTGTGTATTTTCACTCGTTCGAAAAATCGCGACGAAAATGGCGTCGCATCACGCGGTTCGTGTCGAATCGTTAACGAAAGATAATTTCGACTCCTGGAAGATCCAGATGGAAGCGCTGCTCGTAAGAAACGACAACTGGACACACGTAAGTGGGGAAAATGTAAGTACGTGATGATGACCCAATGTCGTTGTTGAAGACGAAGAATCTGGCGCAGCAGCTGCAGCGTGGGACAAAGCAGACAGAATCGCAGATCGGACTTAATTTTGGCAATCAGCCCCGCCGAACTGAAGCAGATAAAGGGATGTGATACATCGAACGCTGTGTGGCAGAAACTTCAGTCGATCTATCAATCGATGGGACCGGCGCGGAAGGCGATTTTGCTGAAGCAGCTCACCCGGCATCGCATGGAAGATGGCGACAGCGTCCAAGAGCATCTCCGTCAATTCTTCGACACGGCAGACAGGCTAAGTGAAATGGAAATAAAGGTAAATCCAGATTTGCTCGCCGTATTGTTATTATATAGCTGGCCACCGTCATTCGAGAATTTTCGGTGCGCGATAGAGTCACGCGATAATTTACCGACAACGGAAGCTTTACGGATCAAATTTCTCGAAGAAAGTGATGCGCGGAAAGGTGACTCGCGGGCGCGCATATCAAACGCATTGGCGGCAAAAGCATCGATAAACAATAAGAAGCCGTGGAAACTGAAGAAGAACGACGATCGCGTAAACAAAACCGGTGACTCGTTTAAATTCAAGTGCCATCGATGCCGGAAATTTGGACATAAGGCATCGGAGTGTCGCGACAAAGGAAATACCGACAACTCGAATGTTTCGAGTCTGTACGCGTCGGAAACCGATCTTAAATGTCAGGCATTCGGAGTAAAAAATGAAAATTCGCGAAATGGTTGGTGCTTGGACAGTGGGTGTTCTTCCCATTTATGCAACGATAAGCGCGATTTCACGAATTTATCGAACTCGAAGGTCGAAGGAACGCTGAATCTCGCGACGGACGCATCGACGGAAATAAAAGCTAAAGGAACAGTTTCGATTTCAACGGAAATAGACGGGTTGTTGAAAACGGAAAACGTGCGCGATGCTCTGTACGTTCCGGAATTACGAACGAACCTGCTCTCGGTAGGAAAAATCACCGACCGCGGCCACACAGTTGTTTTCGATAAACATTCGGGTAAAGTGATTGATCGAAACAAAGAAATAGTACTAGTCGCCGATCGCATTAATGATCTTTATTATGTTCGTGAGAAGGCGTCAAACTGCAACAATGTCGTTGACAAACTTTATTCAAATTCGTTCGAGAACTGGCATCGAATGGGCCACGTGAATACACTCGATCTCGCGGAATGCGGTCGATCTGGTATTATACGCGGTATCGATATAAGCACAATTGACGACGATTTCAAATGCGAAGTGTGTATCCTCGGAAAAATGACGCGTTCGCCCGTTCCATCGAACTCTCAACGAACACCGGAACTCTTAGAAATTGTGCACTCTGACGTGTGCGGGCCAATGCGCAAGGAATCGAACGGAGGAGCGAAATATATGGCGACATTAATCGACGACAAATCGAGATGGTGAGTAATTCGTCTCTTAAAAACGAAAGATGAAGTCTTCGAAGCGTTCAAGGATTATAAGGCCCTTGCTGAAAACCAAACCGGTCGAAAAATCAAATACCTTCAGACGGACAACGGCAAAGAGTATCGGAACGGAAGATTTGACAAGTTCCTAGCAGAACATGGAATAAGTCGTCGTCTAACGGTAACCTATACACCGGAACAAAACGGCGTTGCCGAAAGACAGAATCGCACGCTCAACGACATGGCTAGATGCTTGCTGATACAATATGGGTTGCCGATGTCATTCTGAGGAGAAGCCGTGAACACCGCGAACCACATCAGAAACAGATGTCCCTCGAAGATTCTGAATGGAAAGACGCCCTTCGAATTATGGAATGGAACCGTACCTGACGTCAGATATTTTTCAGAGAATTCGGAAGCCGAGTTTACTCCCTGAACCGAAAGCCGAATAAGGGGAAGTTTGATCGCCGATCGATTGAAGGAGTTTTAGTAGGATACTCTGACGAATCAAAAGCATATCGAGTATGGATACCTGCGGAGAAAAGAGTCGACATTTCTCGCGACGTGAAGTTCATCGAGCATACTGAGATTCAAATCCCACAATCGGAATGCATGGAATTCTTCGATATCCCCGAAGACGAACAGCCAGTGGAACCGAACGGCTCCGTAATGGAACTGAATGTTGAATTCGGCGCAGATGGAACGAATTGGAACGAAGCCATCTTCGAAGAACCAGAGATTGTCGAGGAAGATGTGATCACGAAAGATGAAGTGATCAATCTAGACCCAACGCCGCTACGAAGAGGGCCAGGCAGACCTAGGATACTAAGAACAGGTGCTAGAGGAAGGCCCAGGAAGATTTTTCATGAAGTGGCTGTTGCTCATCCAAACGAAGAATTCGCCAACCAGGCTGAAGTTCCGCTCAAAGAGGCGCTGCAAAGCTCAGACGCAGATCAATGGATTGATGCCTTAGAATCTGAGGTGGAATCGATTCTCAAAAACAAAACCTGGATTGTCGTCCCTCGTCCTGAGGATCGGACGGTAATTCGGAGTCGATTCGTTCTGCGGAATAAATTTAACAGCGACGGAACTTTCGAGCGAAAGAAGGCTCGACTGGTGGCGAAGGGATTCTCGCAGCGGCCCGGAATTGATTTTGAGGAAACATTCGCCCCCGTGGCGAGAATTGGCTCAATTCGATTAGTTTCCGCACTTGCCGTTCAACTCGGATTGGTGCTGAATCAGCTGGACATAACCACGGCCTATCTCAACGGTGATCTCAACGAGGAGATTTATATGGATCCTCCTAACGGAATCATGGAAGCCTTAGATGGATTGGCTCAATCCGAGAGTAACTCCAAGATTAGCATAGAGGCACGTGACACGTTCGATCAATTGGCGACTGGAAATAAAGTGCTCTTGCTGAAGAAGGCGTTATACGGCCTACGCCAAGCTGGGAGGTGTTGGCATGAAAAGCTACGGAGAGTCCTTCAGGAATTCGGATTCGCCCAATCAAGTTCGGATCCATGTGTCTTTCATCTTCGAAGAGGGGAAGATCTCGTTCTCGTAGCCGTCTACGTTGACGATATGATCATTGCATCTAAGAGAAACAGCGATGTAGTCAAGCGATTGTATGAGAACCTGTCCAGAAAATTTGAGGTGAAGGATCTCGGTCTCGTCAGGTCATGCCTCTTAATCGATTTTTCACAAAACGAAGGAAAGATATTCTTGAGCCAGCGGGGGTACGTCAACGGTCTACTCTCAAGATTCGGAATGTCTGAGTGCAACCCCGTCGGGATCGCGTCCCTATAGAGAGCTGGTAGGAGCGCTCATGTATCTGGCTGTGTGCACCAGACCTGATATTGCGCATACTGTGAGTAATTTAGGTCAATTTAACAATTGCCACGACTCCACTCATTGGGCTGCTGCGAAACGCGTACTCAGGTATTTAAAAGGAACCTGTGACTTTGGAATCTGCTTCGAGAAAACATCACACCAGCTGACGGGCCACGTCGATGCGGATTGGGCCAACTGCGTGGAGGACAGGAAGTCCTACACTGGTTTCGTGTTCACTCTGGCTGGAGGACCTGTTTCCTGGGAATCCCGAAAGCAGAGAACTACAGCCCTATCTTCAACTGAGGCCGAATATATGGCGCTAAATGAAGCGACGAAAGAAGCCATATATCTTCGCGACTTTCTCATTGGTCTCGGCTATGATAATCTTGCGAATGTAAGACTCTTTAGCGACAACAACGGTGCGATCAAGCTCGCGGAAAATCCGGTCTTTCATAACCGATCGAAACATATTGATGTGCGATATCACTTTGTACGCGGAGCGCTTGAACAAGGTTCAATTGTTTTGCCTCATAAAGCCACCGACGACATGGTCGCGGATATTTTTACTAAGGGGTTGTCAGGACCCAAACATCGAAAATGCATCGATCTCTTAGGTCTCGATATTGTTAAACGTAGCTCGCGTATTGAGGGGAAGTGTTGAGATTGTTAGGAAACTGTTGTACCGACAATACTCGACCGACTATATGTATGCGAACCTCGAGTTGCGCCCACCTCCGTCAGAGGCGCTTCTTGCTGTTTTACGTGCCGCGCTTCAACATAGCGCATTCTTGTCCACGCTTTCGCCCGGCGCGTATATTTTTCTAAATCTGTTTAATAAAGATACTTTTGATTTCACTTGTTGTGTTCCTTTTCGAACCCTACCTCCACCGAGCTCGTGCTAAGAGATAACCGAATGCGGTCGATCATTGCGAAAAAGAGGGGGGTAGGGAAGTTTATTTGGTATTCGGGCCAACTGAACGCAACGGGACGACGGCGAGGAAGACTCAACTCGCTTTGAAGCTTAAGATACTAAGTCCCGAAGTTAATAACCTAAAGATATGTACACATGGTCCCGAATTGGTGACATATGGCGAATCAAATTTACGTAATTAACTTGCGCGAATTAACGCGACTCAAATTTAACTTATGCATGTGCAAGTTGACGTGAACCAAACTTGACTTTTTATTAAGGGGTATGCCTCAACGCACTTAATTTGAGCTGAACCATTAGGTCGGTTAATGCGAATTAAGAATACTTAAATGCTTGCGTTAAATGGCGCGAACCTACTTAAAATTTCAATAGAGGTTATGACTTAGCGTCATCAATGTTAAACGCGCAATCTAGGGGGGGGGGGGGGTGAACCGATACTACGCGGATCAGTTCCGCCCGGTCGGGGGCGATGTTGATCACCAACGGGGAGGCCGGACGCGGAGGCTGGCTGACCCCGTGGTGACGAGGAGGGGGGGGGGGGGGGCGGTGCGCTACCCCGTGGATTGGCCGGGTGCGATTCCCCCTGCGGGTTCGTCGGCGTCGACGACGGCGGCGAGAGGCGCCGGCCGGGCGGGGTTACTCGCACACCGGTCCCGCCCTGGTGGTCGGGCGGTTTGTGGTGTTAAGGGGGGAGGGGGCTCGGCCCTCACGAATTGGAGGGGGAGAGCTGAGCCGGGTGAGCCCAGACAAATTCCCGCTCCGGCGGGGTGGCCCACGGTTGTGGGTTCGGCACCACGGGGGGTCCCATTAAGTATTGCCCCCTCCGACCCCTCCGCTCCTTATCCCAGACCAAGGGGCAGAAGTCCTCAATTGGGACTGGCGACTGGGAGAGGAGGGAAGGGGGGGGGGGCGAACGAGGAGACTTCCCCCCGGTTGCTCGATCTCTTGCGGGCCGTCGGTACGTCGGGGCGCGGCACCGCCTCCTCCATCTTCCATTTCCTCCGGTAGTGGAGGATCCGCCTCCGGGGACGGTGGCCGCCTTGGGGCCTTACAGGGGCGGCGTAGGCGCGGTCGCCCCGGCGGATCTTCCGGCTCGTCTTGCGCCGTCCCCAGCTGCAGAGGTTTTAGGCCGGTGTGGCCCGGGGGCACCGGATTGTCCGTGGTTGGTCGGGCGAATTTAATCGGCACGGCCCCACCCTGCGGGGGCAGAACGGCTCCCCCGGGCCGGACGAGGGTGACGTGGCAGGGCACTCTTGCCCAGCGGGTCGTCGTCCTTAACTGCCTCGCCACTTTCGCCATGGTGTCCTGATGGTATCTGTAACAAAGTGAATTACTCTACATTGGTTGGGGCTATTTTAAAGCATTGGGATAACCTCTTAATCTTTTACCCAAGCGATGTCACCTATTAACATAATAAATACATAGTTAATAAAATAATAAACCTATTTAACATCAATCGACCTCTTCAAAAAGGGGGGGGGGGGTCCCTCAACAATAGAGGTACCAGTGCAGCAGCTAGACTCCTTGGGGCCGGAGGCCGGGACGTCTTCCGGATGAGTGCACCGGCGAAAGGGGGACATTCGGCGTTGGCGTCTTGCGTGGATGACCAGGGCGCCTACGGGTTGGGGGCGGTTTGGCCGTCTCCGCTGGGCTTATCGCTCGGAGCGCCTCGCTGCGGCGTGGCATGCTGGTAACCTCGTTCGGACATTGGGTGTCCTGTCGGGGCTGTTTAGCTGGTCGGCCGCGACGACGCGGCAGTGGTTCCACTTCCAACGAGTTCCGAATCATAATTTTCGACTGGGAACCCGACGGATTTTAGGGTGTCGGAGGTGAAGCAGTTAGTTCGCTTCTCGAACTATCCCCGGCGTCGGGGGCGCGATAGGGCTTCAAGTCCTTAATATGCGCTCTTGGGTTCCGACGACTATCCGGGTCACTAAGTTCGAAAACGACGGGGGATATTACTCGGACTATACGATGCGGGCCACTAAATTTAGGCGCAAGTTTAGCCGCGAAATTTTGAACTCCCGACGACAGGACTCGTATGTGCCGTAGCACTAAATCACCAACCTTGTATTCTACCTCACGATGGGAGCGATTATAATACTCGGCTTGGCGCGTCGCGGCGCGCTCCAGGTTGCGATGTACCCAGTCGTGAATGAGAGGTAGCCTCCTCATTCGATCATGCCAGAACTCAGGATCCTTGGGTAGTGTAAGTGGGGGAGGGGGGAGGTCGGTACGCAAATTTCTAATGGCTACTGGGTTGTGGCCATAATTCAGAAACGCAGGGGTCATTTTGGTGGACGGCTGGACAGCCGTATTCAGGGCGAACGTAAGCTCCTCTAGATGCGCGCCTCAGTCGCGATGATCGTGTGAAACGAAGGTGCACATCATCGTTTTGAGGGTTCTGTTCACCCTCTTGACTGGGTTCGCTTGGGCGTGATAGAGGGGAGTACGAGCGGGGGTTATACCTAACTGCTTCAGACGGGACTGTACGTATGAGTTATCATACTGCTTTGCATTATCTGACAGAAAATACCTTGGACAACCCCATCGATTGATAATTAGACTATCGAAGGCGGCCATAATGGCCGCGCTTGTAGCCGCCCAAAGTGGTTTCACTTCTACGTATTTGGTAAACATGTCCTGGAAAACTACTACGAACTGGTTTTGACGCTTGCTGGGGGGGAACTGTCCCATGACATCAGAACTGACCGTCATCCAGGGACCTTCCGTGGTTCTTTCGCGCATGAGGCCGGCTGGGGCCTGCTGAGAGACTTTTTGCTTCTGACAGGCGGGACAGCGTGCGACGAAGGCAGTGACGTCCTGGAAAACGCCGGGCCAATAGAAGTCTTGGATGAGACGGGGATACGTCTTATCCACTCCTAAGTGGCCGGCTTGCGGGCTTTCGTGCGCATCGCCGAGGGCACGGGCACGCTCTTCCACGGGGAGGACGAGTTTCCAGGCGTCGAGGTTAGTGCGGGCAGACTCTATTAGCGGGTGGGGCTCATGAAAATATATCCGGTCATTCTCGATTCTCCAATCAGGATATTTCGAAGAAAATTTCCGAATATTTTCCATCTTCTGGGTGTACCACGGGTCCGCGGTATCCCCCAGGGCGCAAAGGGCGGTATTGACATTCTCGTACATCCTCGAGAGGGTATCGGGCACCACATTGAGGGTGCCTTTTCGGCGCTCTATTTTCATATCATAGGTCTGCACGGCTAGGGCCCACCGCGCCAATCTCCCAGTCGGGTCACGCAAATTTCTGAGCCACTGCAGACTACTATGATCGGTGATCACCCGAAAGTGGGTCCCTTCGACATGGGGTCGATACTTCTTCACGGCCCAGAGGACGCCGAGGCACTCTTTCTCCGTGACGGTATACCTTCGTTCAGCCTTGGTGAGCACGCGGCTAGCAAAACTAATCGGGTGCTCATTACCGGCTATCTCTTGGGTGATTACCGCTCCGATCGCAAAGTCGCTCGCATCCGTCTGAATCGTGAAGGGGACGTCAAAATTTGGGCATGCCAAGACGGGGGCGTGGGTGAGAGAGTCGGAGGGACCCGAAAGCAGACTGCTGCTCCGGACCCCAGACCCAGAGAGTATTCTTTGTTAACAGTTTGGTCAAATGAACGCGATCACGCGAAAAGTCTGGGAGAAAGCGCGAGTACCACCCTACCATCCCTAAAAAGCGCCGTAGCTGTTTGAGGTTGGTGGGGGGCGGGAATTCTTACCTCGTTCTTTACCTCGTTCCGGAAGAATTCACTCTTTTCCAGGCTTAGTTCCAGTACGGCGTTGCGCAGACTAGTCAGGACAAGTCTCAGGTAACGAAAGTGGTCCTCCTTATCGTCCGTGGCTATGATGATGTCATCCAGGTATGCGAAGACGTGGGGTTCTTAAGCTGGGTCGATGAGGCGGTCCACTAATAGCTGAAATGTCGCCGGATCGTTAGAGAGCCGGAAAGGCATCCGTTTAAATTGAAATAAACCGCGACCGGGGACAACGAAAGCGGTAACGGGCTGACTGTTAGGTGCCACGGGCACCTGTAAGTAGGCCTGGCTGAGATCGAGTGTGGTGATGCATTGGGCCCGGCTCAACCCGGACAGAATCCTATCCATCGAGGGGTGAGGGTATGCATCCTTCCTTGTTATTTTGTTTACGTCTCGGAAGTCTACGCAGAACCTCAAAGTCCCATTCGACTTCCGGACGATAACGGGGTTACTCATTCAGGGGCTCGCGGAGCGTTCGATGATGCCACTGCTCAGCATTTCATCGACTGCGCCCTGTGCTACCTTCAGCATGTAGGGAGAAAGTAAGCGAGCCTTTTGACGAATCAGGGGGTGACCCTGTACGTCGATAGCATGCTGCGTCAGACGCATTATACCAATCGTAGAGGTCCTATTTGGGTGGTAAAATTTATCGAGCAGCCTCCTTAACCGTGGGGCGGCTTCCGGGGAGGGGGCGAGCAATTCAGCGCAGTACGGCGAAGGCGGTGACCGAAATATTGGTATCATTTAGCGAGTGCGGGGTGCCGTTGCGGCTACTCCACGCATTATTCTCCGTATCTATCTTAAGACCGAATAGGCGCATGAAGTCCATCCCCAACACACATGCATAGTGGAGGGGAGCAACTCTTATTTCCAAATTCTTCGTATGGCTATCGACTGTCATCGCGAGGGTAACGACGCCATCTAATTGGACTAGCGCGCCGTTGGCGACTCTTACTTGCTCTTCACTTGACCTTATGAAGGGCGAAACTACCTCGTGACACGCGAGGCCTAAATACGAACGCGAAGCTCCGGTATCAACGAGTGCTCTAATAACCTTTCCATTCAAAGCTACGCGAAAGTGGGGACGAGGGTACGAATCTAATGTCGATTGATTGGCTTCTCAGGAATCGATGGACTCGACCTCGATATTGAGCCCAGAGGGCTTAGGTGTTGCAGAAGCGATCCTTCTATACTCAATGTTCGCTATCATACGACTCGATGTAGGGGTGGTCGCGGATGGGGGTGTTAGGGGGGTCTAGGGGTTTTCTTCCCCCCCCCCCTTTAACAGTTTCCCGACCTTTTACGAGCGCAAACGGGACAATTATTTGCATCACGGCCTGGGTAGCCACAGACCCGACAAAAATGACCTAAGGGGTGGAGGCACTCTCGGTATATGTGACCCGTCTGCTTACAGTTATAACACCGGACGGGGTTCCGATTCTGCGGCGACCTAGTCTCGGGAGGTGGGCGCTCTATCGGCGCCACATACAGGAGGCGAGGTTCTCCCCACAGCCGCGGGTTGGTAGGTGTCTCCACTTGTGGTTGGCGCTGCGGGTATGACGGTACCGAGCGGGTGGGGTAACGACCTCTGTTCCTTTCTGCGCGGGCTACCGGCGCAGCCTCTTCTTCTTCGAAGGGGGCTGGCGACATAGGGGGTGGGGGTGCGACGCTGACTTTGGCCAGCTTCACAGCGGGCGTCGCGAGGGCTAGCTTTTCCTTGCCTTGCCACGTCTTCGGCGTATAGGCGAAGGCGGGGAAGGCGGACTGATTAGCCGCTGGAGGGGGGCGGTAGACCCTCTCTTGATTTGCGGCCCCCTCCACCTGTCGACAGATCCACAGTAAATCCGCGAAATCAAGAACGGCGTCTCGCTCGATTTGTCTCGCAAGACCGGGACGCAAGTTTTGGACCGCAATGTCCAGCTGCTCTTCTTGAGAAGGGGGGAAAGCAAGAAGGTTGAAAAGACTCCGTAGGGCCACTAAATACTCGCGGATGGGCTCTTCAGGTCCCTGTGTGCGTAAGGTGATCTCCCTCTCAATACTGGCCTCTAGCTGGCGTTGGCCGAACGCGTCGCGAAAATAACGTACAAAGCCGGAATACGTAAGCTATATCACTAACGTGACATATTTTTTATTTAAATTTGAGTTGACTGCTGCTTTCATATGTTTTGATACTTAGATATTCAGTAGTTTTGCATGTTTTTGAATATTCATTCATTTTTTGGGAAGCTTTTGATAAATATGTTGGAATATTAGGCATCAGTGTTGATAAAGTAACGCAAAAGATTTTGAATGAATGCGGATCTCTCATAAAATAATAGTAAAAAACGGGAAACATTAGAGGAACATAATGTTTTAGACAACGAGAGCAAGATAGAAATAGAAATGAATAATTTTATTGAGTACGGTCAAGAAGGTCAAGTTGGTAAATTTTAGTAAAAATTCCGTAAATCATACTGATTTGGAAATTGGCTCTATTATTGATTCTGATGCAATGACGAAATACTACGTGACGCATTGTGCCATTAGCGCAAACAGAAGAGAAGTGGCTGAGCTTAAGTCTGAGGGTGTAACGTATGGTTTAGGAATGTTCTAATTATTAGTTTTGAATAAAGATGAAAATAATTGTTTATACGTATCTATGTATAAAATACGTTGTACGCATGCAAAAAATTAAATAATAATAACTTACAATAAAGTTCTGAAGATCCGAAATATTATTTATATTTGATAACCATACGAAAACTTATTGAAAAATATAGCATTATAACTGCTTTTTAAAATAAAAACAACGACATGAAAATTGTCGGAAAGTCAAGTACCGCGACGGCAGTTATAAATAGGTCAAACGACTTTTAGTCATTCGCCCGACGGTTTCGTCCGACGTGTAAACAATTGAATTTTCGAATTAGAAGTTGATCGAAACGGACAATCGACGAACCGTTTTTACCCGGAATTGACACGGCACTTACTCAACACAATATAAAATAAAATTATGGAACAAACAACGAAAGGAATATGATATGGAAAGAAACCAATGTCTTGTCGGAATTAACTGTCATGAAAAGATACTTCAATGACAGCATAGGAAGGAAATAAAAAAAAGAAGAAAATATTAATAAAATTCTAATATAAATATTATTATTCCCTATACTTTCTATACATAAAAATTAACGCGAGAAATATGCCCGATACTCGCGAACCCGACAAACGAAAAGCCAGTACTTACAATAATACGGACGCTCTGTCTCTCTCTGCCCTTTTCGTCGGCGGACACTCTCTCGCTTCTTCGCGGGCTGCAGCCGGTTCGATCGGACGCACGTGGCCGGGAAATTCGGCCGTCACACACACTCCTATACACTCACTAGGTCGACAATATTTATTGCGAAGGAACGCTTTGTTAAACAAAAATATCTTTACAGCGCGACGGTCAGGTCAGGTCTGACGAGTTTTGCGGGTCCTCGCCGGTGCGCGCCTCGCTTCCCTCACGCCCCTCGCGGCGAGTTCCACTGAACTCGACCATTGTTTACCTTATTGTTAACAATCAGGCACGAGACATAACGTGATGCCACAGCAATTATAACAACATTTTCATAAAAAGGCATTCACGTTACAGCATATTAAATTTTGTCGGTGCCAGAAAGTCATATGTTGAACTAAAAAATCGAAAATAAAATACTGAAAATTGAACTACTTCCGCAATTTTAAATATTTTCCATCAAATAAATTTGTATGTGTATTTCTTTCTATTTTAAACAATCTCTTGCAAGGATTTGTTATTATGTCACATATTTCAAAAAATAAAAATTCCAAATCATGGAAAAATTAAATTTTTTTTTACCAAATACCATTAATTTGAGGAAGAAAATAGTATCAAATGACAATATTGACAAATGTGTAACATATAAAAATCAAGGGCCTAAATTCTGGCTTGCTCCTCCCCTTAAGTGTGTAAACCTAGATGAATATAAGTGTATTATGCGTATTCCTAATTTATGCACATGCTAAATAATCTCTATAGAGATTAAAAATAAACTTAAATAAAAAAATAATCCAAGAATGTTTAAATGGTCGAGAAATTATTTCAAATTTAAAATATTAAAAAAAATACGAATTGATCGTTTTTGAGGAATTATTATTTCTATTTCAAGTTTAGCATGTTACAAATATGCAAAATTTATTAATATTTATAAAAATAAAACAGGAAATATTATAGGTATAAAATATTTTTAAAAAAGTAAAAAATATAAAATAATAAAGACATCTCATTTTGGGATCTTCCATAGTATGTAATGAAAGACATGAAGAATTCGGCTTCAGAAAAAAGGTTTCGAGGGGTTCCAGGGGTTCGAGAGAGCTTGTAGAGTAACGAGTTCAAGGTGTGGGAGATCGACGTCGTATAGTGGCGCCGTTGTGCGGTTTAGTTTCTCGCGTTTCTTTGGCCTTCTGTTCATGGCCACATTTCAGTCGGCAATGCCAGCCCCGTAGTCATAATATAAACGTCACGAAAAAGATATCCTAATTATGTTAGCATTTTTGTATACTTTTTCAAGTTATTCGCTACGAATAACTTTTTGATACCTTTTTGCTATCAAAAGGACATTAACGAATCACTAGTATAGTATAGTGTAATTCAGTGCAATGTGTAATGATTCATAATCATTTCTTCTAAGATGACTCCAAAAATAAATTATATAATCCTACCTTCTGTGAGTGTATGTTTTTACTTTATTTTTGTCAGGTTAATAACTCACCATTAACCTGTCAAAAATATGTCAAAATGAAAACATTTCCCACATCCTATTTACTCCTTGTATGAAATCTACAATGTTTGGCATTTAATGGGTGAATTATTATGAAGTATGAGAAATATGTATCAGGTTTGTTATATAATACATATACTTAAGCATGACAAGTACATCTCGTTACATATTCAAGAAAATGATTCGTTCTTGCCATACTCTTTTCCCTTGCTACATAAAGACTTCATGAATATCATACATGTTTCTTAAAATAAATATACCACGAATAAACTGCAAAAAATTGTTCATATAAGTAATACCTTTAATAATGATTACGAGTTTAAAAAGTGGTTCAAAGTACTTTATACCATGTCGTCGACTCGTAATCATTTTTCTTGCACCGTGTTCTCCACTCGAGTTACATATACACTTTTTGGCCATTAATTCATAGTGTATTTGTTTTAAAAAACGTGTAAACATATTTATATACAGAGAGAAACGCAAGTTGCACATGTCAATCAATTTTTTTGTAGGCGGAAGTAGGTGTACTTATCTTGTTTAAGTACATACTATGATTGTAAGTTTCGAAGATGTGTCCAATAATAGTGATTCATTGGAGCTACGAAAAATAATGAAATAATTTTGAGACCGACGAACTGTCTGAAGAAATTAGATTCTTCAGTCAAGTAATGTCAAGTAATGAACTCCCATAGTAAATATGATGAAAATTCATAAAACGTTATTGTATTACATATATAGTGCAAAAGATTATACTTGTAATTAGAATACTTCACAGTGATTAAGAGTAGCAGATGTGTTGCAATAAGTTCTCCATCCTGGGATCTGAGTCGTCGGCTTTCAGACTTCCTTATGTTAGCATACTCGCGTTTAATTCAGTGATGCTTTATGTATATTATGAAGTGTTTACAATTAAAAAACTTAATTAAAAGCAACAATATACTGGGATATGATTCGTTAAGTTTATATGTATAGCGGCCACTACCATTTAAAACCATCGACAGTGTACGGGTAAAAATTTAAGTTATATTAGTATGAAATACCTATTTCTGGATAGATCATGAATATCCTCTTATTTCACTACTTTAATTGGAGTCGTTACATAACATAAGTAAAACATCACTGAAATAGTGAAGCGAGTTTAGTCACATACAGAAATATCAGAGTTGGCAGTTCAGTTTCTTGACATTAGTGACTTTTTGCATTTCTCCCTCTGAAATTACTCAACTATTACTTAATTGTACACATTTATATGTGAGAAATATATTTGGTACTTGTATTAATAAAATTCTGATAGACATCAACTCCAGTAACATTTTTGGTTGAGTCGTTGGAAGCAGGGTGTTGTTGTAGTCCAATTTGATTCACTTTTTTATTCAGCTCTTTGTAAATGTTAGATATCAATTCAAGCACAAGTGTATTTATCTATGTTTAAACTTTCGCGCCTTTCATAGTCATAATAAACATCGCTGTTATCACGCCGCGGTTCGCACCTATTTCGTCATCGAATGTTCCCGAAATCAATCGCGCGAATGTCGTCCTCGGTACACAACGCACATGTGTATACGCTCGAATAAAGTTTTATTAAACTATCTGGATTCTCTATTTATTCGCTAAACCTAACAGGTTATGGGCCCAGATGCGCGAAAAGTGAAACCTCGGTGTTTTTCCATAAACTGATAATTGCGGGAGTGTTCGTGCGTTAAATCGGAGTGTAATTCAAAAGTGAACACGTGCGAAATCAACCCGGCAAAAATGGCGAACGGCGGAAATTTGAACCCCGCTCGTTTAGAGATGCTCTCACGTAATAATTATGATACGTAGAGGATTCAAGCCGAGGCACTCTTTATTAAAAACGGGACGTGGGAGTACGTCTCAGGAGAAACTCCGAAACCTACAGTTCCCGCAAATGGCGACGATAGAGAAGAAGCCGAAACCAAAGAAAAGGACTGGATCAAAGCAGATCGATTGGCGAAAGCCGACCTGATACTTTGTATATGCCCGTCCGAACTGAAACAAGTAAAGAGTTGTATCACTTCTCATGAAATTTGGACGAAACTCGATGCAATATACGCATCAAAAGGTCCGGCTCGCAAGGCAACTTTACTCAGACGCTTGATCCAGCACAAAATGGCGGAAGTTGAGGACGTGAAACAACATCTCGCCGAATTCTTCGATGCAATCGACAAACTCCAATCCATGGATGTCGAAATAAATGGAGACCTTACATCGATAATGTTGCTGTACAGTCTTCCTAATAGTTTTGAAAATTTCCGCTGTGCAATTGAGTCTCGCGATAAATTGCCCGACTCTGAAAATTTAAAAATCAAAATCATCGAGGAATACAATGCTAGACAGAGAAAGGAAGAAAACGAGAACGACGCCATGTTTGTAAATTCAAATTTCAAACAGTTCAACAAAACGAACAACGGAACACGAAACGACGGATCGAAAAGCAACGGAACGCGAAACGGTGAACATCGAGACGAAGAAACGCAGGCGCGAAGCAGTACGAAATATGAAGGAAATTGAAACTTCAAAACAAAGCCGAAAGTAAAGTGCAACTTTTGTGGGAGAAATGGGCACAAGGAACCGGACTGCTTTCACAAGAAGAAGCAAGAAAATCAAATTGCAAATAACGTCGAATCAACATCGAATGTGTGCTTCCTGTCCCAGAACTCAAATTTATGGTGCATTGACAGTGGATGCAGTTCACATTTGAGTCATGACAAAAGTGTTTTTACAAATATGACTGAAGAAACATCTCACGTGAAACTTGCAAGTGATGCTACGACTCCTGTAATTGCAAAAGGTAACGTGCAACTTGATATCAGTGACTCTAATTCGGTTCTTACTTTGAAAAATGCATTGTACGTTCCTGATTTACGTACGAATCTCATATCTGTGGCTAAAATCGTTGATAACGATTATGAAGTTGTTTTTAACAAAAAATGTGCAACAGTTAAAAACTCAAATGGTATAGTAGAATTAACTGCTAGTCGCATTGGAGACTTGTTTTATTTGTCCAGAAATCTGGAAGTTTCCCAAGTCGCATGCGCATCTAATAATGAGAAAAGTAGTTTCAGAGTTTGGCACGACCGTTTAGGTCATCTTAATGAAGTGAGGTTATGTCAGACTGGATACATTAATGACATTTTAAACCGTTTTAGTATGAGTGAATATAAACCAGTGCGAACCCCTTTAGTGGTTGGAGCAAAGTTTGATAAGCCACTGGACTCTGAAAAAGTGACATCCTTACCGTACAGGGAGTTGATTGGGGCTCTCACTTACGTCGCAATTGGAACTCGCCCAGATATCTCGTTCGCTGTGAACTTCCTTAGTCAATTTAACAGCAATTACGCACGCCGTCACTGGGATGCAGCCAAAAGGGTCTTACGATACCTAAAGGGGACAGCACACAAGAAACTTGTTTATAAGCAAGATGACAAGTGTATTCGAGGCTACGCTGATGCAGATTGGGGGAATTGTAGTATGGACCGAAGATCTTATTCCGGATACTCCTTCATAATGTCAACTGCAGCAGTATCGTGGTGTTCTCGAAAGCAGAGGACCGTAGCCCTCTCATCGACTGAGGCTGAATACATGTGTTTATCCGAAGCAGCAAAGGAAGGTATTTATCTGAGTACCATGCTGAAGGAATTAAACCTCAAGAACTTGTCAAACATTTCCATCTTTAATGACAACCAGTCAGCCGGACAGTTGGCTCGTAACCCCATTTATCATTCAAGAACGAAACATATCAGCATCCGGTACCATTTCATCAGAAGTGCTCTTGAAGACTATCCTCTTCAGCTAGAATATCTTCCCACAGAAGAAATGGTTGCAGATGTGCTGACCAAGGCTCTTCCAGCACCGAAGTTTGAGAAGTGTGTTAAGGGACTAGGACTTAGTGACTGAAGTGCAAATAAATATAAGCAAGTGTTTTCATTGAGGGGGAGTGTTAGATATCAATTCAAGCACAAGTGTATTTATCTATGTTTAAACTTTCGCGCCTTTCATAGTCATAATAAACATCGCTGTTATCACGCCGCGGTTCGCGCCTATTTCGTCATCGAATGTTCCCGAAATCAATCGCGCGAATGTCGTCCTCGGTACACAACGCACATGTGTATACGCTCGAATAAAGTTTTATTAAACTATCTGGATTCTCTATTTATTCGCTAAACCTAACAGTAAACTTAGAAGTTATTATATTAACTGACCTGAACCAAATAATTGTTTTAACTTTGTTAAGTGTTAGACATAACTCAAGGCCTGGTTATGTAATCTCTTTCACGAAAATTTGGAAGAGACAATTGGTATGGCAAATTGTGCAAATTTGCTAAAATTGGCCAAAAATACACAAACTGTCACACCTTTATCTTTTCCAATTTTTCATGAAAGAGATTGCATAATCACGTCTTGAGTTATGTCTAACACTCAATAATTTAAAAAAAATTATATGGTTCAGGTCGGTTAACTTCTAAGTTAGTTTACAAAAAGTTGAATAAAAGAGTGAATCAAATTGGACTACAACAACACTCTGCTTCTATCGACTCAACCAAAAATGTTAATGGAGTTATTAGTAAAGGTCCGAACATATTTCTCGCGTATAAATATGTAAAATAATATTTGAGTAATTTCCGAATGAGAAATGCAAAAAAAAATCACTAACCTGAAAGCTTTCTGTTGACACGGACTAATGATAATTTTAAAAAGTCACTTATTTAATATAAATTAATTCTTCGTTCCAATGCTAAAGTTCAACTCTCAGTATTCTAGACCTCCACTTTTAATAAAAGTGTCTTAAATGCAATAAAAATATCTTAAATTTTATAAAAATTCTTTAAACTTAATCAACTTAATCAAAGTTCATTAAATTTAATAACACGTAATGGAAAGTGTTTAAGGATTGTCATGAAACATTTTTTTGTACCATTTATGAATTTTGCTTCCAACTTTTTTCTTAACATTTCATAAAATATCTTTTACAGATAAGCTTTGAATCAGAAAATTGGATGTCGTAGCCCTTATACCCATCTCTGCAGTCTTGCATATATTATGAAGAATGCTTATAGATTCCAGCAACTTTTATTATATCAAACTCTATTTCTGTTCTTCTTAAAGCAAAGATATAGCACCGCGATATCTTTAATTTTTTAGAAACATATTACTGTAATTGTAATTCATATTTCTATTTAAGATATGTTACTAAACAGTCCCATTTTAATAATATTAGAATATAATATTCAATTATAATACAGGTGAATTAAAAATTGCTTCCCAGTTTGGATGAACTCCTTTTACTAATTTTACGAATACGCAAATTACATAGCAGAACTTGAAAAGTTCAATAGTTTTTAACGCTTCAATTTATGTTGACAAATTTTTGTCTAATGTAATAATAAAATAGTAAGTACAGTAACATTTGAACAAAATCGAGAATTTAGTTAATTTCAAGACTGCCAGAAAGTCTCCATACAGGGTTAAATGCTTGTAGGTTTAACTTATATTTTTTCAAGAATGCCTTCCTCCATATATGGTTGTGTTAGGTGATCGTGTTAGATGATTGTAGAGATTAAATTAACAACTTTTTTGGACCCTGTCTTCCTCCAGGTTTGAACATGTTAGGCCTATCGAAAAAATTTTATATATATATTTATATATATTTTTTTTTGTTTATTTATATATAATTTATTTATGACGTCGTTTTAGATATAAATTATAAAAAAAAAAGAAAAAAAAAGAGAGAACCGGAAAGAAATTCTATCACGGATGAATTCATGAACGCTGCGTAATGCGACGGGTATTGCGTCTCATATTGAAATGCTTCTCATGTTCAGCTTACTATGAGTCCTCGCGTGCGTAAGCAGAGATTATAGGGGAGATCGCTCAGTTGGCTGAATTCAGCAAGCCGATTTTGAAAACGTCGTAAAGTGGCGCCCCGAGTGAACCCCATCGGTAACTAAATGAGTAAAAAGGAGAGAAATAAATTCACCGCGGAAAAGCGTAGGACAGAGTTTGATCGAAACTAACATAACACTATCAGTACGATAGGAGCATGGGGGGACCGCGGGGCAAAGCGGGGTTGGATTCAAAACTTGACATCGGAGAGCCAAAAAGAAATCGAAAAACCGGCAGGTACGAATCGCACAATATGCGGGGCCCTGCGCTAAGGCGGGTATTTTATAATTTTTCTAAGAAATAAAAATGCCTTATCATACAAAATTATTCAATAATTATATTTCAATTTATATTTTTAATAAATCATTAATTAAAATTATTTCGGGGAAAATATTTCAGACAAAAGTTTAAGGATTTTTCCCTGGCTATTTAACGGTCCCGGGTTTCGCAGTTCCGGGAGTTTTAAATTTTACCTTCAAATGACTTTGCCGAAAAAATCGACCATATCATATTCGGACGTAAAATTTTGTGCTCTTTCAGAATCCATGAAAAAAATAGGGGTTTCCATTTAAAAAAATAAACTTGACCTTGGAATAACTTTCAAGCTCATGTTCAAGGTCAAATTCAATGGTACCGTTAAATAGCCAGGGAAAAATCCTTAAACTTTTGTCAGAAACATTTTCCCCGAAAATGCACTCCCGCTAAGATATTTAAGCGTTTCCATACTTTTGGATCACCCTACATATGTATGTTAATAAAGTTATGTCAATAAAGGCTATGCAAACATATTTTTTATTGCTACTTTATTTGCAATTGCAATGTTTAGAGAGAGATTTTATTTTGTTTTAGAGAGAGATAACAAAACATTGGTGTTTCTGAAAACGTAAAAGGAGCATATTTAAGATAAGTAGAGATCTTCAGAAAAGTATATTATAACAGAACTGTTACACAGCTCGAGAATAGTTCGGTAATCAGGTAATAAATAAACACCAAATCTTTTAAAGTATGTTTTACTGAAAACGCGTGCAAATAATTAAGTACAAAATGAAAGCGTGCGTTCCGTCTTAGGAGGTGCGTAAATAGTAACTGACGCTCGTTTCGAATATAGTTCATGCGTATTATTTCTCATCACACATTCCACTACATATTTACTGTATCATAGATGAGTGTGATACATGAGTTCGCATACAATGGTACAACACTGACCTATCGGCGATTGTAAATACTAAAATAAAGGCTTATAACTAAATCTGCAGATACTCGACAGTTTCGAGTACATTTTTCGTAAACATACCGCCCACCGTGTTCCTCCGTGAACACAATCTCACAAACGCAAAATTTGACATAAAAATATCTAAAAATATACTACAAAGCCGTTGATTATTGCTTTTAACATTTTGCACCCGTAAATTCCAAGTATAGAGAGAAAGGAACTAAAATATTTTGTCAATATACTCCGATTATTGATCCGACATTTAATCCTAGCCATTAACATAAAGAACAACAATTAATGTCCATTTAACGGTAGTTTGCACAGTTTGTGCACTGAGTGGAGCAATTCACCTTGAGCAGTCTTTAAGCTGCAAACTCTAACTAAACCATCGCTACCTGGTGAACAACTTATGACGCGCCCCAATGGCCATTGCGTTGGAGGGTAATTCTCTTTCATAATGAAAACCATATCACCCTTTTTAAAATTAGGACGTTCTTTGCACCATTTAACGCGTTTTTGTAGCGACGAAAGATAGTCGCTTTGCAAAAGTGTCCAAAATCTGTCCCGGATTCTTTGCACTAGTTGCCAGCGGGATAAGTACAAGATACAAGTTTTGCCTCTATCAAGCTAGGTTCGGGTATTGAGCCTAACGATCTGCCAACAAGAAAATGGGCAGGGGTTAAAACGACGAGGTCATCCAAATCACCATGAAGAGGGGTTAGGGGCCTAGAATTGAGACAAGCTTCTATTTGGCATAATAGCGTTTGAAATTCTTCCAGAGTTAGAGTATAGGTACCTATCACGCGACGCAAATGTTTCTTCATAGCCTTCACTCCCGCTTCCCACAAGCCTCCAAAGTGGATGGAGGGATAAAGCGCCAGGAAATCTCATTTTCGGCGAGTAATGCTGTAAATATCGTGTCTCGCATAGCCTGTAGAAAATATCGTCGAATCTCATTTGAGCCTCCCTCAAAATTTTTCCCATTGTCACTGAGAATAAGTGACGGTAGACCTCGTCGAGCGCTGAACCGCCGGAAAGCCGCAATAAAGGCTGCAGCTGTACAATCCATTACCAGCTCTAAATGAATCGCTTTAATTTTCAAGCATACAAACAACGCCACATAGCTCTTGTGAGCTTGGTGGCCGCGACCAGATAGAGCTCGCACAAAATATGGACCTGCATAGTCGACACCCACGGTGGCAAAAGGCGGAGCTAATGTCACTCGTTCCGTGTGCCATTTTTTTACTTTGTAGGATTGCAGCTTGTCTAACGCACGGAAGACATCCCTGGATACAAGCCCGGATAATGTTCCGAGCACGAAGCAACCAATATTGCTCTTGTATTAGACGTAAAGTCAATTGAGCACCTCCATGTAATGCGCGTAAATGCATGTGACGTACCAGGATCCGCGAAATATGATGATCGGCAAGAAGAACCGGATGGCGCTTTTCGTAGGGTAATGTAGACCTTTGCAGTCTACCTCCAACACGTAAAATATTCTGACCATCTAAGTAAGGATTGAGTAACACAATCGACTCTTTTTTGGTAAGGGTCGTCGAGCACGTAATAGGATCAATTCCTCCTTGAATACCCGTTGTTGAATGTAGCTGAGCCAAAAAACGCGTGTACGTACAATTAGGGCCTTATAATCACTTGGAGCTTTAAGTTCCATAGAAGTTCGTATATTATCAATAAATTTAAAAACTAACGAGGTCACTCGAAGTAACTTACCCCAATCGGAAAAACGATTAGACAACTCCCACTCGTCAATACGTGCAGTGTGAACTTGCGTCGCCTTTTCTTCAAGATCTACATTCTCCGGAATGTTTCCTTCAGTCTGTGGCCAAGATAGTCCAGTATCGGAGAGCCAGGCAGGACCATGCCACCATAATGATGAAGATTCAAGTTCACGAGCGGTCATGCCACGTGATGCTAAGTCAGCAGGATTCTGATCGGTTGGGACATGTTGCCAAACGGCTCGAGGAAGTCGTTTTTTAATGGTAGACACCCGATTTGCCACAAAAACCTGCCAACGAGAAGGACAGCCTGCAATCCAGTATAATGCCACTGAAAAATCTGACCAAACATAAACTGGCACGTTCTTAAGATCCAAAGATCCCACTACCCATTCTGATAATTTAGAGAGCAGATCTGCTCCACACAACTCCAACAGTGGGATAGAAACATATGATTTTAGAGGGGCTACTTTTGATTTAGCTGAAACCAAATGCACTTTTGTGCCTGATGAATTAGATATTCGCAAATACACTACGGCAGCATAGGCAGCCTGTGATGCATCACAAACGCGGAGCACGTAATCGAGTGAGGTTGGCAAGGTCAAAACAAAATTTACTCCATTTTTCCTGAATTTCCGAAGAGAGTGGCTCATCCCAGTTTACACCAAGTGCCCATACTTTTTGCAGCAAAATTTTTGCAGTCAAAATTACAGGAGTTACCAATCCTAATGGATCAAAAAGTTTAGCTGTATGGGATAATAACGTTCGCTTAGTAGTCATAGTCGGTAAGTCACGACAAATAGGAAATTGTAATATATCTGCAGAGGGAGCCCAAGATAATCCTAATATTCGTAGTTTATTGTCCTCTTGGAGAGACTTATGAGTGTATATCTCGCAATCGCTAGACGGAAGACCAACTAATAACGCCGGGTCATTAGAACTTCATTTTTTAAGCGGTAAGCAACCGGCATTTGTTAAACCAATCAACTGATCTCTAATGGTTAGACAATCGGAGATGGTGCTAGCACCGAAAAGGGCGTCGTCAACGTAAATGCTCTTTGAAACTTCATGAGCCGCTAACGGGAAACGCTCAGCTTCATCATCCGCCAATTGTTTCAACACGCGTAGAGAAAGATATGGCGCAGGTGCTGTACCATACGTTACAGTTAACAAGCGAAACGTCTGAATATCTTCAGTTGCAGCTGGACGCCAGAGAATAAGCTGATAACGCGTATCTTCTGAACGTACCCTAATCTGACGAAACATTTTTGTAACGTCAGCCGTGCAGACGAAGCGATGCATGCGCCAACGTAATAAAATGGAATAAAGATCCTGGTGCAGTTTTGGTCCTACATGTAGATAGTCATTAAGCGACATCCCATTTGAAGATGGGGCGGACGCATTGAAAACTACACGAACCTTCGTTGAGGTGCTAGTTTCCTTTAAGATGGGGTGGTGAGGGATATAGTACGTTTGTTCAGTCGAGTTTGGTTGGTAGGGGATCATGTGTCCGGAGGTTAGGTACTCGTGTAAGAAATCATCATAAGCCCGAGATAAGCTAGAGTCGCGTGCAAGTCTTTTTTCCAGACGTTTATAGCTACTGACCGCGATTTCAAAAGAATTACCCAAATTCAGCGGAGGGGCCATTTTGAACGGAAGACCGACAGAATATCGTCCCTTCATGTCGCGGGAGACAGTCGCACGAAAGCTATTTTCACACGCTTGTTCCTCAGATTATTCCTCAGCCGTAAGAAATTTTTGAACGGGTAATTCTTCAATTGACCAAAATTTCTCTAACGCATTGAACAATTCGATATTCGATACAACGTGCATTGTGCGTATACAATCATTCGTCGACCGTGATAATCCATGGCTAGTTCCTACCGTTCCCGACAAAATCCAACCAAATAATGTACATTGTGCTATAGGCGCATTCGCAGCTTATCTTATTCTGTCACGCAATATTAAACCATAAATATCTGCGCCAATAATCATTTCAATCGGTAAATTTTGGTGGCTAAAAATATCTGCAAGTTGAAGTTGTGAAAGATGTGGCCAATTTTCGGGACACACCAACTTGCGGGGCACATAAGAAATGACATGCTTAATAATTAAGGCATCGACGACAGCATAGTGGGAATCACAGTAGCAAGAGTGTAGACTAACGCGAGTCATCTGACGAATCTGCCCTGCAAGTTGATCCCCGATTCCAGTTATAGTTGCAGAAAAATTATGTCGATTAGCGCGCAATAATTGAGCCGCATTTTCTAAAATAAATGACCGTTCCGAGCCTTGGTCAATTAATGCTCGTAGAAGCATCGTACGCCCTTGCATATTCGAAACTTTGATAGTTGCAGTAGCTAGCAAAACGGACGGTTTTGAATCAGCATATACTGGTGCAGCAAAAAGATTAACAACGTTTGGCGCATTACGTAATTCATTTACTTTCAAAGATGCATTTGATTCATCTTTGTCTGCAACACTTGCAGGAATACCACCTAATGCTTCATGCAAAAGAGTATGATGCTTCTTACGGCAGTATTTACAATTATTTTTCGCCGAACACTTATTAGGAAAATGTCCGCTTTTTAGGCAATTGTAACACACGCGCCTCTGTGCAATTTTAAGCCGATTGGCTGGAAGCATTTTCTCAAAAGTGCAACACGAAGCCAAGTCGTGATTGGCATTATAAGCGAGATATTTAATATTGATCGACGTTGCAACGTGTGCTGAATAACGCGATGAATTTGAGGTACGCGTGCTCGTAGAAGGTTTATAACCTATTTGCACAGGCGGTTTGAATTCTGTAATTGTTAAAGACCGAATCCGCTGTAATAAATATATTTCTAATTGTTCGAACGTTGGAAAAAAGTCAGGATCGAGTACTGATTGTTCCCACTCTAGACGAGTTTGAGAATCGAGGCGCAATACGGTTAAAACCACAAGAAGCGTACTCCAAGTATCTACGGGTACAGCAAGATTCGTTAAAGACGCGATAATAGCCTTTGTTTGATCGAGCAACTGTCTCAATAAATGTGGTTTCGCAGATGGCACAGCAGGTAAATTTAATAATCGCGATACATAAGAAAAAATCAATAAATGTTTATTTGAATACCGCGATTTTACTATATTCCACGCAGCTGTAAAATCTGGATCACTGACTGATATGTTTTGAACTACAATACTAGCGTCACCTGTTAAGCATGTTTTCAAATAATGGAATTTCTGCAGATTACTCAGCTGGTTGTTGTTGACAATCATCGATGTAAACAAGTCACAAAAACTCTCTCAAGAGCTAAGATCTCCAGAAAAGGATGGCAGCGACATCTTTGGAAGGGCAGGCACATTATTCACTGGCGCTACGGGCATTCTCGGTGCATCGGTATCAGCAAATGAAGTGGAAGGAAAAACAAAACTGGAAAGCCGATCCAGAATTTCAAAATATAGATCCTCCTGTTTTCCTAATTCATCTTCCCTGAAATAAAGTTCGGCGGATTGTTCCTCAAATATCATACTTGATTGCATTTGACAATGTACTTTCCGAATTTCTTACCAAAGGCTTTGCACAAGCTCTTTTCGGGTTTTTATAATTCCGGCATTTGCAGTGGATGCGGTTAATCGATTTGCTGCAGCATGCATTCGAGACAGTGAAGCAAAGTTGGTTAATTGTTCCACCATTGAATTCGGAATGGAACCTTGAGAGCGCGTTCGCATATTGGACGTTTCGCTTGTTTTCGACATAATTCAGTGTGTTATTTGGACTAAAGTTTAAAGAACGCGATGAAGCACAACAACACTACCACAAATAGGTCAATCCGTAATAGTAGCAATAAATCATATATATTCTATAAGCCGTAAAATCACTGATTGCTTTTGCGAAACAATATTCAAAGAATGTTTGTAAACAAGAGCTTACCGCTACCCTCGACGATTAATGGCGAAATAGAATATTATATAATATTCTAATTCGCGCACGATATGAAAAATGGGAATTTATTACACATTTTAACAAATCTGACAAAAACCAACAAAATCGTGATAATAAAATGCCAGCAAAGCACGATGTCGGGTTTAAGTTAGCACGTGCAATTAAGATTTATCAAACATGAGCACTTAATGTTCAGCAGGATGCAGAAAAATAAAAACTTCACAGCAACATCCGGCACGAAGGACCAATTTATGTTACACAGCTCGAGAATAGTTCGGAAATCAGGTAATAAATAAACACCAAATCTTTTAAAGTATGTTTTACTGAAAACGCGTGCAAATAATTAAGTACAAAATGAAAGCGCGCGTTCCGTCTTAGGAGGTGCGTAAATAGTAACTGACGCTCGTTTCGAATATAGTTCATGCGTATTATTTCTCATCACACATTCCACTACATATTTACTGTATCATAGATGAGTGTGATACATGAGTTCGCATACAATGGTACAACCCTGACCTATCGGCGATTGTAAATACTAAAATAAAGGCTTATAACTAAATCTGCAGATACTCGACAGTTTCGAGTACATTTTTCGTAAACAAGAACAAATTAATTGCAGAAAAATAATGAAAAAAGTAAATATTTCTCAACTATGAAAGGTTAAATATATTATTTCCTACTTTTGTATAAAATACCTCCTTTCTGGTCGACATCTTTTTCTTTATTGCATTCGTCATAGTTACTATGGGAGTTCATTACTTGACATTACTTGACTGAAGAATCTAATTTCTTCAGACAGTTCGTCGGTCTCAAAATTATTTCATTATTTTTCCTAGCTCCAATGAATCACTATTATTGGACACATCTTCGAAACTTACAATCATAGTACATAGATAGGCTTATCTTCGTTTTCTGTATTTCTTTTTGTGGACATTTTCCTAATACATACCATTTTAAACGAGTCATTTCTTGGATGGGCGATGGGCTGTCATTAGCTCCTCCCATGTACCTTATGTACGAGAAGACATGTTCAAGAAAGTCCCGGCAGAGACGTCTGGTAATAATGAACTGCGGCTTGAAAATATCGGTCGAAAATGTACATCGAAGATAAGACTGCAATGCTTGTAAGGATGCATTCGTGATAAGGATCTCCCTTTGAAAGGGAAGTAGGTTTCTTTTTCCAGACACTTGCATGTGGGTGATAAACTTACTCATTTCGTTAAGGATGTGATCCTGGTGGTCCTGTTTTACTCCATACTCTCTCAAGCCTTGATGATCTCCAAATTTTAATTTCGTATTTAGTACATCGAACCAATCGTTCGTCAGTTGAAGCACTTAGGCAAATACCTCCCAATTTTCATTCGTGATTAGGCCTAAGGTTCCGGAGTATTTGACGGTTTTAGCTTTGGTGTTGGAAAAGATTTGTGCGGCTATTTTCACATTCTACCTTTGGATTCCGTTTACGTCCAAATGATGTTGACTCAAACGGAATGTAACTTTTAAATCGCATGGGTTCAATCGTATCAAGTCTTCCAAAATAGATTTCTTCAGCTGTATTCCATTCCACTCGAATCCGTTGTGAAGCACATTGTTCCCCATTAGTTTTAAAAAATGAGGAGCATCTTCGAAAATGAAAACTTTGAGGTGTTCGTTGTAAGGATGAACAGAAGATGTAAGTGAACGGAAATACTCAGCTCGTTCCAAAGGGTCTGATTTGTACCTCCCATGTGGTTACAAATAGCTACGTCGATGTAGTCTACGTTATGTAATGCTTTTATAACACTGAACAGGATTTCCTTCGTCATTGGCTGTGAAAAATTGTAATACACAGGCTGTTTCTACGCCGAGAAGAGTCCTGGTAGCGTAACGTATTGAGTCGAATTATGTGGCCCGTATATTTGTTGCTCCCAACGCTAAAGTACAACTGCATCGCTAATATATACTTCATCGAACGTCAGTACGGTCACTTTGTCAGCAATGCTCTTCCCTTCTCCGCTTTTTTGCATAATGTCAAGAACACCACTTAAAAGACCAGGTTTGACCAAAAACTTTGATGTCCAATTGCGCAATTGTATTTCGACAAAAAGCGATTGCGTCAGGGCCATGTTGTCGAAGCAGTAAACGGCAGAACTGTTAAATCTAAATACTGTAAAATAAATAAATAATATATATTGTTTTTCAAAATTCTGGGTTTGTAAAGGTTAAAGTAATCGATTCGTACGATCGTTGTTCAAATTTTAGCGAAATCGGTTCAGAAATGGCAGAGAAATCTCGGAAATAAATTTCAAAACAAAATATCGCCGCAAGGCCCGGTGTAGAACCTCCTTAAAGGATTAATTAATTAAGTAATTAATGAAAGACGGAGTAGATTTCCGGAGATGAAGTCATTGATTAATCAATGCTGAAATGTTGAAATGTTAGAGGGGTATATATTCGTTGCAACTAATTTAATTTATCGAACTCCACTCTGATATAGTTAATGACAGATTTTTAATTACGATTTCAACAGTTAATTAAAGAACTACGTTTACTTACATTTGGCTCATCGCGGAATTTGATTCCATTGTACTACGTTGACATGTTTCGGCTTGAATTTCAATATGTATATTTATTCATAAATGAATAAAAACGTTCAACTTCATGCAGCGAGGCGGCCGTGACGTTTGAATACCGGCTATGTCGCGGGAATGCGGCCAGCCAATGAGCGGCCAGTTCATACGCGCAAGCTCGAGATCCGCGACTGTTTCGCAGAGAGCATTCGGAGGTGTGGGCCGGTGGAAGGGGTAGCACGCTGGCGATTTCCTCTCCTATCGCCCCTTGCATCTCAGAGCACTGGTTGAACATTAAAAACGTTTCAGAAATAAGGAAAAGTACTCTATTTCTCATTCCTCTTTCATTTTTTGTCATTTAGTTGGTACTTGTATATTATACATACTGCTTACAGTTTTAGTACCAGATACCGAATTTAGACTAATTATGTAGAAAATAATGGTCATTCCACGTAAATAATATCAAAACCTATAGATATCAATGATAGTCTCCCTGTACCCTAGTCTCCTAAAGGTGGAAACCCGGCCAGTGTTAAGTATCACCAAGCCGAGTCTGGAGGTCATGTCCAGAACCCGGTTTCCCCTAGAATCAGGGCTATCCGACCCCCATTCGAGTGCTTTTGCGTTGAAGTACCCTGCCACCAACAACCGGCTTCCCATGCGCATGAAAGCGAGCTCCAGTCCATCAAGTTTGGTCTGAAAGGCGCCGAAGGTCCCGTCCGGGGTGAAGTCGCAGCTGACATAATTCACGCCGCCACTCCTCACCCAGACGAAACCATCAACAGATCCATGGCCCGCGACATGCAATTTTCGGGGGTCCGGAATCCAGATCACTGCCGTACCCAGTGAGTCCACATACCTCCCTGAGCCTTCACGGCGGCGGTATTGCTCACTGATTATGGCCATATCAATGTGCTTCTCGGCACAGATCTGGGTCAGCATGTGATGAGCGATCCTGCTCCTATTGATGTTACATTGGATAATACGCAACATTGCTTGGCCGCAAGGCCGTCGCGGAACTCCTGGCAGGCTCCTGTACCCGAGATATGATTCTTATTGGTGGAGCAGAGAAAACAAAGAGAGGCCGCAGTACAGGCTCTGCGACACTCCGTCTCATACTTGAAACACCAGGTACTTCTATCCGGTCCCCTGCAATTTCTGCCAATATAGCCGAAACCAAGGCACCGGAAGCATCTCGCGACTATCCTGCGCTGCCTTATTCTGCAGTTATTGACCAACCCTAATCGGAACGTCCGCAACCGCAGCAGCCCGGATACAGCCTCCCCATCGGTGCAACAACGGCCATACATTGCTGCCTGCTGTTGGGTTTGGAGACTGACACCGCAAGCGCTCCAGTGTATTTATCTAGCTCAGGGAGAGCATCCCTGACCTGAATTTACTTATCCAAACAAGATTTTAAGTTTAAAACTTTCTTTTCATAAGAGTTTTACCAGCGGAACAAGATTTTTGTCCAAGAACCTTCTGTTGATGGAAATTTTCCTATTGAAACATGATTTTACTATGAAAAGTGGTTAAATTAATTACTTTTTTTCTTAACTAGTTTTACTATTGTGGAATGGTTTGATTAGCTATTTATTTCTGTCTGTATACTCCCCGGGTTTGATCAACCCGTGCTTAATACAGAGTACTACAGTAAAACAGAATATCCGCCTCAGTTTATAACACGTAATCTGTTTTATGAGTTCACAAAATACTTTAAGAGTTTCACAACTTGAAGGAAAATCAAGCCTGGACAAATAATTGGAACTAATTGCAGTGATTTTCTTCGCTATGTTTAAAATATACCCTGCATATAATGCACTAGAAACAGGTACATACATTTGAAAGATGCTCGGCGCCTGTGAATAGACGCGTCGGAGAGAAACCGATTTCGACAGCCACGTGGCTCCACACATGTGGCGAAATCAATTTGAAATCCGAATCGGACAACCCAGAAGGAGGTAAATCCGTGGTATAGATTCGCAAACAAATGTACGGTTTCGTCCGAATGCTAATTTGCAAACCTTTTAATTTTTACTACAAACTGGAAAAAAGAATTACGAAAAACGAAACCCTTTTTCGTTGAACGCTTTAACTATACTAAGATAGCCACGAAAAAACACGAACGCAAAACGAACTCCATCTATGATTTTCTTATAATAATCAAACTTTAGCAATATAGCGCACATTAACTATTTGGCGAACAATCGATCGCGTGATATAGATTTCGCCGTAATTAGCCATCGCTGATTGCAGATGACGTAACCGTGCGCTTTTTGCATTTTTCTCAATACGCCAACAGACACTGATATTTGCAGTATATTTCTTTTTGATTCATTATTAAAATAGCCATTTTACAACTCATGTATTATATAGATTTTGCGGAATCATCATTTGTAAAAGTGGCTATTTTTCACACCTACTCAATCGAAAAATTATGTTCGCACCACAGACGTGAACTTTTACGCGCTTTATACGAGAATAACTAATTTATTTTGGTTGGCAGGTTATAATCTCAATTTTTATTTGTACGGATATGTATCAATTTTCAGTTATCAAAATAAAATTGTTGTGGTGGTTTTACAGTTATTTTGGTGGAAAATGGTTAAAAATTTTAAGATATTCAGAGTGTACATATTCATTTTTCTATATAAATATATATTTAATAATATATAAATATATAAACATATATATTAAAATAATATACATATTCAGGGTGATCCTCTTGTCTATTTCAACTGGCTAATAGCAGATTCTTGATTTGATTCTGATCAACTTTTCTCTCTGAAATGTTTCCCGTCAAAGTGTAGTTTTCAAATTATTCACCATTTAAGTGAGCCACTAAGAGGAGGAGAAGGCACCTGATTGTCGTGGAATATTTCAAACGAAGGCATTATCGACGATCGTCATGAATGACACCGAACAAAATGCGTATCTCGCTAAGTTCCGCTTTCTTAATTACGGGCGAGTAAGGAGACATTCGAATTCGGATGTAAAAAATATCGATCGAATGAATAATCTGTAACTCGTTTCATTATGAGAAAATGAAAAATGAAAAGTCGCCGTTGTGTATAATAGAAAAACTGAAAAAATGAAGTAAGAGCTGAAATTATTGATTATGATAGTTGTAGTATTAAATATAACTCATTACGTGAAAAAAAGTAATCACTGACTCTGTAAGAAATTGCAATTTTAAGATCATGTTTGTTACTATTTTTTTAATAACTATAGTGCTGATTTTTATCGCTTATTTTATTCATCAATTCTAATTTAATGCATTTATAAAATATTGGCCTCTGCGAGGTTTTTATAACATCGTAACCAGTTAAAATATATATAGCCAGATCATTGTTTAAATTATCATTATTTATAACAATTTCTGTAAAAGGCGTATAACTTATACAGGAAATTGTTTATTAAGTTAAAATTTTGCAAACACTTCCAAAATACTGCTGAAATAAGGAAAATATCGTTTTGGAATAATTCGCGACAGTGTCGTAGCCCGCGAGCTTACATTATTAAAAAGAATAGAATCAAGTGCCTTTGATAACTTGACCGGAACGGGTATTCCATAATAATAATAAGATTGTTTTATAGTGCCTGCTTGGAAAATTGTACGTAGTCGTATGTGCGTGCCATATTTAGTCTGTGTCGTCGACTCATAGTTTTGGTATAGCTTGCTTTGAAACGTCAGAGTAGTGATACTGTTACGTCCTCGTAACTAGCGGAATTAACCAATTTTCGGTATACATATAAACGTCAAAAATATCGTAATTATATGTCGACATCGTAACCTTCAAACCTCATAGACGAAGCGTATTGGAATGTACCCGGTTCAAATAGCATTTTCTTTAAACCTTTATTAGCCATAAATCAGAAGACGGCTCACATCGCTTAAGCCGGAAAACTTTCTACAAAGTCTCCGTACAAACGCAATCAGTTTTACAACGACCTTCACTATAGAACAATCATTTTACATTACCGTAATTCTCGTCTCTTCCAAAATTTACGGTAATTGAGGACTTAACTCTCAAGCTACCTTTTTTTTAACTTTTCTAAAAAAACATAAGAAGAGAAATCGGGTACATTCTAACGGGCTCTCTATATCAATAATTTTTAGTTAATGTCTTTTTTCCTCCTTGGCCCATTTCCAAAAAACCTGTCCAATATACAAATCCACCACCTTCAAAATAGAGGGGGAGTACTCCAAGCGGGGAGAAGAAAACCATGGACCACCATAAATACAGGTGGGGCACACCGAGAGAGCTCAGTCCATTTTTTTGGTTCTCGCGTCATAGAAAAAAGAGAAGCACAACTCCTCTATAACCACCGAGATCGCTTCGGTTGATTTTTTTTAAGTCGCGAGTTATCCGGCCAAGGGGAAGCCCGACTCCAATTTTTGAGCCAACAAAAGGAAATTTCACGATCGGACCCAAAAAGGGGAAACAGGACCATCAGCCTAACCCTACCATATCCAGTCCGAAGAGAGCTTCACCAAAACTTAAATGAAACGCCGCCGAGGAGGACAGAAAATCCAACGCCAAAAATTGGCAAAGGCTCTTCACCTCGCCCGAGAGGAAAAGGAATCGCGGGCTGCCAAACCGCCATCCCCAAAGGAAACTCCTCTCCCTTTCCCTTTTCCCCCTCGCCCGATCATTCCACTTCCTACTCCCAAGGAATTATTCCCTAATTTGTTCATCCCTTTTCCCCCTCTTCCAACAATTCCTCTACCCACACCGGAACAATTGTTTGAAAAAATAATAAATTGATTGATCAAATAAACCGTTTCCTCATTTCTTCCTTAATTCTGACTTTCCTGTGCTGTTAGTAGCCCTCACTCACCTAAAGAACCCAGTAATTCTACTGAGATTACACGCCCGTGTTACCGTTCAGTTAATATCTCTTTCGAAATATTCACTGGGTCGTAACAATACTGCGTGTAATTTAAAATAAATAAAGGATCTCCGTTCGGTTGTGTTAAATCCCTACTGATGAGTGGCATTTTGTAAATGTTGTGAATGTGCAAAAATGTCGTGTGTTTTTGCTGATGAAAAGAATAGATTCCTGCGTGCGGTGTTTTAAGTTACGTAAATAGCTAATGGGGCAAATTGGATATGTGAAATTGTGTGTGTGACAGGACATCTAAAAATTGTCATTGTAAAGGTATTGAGGAAGCTGTGCTCCTTCCGAACGAATAAAGTATGAATAAAAGGAAATAATCACCACAATATGCAAAAAAATGCTCTGAATTTACTCCGTTCAAAAAGGCCAAATTATATACTTAACAACTGGTGTATTATTAACCACTTCGGCGGTGAGGCGGTCCAAATAAGGTCGCGCGTGCCGGTGACAAAAGCGGCGAAAATCGTCAAACTGGCGGTCCTACTTAAACTCGCTTTGCAAAGTTTGTAGACGTATTGAAGTTTGGGAAACCATAATAATTCTATGTTTTAATGTCCAGGAACACAAATATGTCAAACAAAAAAATTTTTTGTTGAGGTTTTGAATAGTTTTTTTTTAGTGCAAATGTCTTACTTCTGTTATTACTTTTGTGAGAATGGCGCCAAAACTTTTACTCATTTTTTTGCTTCAAACGTCATTGGATTTGGTCAAAAATTGTTACTGGAAGGTTTCTGGGGTCGCTGATTACGAATTTGAAGTTGCTTGTTGAACATTCAAAATGGCGAATACAATACGACGGACGATTTTAAAAAACATAATAAAGTTTTTGAGTATCTTCTTAGTGCCAGTATCGTTGTAAAAATCATTTCATACAATTATTCATTGTTGCATTGTAAGTTTATGGTTGTTTTTTATCAGTTATATCGAATATGCATTTGACTGATACAGAACGAATTCACATTCTTATAATGCGAGGATGCAGTGATAACATTAGATCCTATTAAGAAGTTGCCATGCTGTTTAATAACACATTTCCAAATCGTAATCCTATTTCAAAATCTACTGCATATCGCACTGTTTCATGATTCGAGAGAGCTGGCCCAATTCATGACGAACCAAGATCGGGTAGACCAAAAACAGCTACTAACGATGACGTGTCTATGCAAGTTCTACAAAATATTATTGAAAACCTTCCTTCGAGAATAGCACAGGAAAATCGTATTGACCGTACATCCATTACAAACAATTTTAAGTCATACGGTTACCACTCGTCCAAGAACTCTCCGAGGACGACTACGTCAGAAGAGTAGAGTTTCGCTACGAAATGATGAGGCGATATGACGATAACAACCAATTCTTTAGTCGGATTTGTTTCTTTGACGAAGCTACATTTGAATCGAGCGGATCTGTCAATCGTCAGAACGTGCGATATTGGGCGAATGTTAATCTTCATTGGATAAGAGATTCGCATACACAACACCCACAAAAACTTAATGTTTGGCAGGAATTATTGGACAAAATATTATTGGGCCGCATTTTACAGCAGGAAATATAAGTGCTAAGAATTACCTGCATCTATTACGAACGCAAGTAGTCCCAGGTATCCAAGGCATTCTTGGAATTGCTTTGGAGCAGCTCACTATGCGGTAGTTACTCGAGATTACCTAAATGAACTGTTTCCTAATAAATGGATTGGTAGAAGAGGATCGATTAAATGGCCGTCCAGATCACCTGACTTAACACCGTTGGACTACTTTTATTGGGGATACTTGAAGAGCAAAGTTTTGAGGAAAAACCGGCCGATATTAATGAAATGCAAGCAAGGATAATAAATGTTTCTAATTCAATCACACCGGAAATGTTGCAAAATGTTCAGGAAAGTATTTACATACGTATGAGTGACTGCAAAGCTGTGGATGGGAAACAGTTTGAACACTTAATATATTAAATACAACACACACACACACACACACCCGCCGAAGACCTTCTAACGGGCGCGTCCCCACATGGCGGATCGGGGAATGCTGGTTAAAGGTATCGGAGAAATAAAATATCCGACGCGGGCCAAAGAACTAGCTAGGGGAAGGAACCCCGAACAATAAACCAACTATGGAAGATCAGCTGCACACAAAAGCTTACGGTGCAGGGGTCGGATCCCCAGCAGCGGCGGGCGCCGGGCACGAGTGCGAAAGCGGGCTCTCCGGCGTCGTCATCCGATGACCGCAGTGTTGTTCACATCACCTGCAAGGACGGGACAGAGCCAAACGTAGCCCTTGTTCCGTAAGCCCCCAGAACTTCCAAAGCGTAAAGGACCCTCGCCGCTGAAGTTGCCAGCGACAAAACGGGTCAGGATAGGAGAATAGAAACACCCCGTACCATCACCATCAGATGCAGAACAACGGCGGCAAGCCCAGTCCGAAGACGAGGACTGGGTTACGGTGGTCAGGAAAGGCGTGAAGAAGAAGGCGGAGCAGCAGCAACAACAATGGCAGCAGCAGCAGCAGCAACAACAACGGCAGCAGCAGCAACAACATCAGCAGCGGCAGGGAAAGGATGTCGGCAAGCGACACAGGGGAAGCAGGAATCAACAGCCGGCCTCCGACCCTCCGCCCTAATACCATCAAGACCAAGGCAGTGGTCGGCGGGTCATATGTCGACATCCTGAAAACCATAAAAGCAGCACAAGAACTGCGAACTTTACGAGAAAGGGTGACCGCCATCAGGCGGACGAAAGCAGGCGAACTGCTCCAAGAGCCAGAGATGACTTCACCGGGAGCAGTGACCCCTGAGAATATCAAGCAAGGGATTGTAAGCCCGCGGCCGATCGCACGGCGCAGTGCTTCCGGTGTGGTCAGGAGGGCCACAAGATTAAGGACGTCACCTTTCATCTGACCCAGTTGCTCACCAGGCTGCTTTCGCATCTACTTGCATCGCTTCAGCATCTACCAAAGCGCGGAGTTCCTGGTATGCTCTGGTGTCGAGGAAGACGTGGCCCATGCCCTCTTCCACTGCCCGAGATTCGCAGTGGAGCAAGAGCAGTTCCGGAATTCGGGAGGTGGTCCATTAACACCTGAGGGTATTGGGGAATGTCTGCTCGCCTCACAGAAGGGGTGGGACGCGGTGGCTACCATCGCTACATCCATCGTCGATAGACTGAATTCCATTAGGAGGGAAGAAGAAGGCACCCATCATCGGCCACACTTGAAGAGCCAAAACATCGGCGGAGGGCCTTATGAGGCATAGATAGACTGCCCCCCCGAAGTAATGCCTTGCGGCGGCTGTCGATGGGGAATCTCAATCTAAGCGGTGGTGGTTTTAGCGGGTGCAAGCCCCGCACTCCTGCCACCGGCTGGCAGGGTTATCTGGTAGAGCTTTCCATCGTCGCTTCGGAAAAAAAGGCACACACAGACGCACACACGCACACTATGTATAGTACTAGCGGAGAACTAGCTGAAGATTTTATACAATTATGTAAAGAGTTTCCGTTTTGGACCAACGTAATGAAACAGCTCTTCAAAAATCGCGATGATATGCTCGTTCACAAGCACATTTTGCAGACATGAAGCTTTCTTTATTAGAGAATCACAGGCCAATTAGAGCTAATACATTTCTAATAAAACACTGCCGAATCGTTGATGCAACTACAAAAGTGATCAGAGTTACGTACAACAATAAAGTAAAAAATTTAGAAAACAAAAAACCACGTAGAAAACTCAAGAGTAAAGCAGGTAATGAGTTACACGAAGTAGAAAATTGGAGAGGACAAAATCTGTTTGCAAATCATAATATATCTTCAGGTCACTTATTAAATTTGCCTTTGAATAGTAGCGCATTTAATAAAGATATAAAGTTCGTTTCTTCGTTTAATAATGACTTGGACACAGAAGACGTTAATTTATTTTTGGAATATTCTCCAGAATATACTAAAACACGTTCAGTGACTACTATTACTGCGAAACAAGGGAATAAAAGTTAACATTATGTTCTAAACCTGTGAAAAATGAAAAAAGGAATATAGATAATGCAGTGAAACGTGGAAAATATGTTTCTGCAGACCCAAAGGTTAAATTACTATTCCAAAAACAAAAGTTTAATCGGCCAAAGGAAATAATTCAAAATGGAAATAAATTATTTCCAAAAATTATAAAGGGCCAAACTATAACTTTCGTTAATACTTGTGCTTTTGATACTATCACCGAATTATTGACATCTGCATATTCACATAACATGATTTTACAAACTTTATTGATGAATGCGAAAAAGAATCCAAAATGATTGATTACTGCAATTTTTCCCAATTAATAAGAACTTATGCAATTAATGGGGCAAACGTGTCCACATATTCCAATCGCGCATGTTTTTTAAAATCACTGCGCTCACCAACAGAGTCAAATTACATAAATTGTGAGACAAGCGTCAACGACTGATTTAAGCAGATAATGAAAGTTTTTCCTTGCTCTGAGCAAACGACTACTTGTATTGTATGTAATTTAATACAAAAAGTGAATGAACCTGTATCACCGGTTCCTTCTATATCAACGATTTACAAAGAGGGTTATGGTTCTCTCGAATCACAAATTATTGAGTATATAAAAGAAAAGAATGCCCACTGTAAAATATGCAATTCAATGTCAGCATATAGAAAAAATAACGGTTGGACAGTATTTATATCTAGATTCCGAGAGTGTTTATGAATGTGTGCATACTGCAAAAGAAAACAATCTAAACATTGAGAGTTATGGAACACGTATTGATAACTTCCATCGGGTATAAAAATTGAAGATGTCGCGTACATTTTATTCGGATTGATGTCGCATGAAAAGGGAATTGAAGGTGGCATTGGACACTACATAGCATACTACAATAAATGGTACATGGACAATTTACAATGATTTGTTCAAGTCACGTTAAGTCTTATCAGTAAAAATAAAGCCTAGTTTACGAATTAGTTCAATACTCTATGTAAAATGTTCGTACATATAAGTGTTAATCATTTTAATGTTTAATATAAAAAGATGTATATTGTTGGTATAAATATATATTTGTTTAATACTTATTTTTTAAAATGTATTTATTATTATTTAATTGGTGTATTTTTGTACACAATTACCCACGTATAATATAGCGAAAATATTTCTTCTTCATGTTTTGTATACATAACGTACGTAACATTACAAATTCACATGATCATAGTTCATAGATTAACGTTATTTTTTAGGTTATATTGATCCTGTACTGTATTATATTGTATAAGTAAGAATGTCACTAGCAAGGTACCGTGTGGCGCAGGCGCAAAAAAATCCTCCGTTTTTATAAAAAATCCCTCAGTTTTGATCAAAAATCAATTTTTGTAAAATTATTAATAATACGACAGTTATTAAGTATTGGGATCTGACATTTTGAGTGGCGTCCCGCTGGTGTCAAGAATTAGAAGTACTCCAAGCTGGACGTCGTGATACGATTAGTAGGAAAAGTCCGAGACAGGAGTATTAAAATGAAGCTCTGCGTCGACATATTGGTTATCTATATCTATGGACTCCGCCCCCATATGTCAGATCCGAATATAATTTGGCCTTTTTGAGCGGAGCAATTCCGGAGCATTTTTTTCAGCACTCATTTATAGGAAAATATCAGTGCAACAAAAAGTTACTACGTTTTCGGAAGGGATTTCGGCCCTCATATCCAGAAATAGGTTTTCCTGTTTTTGTAAATAAAATATTATTGCTCTTAAATTATAATTGAGCTTAATGGACGGAGAAAATGGAGATCTTTAATTTCGTAACTCAAACATTACAACATTTCAATTGTATGTAAAGTTATCGACGATTCTATTGAAAAATCGTTTCTATTTATTTACAAAAAAGTATAAGGGAACATTTTTTACAATTAAGTGTTTGGACGGAGCAAATTAGGAGCAATTTTTTAAGCTGTCGTTTGTTGCTCTATTATATACTTCCGGACCAACTTCACGCCGGTCATTACGCATGCATATGATTGGTTGTCCACTGCGCAAGATTGAAATGCTGCACCTTACTTATTACACCGTTGGTACATATGTACATGCACCCTAGAGAGCATTGATTGTTCTGTATTGATATATTTTGTCTTTATTTTCACTCATGTATCTACACATGAAAAACAAAGATAAAAAGAGATCGATAGGGAAGCAATCGTTGCTCTTGGGTGTACAAACGATTCGATTAGTCCGCCTCGAAAACTGATGATGACAGAGAGATTGACAGAGAGAAAAATTAATCTCAGACGATTTGTGGTTGGTCGACGTGTTTTCGCCATGCGACGTATTGTCGTGCAATATACCATTTTATCTGGCTCATCATCACTCTAATTTTAAATGCGCGCCATTGAATTTTAGGTGGAAAACTTCCGTTTTGTTAGATGGCTTTATGAACACCTACCTTAATACCTTTTAGACGCTATACAGTTTGATTCGACTCCGGTATTTGCGATCGCAGCCACTATACTCACAAAAAGTTCACCGCCATATTGCGTCTTTCTGTTTGGTTCTGTTTCTGGCGCGTGGTGATTAATAACCCATATATAACCATGTCCGATAATCAGGTAACTTATAATTATTAATTATGTAACTGAGAAGTGTATTATTCTCGTTGTTTATTATTAATTTGGTAGTTACAAATAATCGTGCTTGTGTTTAGGAACAAAAGCCTGACTCTGGGCCAGGCGACGCTAATTCCGAGTATATCAAACTAAAAGTTGTTGGAAATGTAAGTGTCTTTTTTTAAATTTTATTAATAATCAACCATGTGTCCGTTGTATGTACAATATCGTGTCCGTTTTTTCAGGATAGTAACGAAATCCATTTTAGGGTTAAAATGACCACGCAAATGGGTAAACTGAAAAAGTCTTACAGCGATCGTGTGGTAAGTTTTTGTATGATTTGTGTTTGTAACGATTAATGACTTAAATTTATTAGGAAATTATATTTAAGAGATAAATGTGTATTGAATATTTTTTATTGACAATATTCATGAAAAATTAAATTCAGCGTAATTTACACATACCAGGGCAGGTTCAGGAAGAGGGTATAGGGAAAACCATATCCAATTGATATACAGTTTAAGAAAATTTATTATTAAATATAACGTAAAACTAACAATCCCATTGATTAAAAGCAGATTAAATAATGCAAATGTTAGAAAATGCTCTTATTTAAATTTAATATTTTATGAAATAAAAAAGTTCACAGATATTTAACAAATCATGATTCATAAATTGGAAGAAATGGCTTTCTATAGGTACAGTCTGGAAAATTATCCCTATTGTGAACGTAAATAAATTATAAAATTAATTTTTTCCTTAGGGTGTTCCTATGACGTCTCTTAGGTTTTTATTTGATGGGAAGAGAATTAATGATGACGAAACACCTAAACAGGTAAGATCTATTACTATTTGCTTATATATTTATGAAAAATTCAAATTATATAAGTCAATCAATTCTTGCAGCTGGAAATGGAGAACGATGATGTTATTGAGGTATATCAAGAACAAACTGGAGGTCGCTACTAAACAAACTAAAATAACTTTGAAAAGCTGCATTTTGTTTTAAAACTCTAAAAAGAAGAAAGTTGTACTTGGTGGAAGCGTTTAAAATTATATGTCTTTCATTGAAGTGTGATTCATATATTATCTAATGCATTATTTACATTCCTACCATGAATTACAAAAACAATCATTTTCTTACTCGAGATTGTTGATACTTATACTCAAAATGTGCATAAATATTATAACTTTTTAAATCATGAAAATAGTTTTCAAACTTATTTAGTACTAATATTAATTAATCTATGGAGGATTATCCAACAATATTCATCATTTGAAAAGTTTTAAGTTGGATTTTCGTGAAATTGAGCAAATTCTGAATGTAGTTTAAAAATTTTGTATTTGTGATAAATAATAAACTCATAGTATCTAAAAATTCTCATAACTGGTTATAATGGCTCTGAAACCCTTCTATATAAGCATAATATTATGGCTACAACTACTAATTGCTGATTATACATAATTCTTAGAAAGATCAATATGTCTGTATATATATATATATATATTCATAATGAAAATGAAGCATTACTAAATTTTCTTTGTAGTTTAAAAACTATGATCTAACAGTGGATAAATCGGTTTTAATTTTTAATTGTAGTAGTGTTTTTATACGCATGTGTATGTATGTACATCTATTTCATTACTTTACACAATTTAATTTTCAAGATTTTCAATTATTGTTAACTATTAACAAGTATACAAATCTATTAGCTGAAGTGGAGAAATGCTGAATGAGTCCCAATTGTAATTAATTTGCTAAAAAGCCTTTTTTATCTGTATATTTATTTATATATTTTTATTTGAGTTGTTACAAATAAAAATAAATAAAACAATATAATAATAACAACAATGTTTTCTTTTTTTTTTAATGCGGACACATAGTATTGGTGAATACATAATTCAATCAATATAGATGGTTAGGTGATAATGGTTGACAAAATCAATTGAATATACACTATTCTGGATGTTTTGGCCTCCCAAATAAATGCTGCCATAGAATACCTTTTATCAAGTTATGGTAATGTTCATCTTTTTCCATGCTCTTGCAGTTTGGAGTAGCTGCTGTAGATCTTGAACTTTGAAAAATCAGTTCAGTTATGTGTAATTTACATTTCATACTTGAAGATGACATCGCTGCTAAACCATCTGAAAATGTTTATTTTTAGTAAAAAGTAAATATTTTATTGCTGGATTCCACACTTTTTGGAGATACGAATGAAAGAGGTATTAAAAAAAAATTTAAATGATATGTAAAATATGTATATATAGAAAATATCCTTAATTCCGTTACATGAAATAGCAAATTGCTACCATACTTTTTCAGGATACCATATTTACGTCAGTTATCTATCTTGTATATGAACAATGTATTTGCAATAACACCATCTTGTAATATTTTTTATTCTAAAAGTATTTCCATTAATTGATTTTGGGAATATAATGGAAAAATTATATCTATAACTCATTGCTATCTTGACATAAATATTTTACTTTTAGAAACCAAGCGTAAGACAAGGATAAAACAATTACATTCCCAAAGTTAAAAAATCGAATTTGAAAACAGCAAATACAACTCTTTTCTGTTGCTACTTAAATGTATTTCTTTTTTTGTTTATAAGTTTTGTAGGTATTTTCAATCCAATATTTGTTGAGATCAAAATGAATGTATACTGAACAAAATTTAATACTTCATTAGAATGTATTCGTGTTTTGTTATTGTTAATTCATGTAAGATTTTCGACTATCATATAGTATCGCAGTTGTCCACATTTTGTACACCTACACCCCGGAAAACTTTGATATGTAATCAATAGTGAAGTTTGCTTCTGACTCCATGCATATTATTCTTCCAATTTTGTGAGTGACAATAAGTCTGTAATTAAGATAACAGCTACTTTCTTGACATTTGGTTAAAATGTCAACATGCATACCATATATGTATGTATGTTGTAATAAAGTATTAGAGTCGTTAGAATATTTATCATTCATAATCTAAATTTTCTAAATAGCCATTATTTGCAGATATACATATATATATATATATGTTTATGTTGTTGAAAATAAATACTGCAATTATGAAAAAAATATCTATTGCTTAACTAATAATTTTTATATTTACACTCTACTACATAATTTGTCTAAAGTTATATATTCAATAACTAACATTTGAATTGTAATGTTTGTCCTTACATTATTTTACACGAACATTTATTTTTTTTGAAAAAATTGTTTAATTATTAATTATTATCTGTTATGTAATCGAAAATAAATATTTTATTGCAGCCGTTTATTATCGGCTTTGCCACATAAGATATAAAACAGATTCATGGTCGAGTTGTTAAAGCGCTTAACATCCATTTATAACTTTTGGAGTTCGTGTACCAGCAGGCCATTTTTTACTGTTTTTTTTTGTTATTAATTATATTATTGTGCTAATACAATAATTTATTAAATGCTGTTTCAATTATTTATTATATATTTTTTAACGTAATTTGATATATTTCTTGTAACTTCTTTATTTTGTAATATTTGTGCAAATTATTATTATCAATTACAGAAATTGTTAGATAACATGTTTTCTAATTTAATAGTAATAGATAAATAATTTTTAAAAATTGTTGAAATTTCAAATAGCGGGTTGCCACCCCAGCAATCCAAGAATTATTGTGAAGCATTCAAACTGATTCATTTCATCGAATGTGAATCCTATTTGTGACATTTTGTGAATCCTTCTTTAAACTTAATTGTTTTGAAAAACCTCTACCTACATTTACTATGCCCTCGATAGCAATACATCCTACCCACTCGTATATTCTGGATTAAACATTTTTTGATACTACAGATTGTAAATATTATGAGAAGTACGACTAATACCAATTTTGATTGAGGAATCGTAATCTGCAATCTCAAGAACATATTATAGTGGTGCTACATTAAAGCATAAGACATCTTTGTACTTGCGACGTTCGATTTAAGACCGCTGTCCGCGCGCGCCGATTGAGGGCGCAGTAGATAGAGACATTAACGGTGAGACGAGCATTTCACGCAAGGGAAAAGTCAGGCGGCGAATATGTCGGCAGAGATGCGTCAGAATCGTCGCAGACTAGTCGGCAGGGGAGAATTTCCAGAAAAATTTGCTGTCTGTGTGATGACGTATAATCCGTATTTCTGCCGACATATTCGCCGCCTGACTTTTCCCTTATATGCGGCAATATACAGCTAGCTGGTTGTCTGGGAGCAAATTGTCATTTAAAGCACTATTTTCTTTACTTGGATGTATTACAGTTTTTACCGTAAAATAGGAGCTACAAGCATTATTTTAAGCTGTTACTGAAATCGTTACCTCATTTCTGTCGAAAGATATCAACCGTCTCAAACATTGCACGAAACGGCGTTTTTTAGAACTTTAACCCCGTGTTTCGTGGAACCATGAGCAAATAAGAAATTTTCATTATTGGATTCGGATTCAGCGACCCAAAATTAACAAAAATTTTTTAGCCGCTGCAATAGTCTTCCTATAATACTTTTTGGCACTCATGAAATTTGATTTAGAAATGGACGAATAATTATTTGCACGCATAACAGTTAAAACATTGCTCACATTTATTTAAACCTCTTTACATTTCTCACTAAACTACTTAGGAACCACTACAGAGGCACGAAGTACGCCTATTTCATATCGTGATATTTTCATTAGACCCGGGTTCTTAGCCAAGTTTTCTATTTCTGCGCAAAATATCCGAAACGGTTCGTTGGTCGGTAGCCTCTAGTACCGCCTAAATATAACTGTGTCTTAATCATTAAATCCAGCTTATTTTACGCCTTTCATATGGTTGAAAAAACGAACTTTGATTTACCTGCGGTGACCAAGACATACAAAGGACGAGTAATACCGGAAGATGGTCCGAGCTACTAGCTTGAGTGCCAATACAGATATCGTTAACAAGATATAAGTGACTGCTTGAGACCGAGACTAGGTCCACAACTCTACATCCTTTTTCGTCGATATATGTGAACTGCGCGGGCGAGTCGCTAGTAGTACGATCCTTAATTAAAATAAAATTATTAGCATTCATAAATTCGAATAGTTCAAGACCGCGTGAATTGGATCTATTATCGACCGAGAATCTATCTATTTCAAGCTGGATATCTACAAAAATATCTGGACAATTATTTTCAAAATCTAAAGAGCCCGTCCTCGCATTCAAATCACCGCCAAGAATAAATATAGAAGCTGGAAATTTTATACTAAAATTATCTAACGAACGCTGAAGAATCAAAAGCTGTGCTGATAAATCCTTATTTGGCGAAAAATAAACAGAGCCCAAAATTGTAGAAACAGGAAAAGTACTTAGTTTCATCCTATTAGCCGTACTTTCAAGCACTTCGGCGCTCCATGCCTTGGGGATTGCCGATAATAATCCACACTATACCTGCCTCGACAACCGGCACGAATGACAGGAGCGCAAAAGAAGTTAAAATCTTATTGCTGCGACGCTATTTCTTTATCCGGACGCCATGTTTCCGTAAAGTTATAAATCCCATTTAAAATTGAGGAACACATAGTGGCTAGGTTGGAAGGGACGTGGATAGTCCAAAAAATACAGTGTAATGATGAAGTACTAGAAGCTGCTCTGTTGTCCCTTTTGCTGATTCCGCGGTGTTCTAATTGCCTGGTTTGAAGGTCGTGCACATAATCGGTGGATTTGGGCTTGATGCCCTACATGACTCTGCTTAGTTTTTACGAGATGGGCAGTTTGCAGCCGTTTTTTGAAGAAGCAGACAAAACTTCTGACATTGTCCATAGCGGTAGACATAAAAGAAGCTGGCTCAAATTTTTGTGAATCTTCAGATCAAAAATGCCAGACACCATTAATTTGCACTTTTTGTGCCTTTCCAATTGTATTTTTATTTTCTAATCTAGCTTTGCGAACAAAATCCCTTGCGTGATAGTCAATTTTCCGTTCACGCTTGGTTAAATCACTATCAATATATATCTGATGTCCTGCCATGTTAGCCTTTTCCTCGATCATAATTTGTGATTTAACGTATGTCGATGTTAGTTCGATCAAGGCAATAGGTGATTCTTTCCTAACTAAATAAGCAACGTCCATGGCATCATTTAATTTTAAAAAATGTGAAAAAAATTTCTTAGCAGATTCGGTGGCGCCACCTATTAATTTGAATCCTCTAATTCTTACATTTTTTTCCTAAGTAATTTTTCCGGTTGCTCAATTTTAGTTTTAAGCAGTTTTATTTAAATGAAGTGAAAGCATTGTACATTTTGTCCGACTCTTATTGGGTCATCCATTTTCACGGAAAGTGCTTTAATTGATTCTTGTATTTGCTTTAGCGGATCTATGTCAATTACTTCCGAATCTAATTGTAGAAGTGATTCTTGAAGTTGTAACTTGCGTTGACAGTGTTTTATAAAATTAGTTGAATCCGATTCCGGAACTAGCGCGTCTTCGAAAGGTCATTTTATCGCAGTTCGTTTTGAAACCTCATAGTAGTCTGTTAAGGCTGTAGAAGAGTCGTCCCTGTAAAACAGCCAGCGTGCTGATGTAGGGAGGACGGCCCACAGGTGCGCTAATTTGCTTAGGTGTTAATAAGGACTCCTCCCTCATTTGAGTGTCAGTGCGGGCAGGCGTGGTTTTCGAAATAGAAATTTGGCTACATTCCCCCTGCGAGATTTTCCGAATAAAATCAGAAATACGGCAGTATCTGCGTTTGTGTGAAAGTTTCAACAAAATTTCAGAAAACGTAACGAAACCAAAAAAGCCAAAGAATGAGTGACTTTTTAAATAACAGAACGAGTGACTTTTTAAATAATAGAAATAATTACATAATATTTAAATGTTATGATTCATAAATTTAATGTGGAAAATTAATTAATTACATAAATTTACATGAACACTTTTTTTACGAATTTTTAGACGAGCGTCTTTTTTATTTTATTAATAATTTAGTACGTATTGTTGAAAGTTATTATCGCGACATGTTTGTTACTTTTTTTAAAAATGTAACAAGATGTTTTTTGTTGTTGTTGTGGGAATCATATATTTCTGGGAAGTCAGAGGTAGGTGACAACTAAGTTTCTGTATACTGAGAGTTTATTTTTATATACCTCTGCTGTGTACTAGGTGTCCAAAAATTGTATCAGTCTTAGGATTGTTGCTGCCCGGTGTTAAGTCTCAAAAGTCTTTCAATAATATATTCGGTGTGTTTTTTCCAGTTTAGTTCACTACCTATGTATACTTCCAGGTATTTGTAGAATATAACTCTTGTAAGAGATTTACTGTCAAATACTGCTGTAATATCTGTTGGTAGATATCAACGTAAGTTTCGAATGTAATATAAACCGTCGTCTGAGTATACAAAGACTTATACAGGGTCATCGAAAAGTATCGGACCCCCCTAATATCTTCAGTTAGAATGCACTTAGGAGAAAATGTCCAATAGCAAAGTTGTATAGTTTCAAGCGGGGAGTAAGATGATGACCTTGACTTTGACCTTGACCATGTCCTTCAAGGTCATTTCAAGGTCAATCTTATTTTTTTTAATAGAACCCCCTACATTTTATTGCATATTCTTATAGCTTATCTCGAGAGCTTTCCAAAATACTATAATAAAATATTTTTTTATTAAGTACTTTTTGAGTTATAAAGGTTTGACATTTTTCCAAAATGCATTCTTACTGAAAATATTAGGGGGATCCGATTAATGTATTTTCTTTAAACCAATTAATTGGTCTCATTATTCCGCGCACAAAAGTATTAAGGTTATGATTACTGAAAACTAAATAATATTTTACAAGATATTCTACATTTTGCGTAAAAAAATTGTTAACTTCAAACCTTTATAACTCAAAAAGTACTTAATAAAAAAAATATTTTATTATAGTGTTTTGGAAAGCTCTCGAGATAAGCTATAAGAATATGCAATAAAATGTAGGGTGTTCTATTTAAAAAAATAAGATTGACCTTGAAATGACCTTGAAGGACATGGTCAAGGTCAAAGTCAAGGTCATCATCTTACTCCCCGCTTGAAACCATACAACTTTGCTATTGGACATTTTCTCCTAAGTGCATTCTAACTGAAGATATTAGGGGGGTCCGATACTTTTCGATGACCCTGTATATAAAGGTTGATAAGTAATTAAAAAAATGATATAGTTACAAAGTATAAAGCCGAAAATTCTATTGTAATAGAATTATAATTTATTATAAATAATATTTTCAAATATCTTGGTTCCATTAGAAATAAAAGAGATTGGCCGATAGTTGTTGAGTTTATGTCGTAATTTAAATTTTGAATCTGCGCGCGCATTTAAATACATTACGACGTGTCGCGCGTTCGTGAGTGCCCCTTCCCGCTCATAAATAATTTGCAGGATTAGAATTTGAAAAACCCTCGAAGCGAACGGTTGCTTCTCGAGCCGGTTCGAAAACCGCGTCGACTTATATTCTTCTCAATGTTTTCACCATCGCAACTGTGTAACCATTACAGACGATAATAAATTCATTTTGGATACGCAAGCATTTTATTTTCAACACGCATAACCTGACGTGGATTATTCGAATAATATAAACAATAGTTTTTTTTTAATATTCCGGCCCTTTCTGCCCTCTGAAACTAATTGGCCCTTATACCGACTGTACATGGACCGGACGACCTAGGGCCCTAACTTCGTAGTCGAAATTCAACCAGGCGGATTTTTTGATTCAACGATCGAGCCTTGTAGTCAAAACTACGAACGCCGGAATCTCTGTACGTCGGTATAGCGAGAGCTGCAGATCGGCTTTAGATGGCGCCATACTCACATTTGTCGAGGCTGTAGGAAACTGCAGAAAACTCACATCAAGTACACCCAGCGAATTTAATTCCCACGGGGAATCCCCATGCTTACGACTTACGACCTTAAAATCTCCAAGTGTGACGATATCTGCGTTCTGAGTTGTTCATGGTTGAAACGATAAACACCCACAGTAACTCACACACGTAAAACATTCTGATCGTTTATTCCTGACTCTAAAACAACTTCCGTTCCAAAATTGAGCACAACTCCGTTTTTATAAATAATCTACGTGTTGAGTAGGTTTTAAGTGTGTGAGTTACTGTGGGTGTTTATCGTTTCAATCATGAACAACTCAGAATGCAGATATCGTCCTACTTGGAGAATTTAAGGTCGTAAGACACGGGAGTTCCCCGTGCGAATTAAATTCGCTGGGTGTACATCAGCGGCCATGAGTCGATTCCCGCCTTGTAAACAACGCATCGAAACGTAAACTCCCTGGCCGATAGTTAGTGCATTCACGGTTATCTTTATTTTTATATATAGGGATTATTGTTGCACTTTTTACCGCGGATCGACAGAAACTTTTATGTAAATATAAATTAAATAAATATTCTATACGTACTTTTACATTAATCTCATTACAACCCCTTTTGAAGTTGAATTCGAATTTAATGAAATGCTAGGTTACGGTGTATTAAAATTAAAATTACAGTGTAACAAGGCTGAGTGCAGTTACGATTTTCGCAAACTTTCCCAGATAGCAAGGCGCAGGTCTCACGCGAGATTCATATGTGAGATCTCATTTGTGAGTGCGTATATGAGTGCACATGAGACTTCAAGTGAGAGATTAATGCATTGCGCAAGCGTGAAAAGTCTACGGTTACTCTCATATAAGAGTTTTTTGTGATTCCACGTATTCCGACAAAATAAAAGTCCTAACACGCAACAATCACACAATATATTGTGCTATAGTATTGTATTATATTTAATAAATCTGTAAAAATGAGTTCACCAATTGATATTATATAATTGGTATTGCATAGATTAATCTTATAATTACACGGTATGCGTCTAAAAAACAGGGTCGGGTATATAAAAAATGTGAATATTTTCTATCCTTCAGGATGCTTAGTTTTAAATGCCTCTGACTTCTTCTGAAAGTATTTACCGTAATAATAATCATTTGTTTCAATTATATTTCAAATATTGACAATGTTCACTTTTGAAAATCCCCCTAAATGTTGTCCGCGATTTTTGAAAATTCTTCATATCGAGCTTAACTCTCTTCTGGTTAGAACAAAAAGCTTTGAAAAACGGCATAAACCCAGTATGGCATTAAAAGTATTTGTACATAAATATCACATTAGATTTTAGATAGTCTTCGGCAGTGGTAGACAGTGGTCACCGTCGCACGCTGCAGCACTTTCAAGTTAAACGGCATACGCTGTGAACTACTACTGGATAGGTGACTCGAATGAGAAGTGCTTTTCTTAAACGAATTATATATTAAATAATATGTAAAATGAATATATACAAAAAAAAAATACTAAAATAAAATTAAATAAAAAGTTAATAATTAAAAACAATAAAAATATTTATTTATATAATTGGGGAAAGAATCCTATTTATCCCATGCTATCTAATATATAGTTTTATAAAAGGCACTTTTGAGGGTAGCCAATGAAAATGCCACCATTGCGCATGCGCTTATTTCTATTAAATGGAAATCTCATTTCTGAGTGTCGAACGCTACCCGATCTGCGTTCACTAATAGCACTCACATGGAGACTCATAAATGAGATTTATTCTCATTTATGAATGCAGACGGAGAGCGATATGGGACTCAGATTGCTATCTGGGTAGTACACTGCAGAGATATCTAAAATCTGCCTGCAGTAGGGTGGGTATACACTAAAAACTAAAGATAGAATAGCGCAGTATATTTGAAGATAGTGTACAAATTGAGCATCCCAGATAGCAAGGCTTGAGTCTCATGCGACGCTATATGAGAGCGCATTTGTGAGTGCGTATACCGTGTGAGTCTTTTGCTCCCGGTCATAGGGGATCCCATGCTATAGCCTTCAGCCAATGAGAGACGAGCTTGGCCTTTAGGTCGGCCAATGGCGTGTTAGCAATACAGCCAAGTCAAAATACCTCACGCAGAAGTAAACAAATGCTTAATTATAACTATTATAACCGAATGAAATAAACAAGGAGAAAAATCCGTCACAAAATGTTGCATGCATTAGATAAGTACTACCCTATTAACAAATCTCACGTGAGATCTCCTGCCAAAATCTCATGTGAGATCTCACATGAGATCTCATCTGACTAAATGCGCAAATTAACCAAATTTCTAAAAAAAAAACTTAGAATTTTTCTCGAAAAAGAACTTGGAATATTTTTCATAAAAACAACTCGGAATATTTTTCAACTTTATCTCACAAAAGATATAACTTCCCAGATAGCAAGGCGTGAGTCTCACGATGGCCTCACATTTGAGATCTCATTTATGAGTGCTTATGTGAGTGCAAATGAGAGTTCAGGTGAGAGTGAAAGGGACAGAAACGCATTGCGCATGCGCACGAAATCTCCACTATCTCGCATATATGAGAAATAATGTGTGATTTCCGAATTCTGACCTGCAATAGAATGAGATCTGTGATTGGTTAGTGGTTTTAGTAGTTAGCCAATAGGCGATTGGCTTAGCGCAGCACTGTCGCTTGTGTGTAAACTTCAAGAGTCAGAAACAGAATTAAAAGTGAATAAAATCAGAGTTTAAACCACACAGTGAATTTGTTTTCTGAAATAACCGATACATCTGACTATTACTCCTGCGAGGACTTTGGCTGCGTTTTCTTCGGAACAAAAACTCAACATCTCGCGACAAGTATAATATTTAACGTATAATTAAAGTATACAATTAGGTTTTTAGGTTATATTAATTTAAATCTACACTATACAGATAATAAAGCTTCGCCAATAAAGACGAATTATTATTATTATTATTTTTTTTTTGACGGAGGGGGGAAATGCATTAGGCACCATAGGGGGTTGAAGATGTTGTGTAACCCCCCGTGTGTCGGACTCCCTCACCTTTGATGTTAACGGCAAGGTTTACCGACTCAAACCCTAACCTCCCTTGGCCCTCCAGAATCCACGTGTGCAGTCTGCAGTAGAAAAGTGGCTCCGATATCCATCTACTCCGCTGCAGACTGCACCGGGCCATTTCGTTTGCAACTGTAACCACTCCCTCTACCATTGGGTAAATGGTTACAGGATCTCGTGTCACCTCAGTAGACGGAGAGATCCCAGTAGCACTGCTTTCTGCATTCGGCCTGCGATGGAATTTGCATGTTCTCGACAAGTCGGAATGCTTTTGATGTTTTGGAGGAAAGTTGGTCTCATTCCTCCCAGCACTCCAATTATCAGCACGACGAGCTTGATTTTGAATCCTCGATACAGCCTGCGAATCTCGAACAGGAGTTCCTGATATTTCATCCGTTTTTCGTCCTCTTTGCTGACTATATTTATTTCTGCTGGTGCAGAAAACTCGATGACGAAGATGGATTTGTCATCGAAGTCAACAAGGACGATGTCAGGCTTATTGGCTGATATTTGCCTGCTCGTCGGGAATGAGTAATTCCAGTATATTCGGCACGACTCATTCCCGACAACGGATTCAATATCAGTGGGGACGTACGGCAAAACTGGGGTTGCATCAATACCATAAGTGCTGCGAAGATGGTAATACAGCACTCGAAGAGCCGCATTGTGACGTTCGATGTATGCTGAAACTGCATACATTGGGCATGCTGCCAAAAGATGCATTAGTGTCTCAGCATGACATCTACACAATCTACAAAGCGTACTCTGTACTGCTACTACTGCCTGGTGTAAGATGTTCTGGCTATACGCTAAGGTATTGATGACCCCATCCTGGCATGCGAAGATAAAACCCTCGGTCTCGGATTTCAGGCCGGCTGATCTTAAGAAGGAGAAGGTCATCTCTGCCGACAAGCCAAGTTGTTGGACATTTCGAAAGAATTGTCCATGCAACGGCTTGTCGATATGCCTTCCCTTCAATATACGGAGTTGTTCCTTCCGTATGTTAGCCCTGAGACGCACTGGGCGCAGATTGATGACTGATTCAGCCCCCTGTGCACCACTACGTCCCACGTTGAAAACCAGACCGAGGTTTCGCGCCGCTCGTTCCGCCCCGTTGTACAAAAACGCCCCCTTCCCCTGAATTTCATGCGGATGTACTAGCATCATCAGGGGGTCCTCCGTTCGATTAATTACTTCGCAAGCTGTTTCGAGGACCAATCGGTCATCCATACACTCCAGGCTTAAAAGGCCACGACCTCCCATATTTCGGGGCAAATACAGTCGTTCCACGGAAGATCTTGGATGCAAACTGCGTTGCATACAAATCATCTTCCGTGTGCTTCGGTCAAGATCCTTTAGCTCGTCAACGTTCCACTTCAGTGCTCCAAAAGAATAGAGCACTGGTGATACGGCCAACATATTCGTGGCTGCCGCCTTATTTCTCCCGGTCAATTCTGATGACCAGATCTGACGGAGAATGCGCCGGTATTTCTTAATGATGGTGGTTTTAGCAGCCTGCACATCCTGGACATGCCTTTGAGGTACGCCCAGGTATGTGTAGGCTTCATCGGCGCTAAGGTGGCGGATGACATTTCCGTTGACGAGCTCCATATCGTTGTTATGGGAGCCTGACCTTCCTCTGTGCAAATGAACGACTGCACACTTGTCCAATCCGAATTCCATGCCGATATCTCTCGAGTATGTGAGGGCGATGTTCAGAGATCGATGTAATTGATCTTCGCCTGATGCGTACAATTTAAGATCGTCCACATAGAAAAGATGGGTGATCTTATGTACACGTTCACCAGGCGGTCCACTCATGTACCCTTGAGATATCCGGAGAGCAACGGATAGAGGCAATAGTGAGATGCAGAAGAGCAGAGGACTCAGAGAATCTCCCTGATAGACACCTCTTTGGAATTGAACCAGTCTAGACATGGTTCGACGCTTGTCCGATGTCATGACAAAGCGTGTTTTCCAAAGAGGCATCAGGTCTTCTACAATTCTCACTATGTTTGGGTGGACATGAAGGCGTTTGAGCAACAAGCTTAAAAGCTCGTGCGATGTTGAGTCATACGCCTTCATGTAATCCAGCCAGGCTATCGACAGGTTACGCTTGTACTGGACTGCGTCCTGACAAACACACCTGTCGATAAGCAATTTGTCCTTGCAGCCGGATACACCCATTTTGCAGCCTCGTTGTTCTACTATCCGTTTCCACACCGGTTTCACGGATTTCTCAATAAGTTCGTTCAAGATGTTAGTGAACAATTTGTATAACGTATTGAGACACGTGATCGGTCTATGGTTTTTCGGATCGGACAAGTCTCCCGATTTTGGGATCAGTGTCGTTCGGCCCTCCACGAGCCAGTGCGGAATGGGTTGGTCTCCATTTATATAAGAGGTGAATATTCGTGCTAGGTGTTGATGGACAGAAGTGAACTTCTTCCACCAATAGTTATTAATTCCATCCCAGCCCGGCGAGGAGAAATTCCTCGCTCCTGTGATGGCATTTTTCACCTCTAAAGCACTGACGGGTGGTCAATCTTCACTTTGTTGTGTGACTTCGTCGCACAACTCGGTGAAGATTTCAATACCTGCAGTGTCTGCATTAAGCCTAGATGTTCTCTCGTAGATGCTCCCCCAGAATTCCTCAACTGCGGTCATCGACGGAAACTCGCTTGAGGCTGCGATACGATGTTTGAAGAGGTTGGAAGGATTCGTCCAAAATATTGAGTTTTGTCGAATTACTTCTTCCCGTCTTTGCAGCCTCTTTTTGGCATCGGCCATAACCCGAATTTTATCCGCTAAACGATGCTTGATGTTGAGCAACTTCAGCTTGTTCAGTGTGTGATAATACGTCCGCAGTTGTTGTGCGAACTTCTTGACTTTAGCCGTAAATGAACGGCCAGATGTTAAATAGTCGATCACACACTGAATTCGGGAAGCGAGCTTCCGTGTCAGTCGAATCTTACCGTTCAATGGAGACATGCGTTTTGTAATCTGCCGACTCCCCGATATCTGTGTCAGATTTCGCGGAGTCACCAGATCACTTGCAGCCTCGTAAACGGCACAATTGACTTGCCACAGGTCGTAGTCATCTGGAAGAGCATCCAGAAGTAGGCTATTTGCTCTGTCTATTTCTCGTTGTTTAGGCAAAATTTTTGTTGTCAAATTTTTCCTAAACACGAGTGTCGTGCTGTCGTAATGTGGAGCATCTCTCCCAGCACCGCGTACGGGCTCAGTTGTTATTGCCCGCACTTCCGGTACCGGTTGACTGCTGGGAACAACGAAACCCGTCCGCCTCAGATAGGCCACATAATCTCTCAGTTGTTGTTGAGAAAAGCGATCTGCCAGTTCGGGATGCATTAATGCAAACCGACTGTGCATTCGCGCCATGTAGCCTCTCTGTTGCGGACAGCTCTCCTCCTAGCAGCGCATTAGATCTTGCCTGAGACCCTCCGTCCACTGAAATCGTCCGTGGACATCAGCTGGTCGTCGTCCCGGGACACCTGTTTCGGCTCCTCAACCTCGGGACTGGGCTGCATCCGAAGCAGCCCGATGGTCAGGAGCCCTGCGCGTTATTCGATGAGTAACCGCAAATACAGGGAGTAGGGTGGTTAGCCCTACTCCCCGTTGTTATGCCTCTCTCGTTTGTCTCTTACCTCGCCAGCCACTGGGGTTGGTTACCCAATCTCTGGCAAGGTTGCTAAGAGTCCAGGGCCCACCGGCTTTAATAAGCACACGTGGAGGTGAGAGTAGGCCATTTGGGAAGATAGGCTAAGATGCATCTTTTTGCATAGCCGCATTGTGTTACGCGTCATTCCCTTTGGGCCCCTAATTTTTTTTTTTTTTTTTTTTTGACGGAGGGGGGAAATGAATTAGGCACCATAGGGGGTTGAAGATGTTATGTAACCCCCCGTGTGTCGGACTCCCTCACTTTTGATGTTAACGGCAAGGTTTACCGACTAAAACCCTAACCTCCCTTGGCCCTCCAGAATCCACGTGTGCAGTCTGCAGTAGAAAAGTGGCTCCAATATCCATCTCCTCCGCTGCAGACTGCACCGGGCCATTTCGTTTGCAACTGTAACCACTCCCTCTACCATTGGGTAAGTGGTTACAGGATCTCGTGTGACCTCAGTAGACGGAGAGATCCCAGTAGCACTGCTTTCTGCATTCGGCCTGCGATGGAATTTGCATGTTCTCGACAGGCCGGAATGCTTTTGATGTTTTGGAGGAAAGTTGGTCTCATTCCTCCCAGCACTCCAATTATCAGCACGACGAGCTTGATTTTGAATCCTCGATACAGCCTGCGAATCTCGGACAGGAGTTCCTGATATTTCATCCGTTTTTCGTCCTCTTTGCTGACTATATTTGTTTCTGCTGGTGCAGAAAACTCGATGACGAAGATGGATTTGTCATCGAAGTCAACAAGGACGATGTCAGGCTTATTGGCTGATATTTGTCTGCTCGTCGGGAATGAGTAATTCCAGTATATTCGGCACGACTCATTCCCGACAACGGATTCAATATCAGTGGGGACGTACGGCAAAACTGGGGTTGCATCAATACCATAAGTGCTGCGAAGATGGTAATACAGCACTCGAAGAGCCGCATTGTGACGTTCGATGTATGCTGAAACTGCATATATTGGACATGCTGCCAAAAGATGCATTAGTGTCTCAGCATGACATCTACACAATCTACAAAGCGTACTCTGTACCGCCTGGTGTAAGATGTTCTGGCGGTACGCTAAGGTATTGATGACCCCATCCTGGCACGCGAAGATAAAACCCTCGGTCTCGGATTTCAAGCCGGCTGATCTTAAGAAGGAGAAGGTCATTTCGAAAGAATTGTCCATGCAACGGCTTGTCGATATGCCTTCCCTCCAACATACGGAGTTGTTCCTTCCGTTTGTTAGCCCTGAGACGCACTGGGCACAGATTGATGACTGATTCAGCCTCCTGTGCACCACTACGTCCCACGTTGAAAACCAGACCGAGGTTTCGCGCCGCTCGTTCCGCCGCGTTGTACAAAAACGCCCCCTTCCCCTGAATTGCATGCTGATGTACTAGCATCATCAGGGGATCCTCCGTTCGATTAATCACGTCGCAAGCTGTTTCGAGGACCAATCGGTCATGCATACACTCCAGGCTTAAAAGGCCACGACCTCCCATATTTCGGGGCAAATACAGTCGTTCCACGGAAGATCTTGGATGCAAACTGCGTTGCATACAAATCATCTTCCGTGTGCTTCGGTCAAGATCCCTTAGCTCGTCAACGTTCCACTTCAGTGCTCCAAAAGAATAGAGCACAGGTGATACGGCCAACATATTCGTGGCTGCCACCTTATTTCTCCCGGTCAATTCTGATGACCAGATCTGACGGAGAATGCGCCGGTATTTCTTAATGATGGTGGTTTTAGCAGCCTGCACATCCTGGACATGCCTTTGAGGTACGCCCAGGTATGTGTAGGCTTCTTCGGCGCTAAGGTGGCGGATGACATTTCCGTTGACGAGCTCCATATCGTTTATATGGGAGCCTGACCTTCCTCTGTGCAAATGAACGACTGCACACTTGTCCAATCCGAATTCCATGCCGATATCTCTCGAGTATGTGAGGGCGATGTTCAGAGATCGATGTAATTGATCTTCGCCTGATGCGTCTAATTTAAGATCGTCCATATAGAAAAGATGGGTGATCTTGTGTACACGTTCACCAGGCGGTCCACACATGTACCCTTGAGATTTCCGGAGAGCAACGGATAGAGGCAATAGTGAGATGCAGAAGAGCAGAGGACTCAGAGAATCTCCCTGATAGACACCTCTTTGGAATTGAACCAGTCTAGACATGGTTCGACGCTTGCCCGATGTCATGACAAAGCGTGTTTTCCAAAGAGGCATCAGGTCTTCTACAATTCTCACTATGTTTGGGTGGACATGAAGGCGTTTGAGCAACAAGCTTAAAAGCTCGTGCGATGTTGAGTCATACGCCTTCATGTAATCCAGCCAGGCTATCGACAGGTTACGCTTGTACTGGACTGCGTCCTGACAAACACACCTGTCGATAAGCAAGTTGTCCTTGCAGCCGGATACACCCATTTTGCAGCCTCGCTGTTCTACTATCCGTTGCCACACCGGTTTCACGGATTTCTCAATACGTTCGTTCAAGATGTTAGTGAACAATTTGTATAACGTATTGAGACACGTGATCGGTCTATGGTTTTTCGGATCGGACAAGTCTCCCGATTTTGGGATCAGTGTCGTTCGGCCCTCCACCAGCCAGTGCGGAATGGGTTGGTCTCCATTTATATAAGAGGTGAATATTCGGGCTAGGTGTTGATGGACAGAAGTGAACTTCTTCCACCAATAGTTATTAATTCCATCCCAGCCCGGCGAGGAGAAATTCCTCGCTCCTGTGATGGCATTTTTCACCTCTAAAGCACTGACGGGTGGGCAATCTTCACTTTGTTGTGTGACTTCGTCGCACAACTCGGTGAAGATTTCAATACCTGGAGTGTCTGCATTAAGCCTAGATGTTCTCTCGTAGATGCTCCTCCAGAATTCCTCAACTGCGGCCATCGACGGAAACTCGCTTGAGGCTGCGATACGATGTTTGAAGAGGTTGGAAGGATTCGTCCAAAATAATGAGTTTTGTCGAATTCCTTCTTCCCGTCTTTGCAGCCTCTTTTTGGCATCGGCCATAACCCGAATTTTATCCGCTAAACGTTGCTTGATGTTGAGCAACTTCAGCTTGTTCAGTGTGTGATAATACGTCCGCTGTTGTTGCGCGAACTTCCTGACTTTAGCCGTGAATGAACGGCCAGATGTTATATAATAGATCACACACTGAATTCGGGAAGCGAGTTTCCGTGTCAGTCGAATCTTGCCGTTCAATTGAGTCATGCGTTTTGTAATCTGTCGACTCCCCGATATCTGTGTCAGATTTCGCGGAGTCACCAGATCACTTGCAGCCTCGTAAACGGCACAATTGACTTGCCACAGGTCGCAGTCATCTGGAAGAGCATCTAGAAGTAGGCTATTTGCTCTGTCTATTTCTCGTTGTTTAGGCAAAATTTTTGTTGTCAAATTTTTCCTAAACACGGGTGTCGTGCTGTCATAATGTGTAGCATCTCTCCCAGCACCGCGTACGGGCTCAGTTGTTATTGCCCGCACATCCGGTACCGCTTGACTGCTGGGAACAACGAAACCCGTCCGCCTCAGATAGGCCACATAATCCCTCAGTTGTTGTTGAGAAAAGCGATCTGCCAGTTCGGGATGCATTACTGCAAACCGACTGTGCATTCGCGCCATGTAGCCTCTCTGTTGCGGACAGCTCTCCTCATAGCAGCGCATTAGATCTTGCCTGAGATCCTCCGTCCACTGAAATCGTCCGTGGGCATCAGCTGGTGTTACGCATCATTCCCTTTGGGCCCCGGGCCCCTAATTATTATTATTATTATTATTATTATTATTATTAAATTTGATAATATAAATTTCATTAACTTCTATAATTTTACAAAGTCACTTCTTTCAATTTCGTAAAACAAATTTTTTTTCAATTTGTTAATCCTCAGAATTGTATAGTCTTAAAATTTTATTCATTAATTCCATTGTAAATTCCAAAATATACAAACGGAAGTCATTTTCTGAGCTTTCCTCTCGACAAAAACGCAGAAGGCTTGCGTTGATTAATTGTAATCTTTAAGGACAACTTTCGAGTAATAATGGCGAAGATGGAGAAGAAGCACACAATATAAATAACGAGAACTTTCCTACAACTGCACAGGATGCAATGGATAATAATTTGATACATGAAAGAGTCAATGACGCAAATGATGTAGAAAATAGAGAAAGTGTTGAAAATAGTGAAAACAACAGTGATCCTAATAACGATAATGATAATGATAATGAGAATGATAATGAAAATGATGACGAGAATTATATCATTGATCATGGTGATGGAAGTGATAATGATAATAATAGAAACGAATTGATGGATACAGATGAAGAGTCAAATGTGGAAATAAACCTCGATAAGGAGCAGCGTTGCAAAGAAGCGCTCAGAAAAGCATTTTTAGAAATAAATTTAAATCACAAACATATAAATATGCTACTAAAAACATTGAAGCAAGACCCATTTCATTTGACATTTTTACCAAACGATGCTCGGAGTTTGATGAAAACACCGACAATCACTGCAAGTCCACTTATAAAAATATTGACGGAGGAGAATATCTTCATGTCGGTTTTGAAAATACAGTTACACAAAAGTTATGCAAATAGGACGAAATAACCTTACCAGAAAAAATTGTATTTGATTTTAGCACAGATGGTGCGAAACTGAATAATTCAACTACACAGTTTTGGCCAATTCAGTGTCGAGTTTTGAATATACATGACAAAACACCTGTGGTAGTTGGTGTCTTTAAAGGTGAAGAAAAACCGAAAAATACATTTCAATTTTTTGACCAATTTGTTCATGAAATTCTTGAAATAAAAGAAAGAGGTGGACTATTAATTCATAATCGTTTAATACCGCTGGAAACGAGATGTTTTATCGCTGATGCTCCTGCAAGAGCCTTTGCATTAAATCTTCGTGGCCATATGTCAACATTCCCATGTTCGAAATGCAATGTCAAAGGTCATCGGTGTACAATTCAAAAATTCAGGGGAACGATGGTATTTTGTAACACTCGTGTGACTTTAAGAACAGATGATGAATATTGCACTACTTTGGATCAACATCACCAAAAAGGAGAAAGTCCGTTAGCTCCTCTGATAGGTCTTGTTTCGCAAGTACCGTTCGATAGCATGCATTTAGTGTATTTGGGTAATGTAAAAAAAGTGTTATCTGCGCATATTAAAGGACTATTTGGATGTCGGAAGTTAAATAATACACAACTGCAGATTTTAGATGACAGAATGGCAATTCTAAAAACATATTGTCCATCAGAGTTTAATCGTAAACCAAATTCGTTAACAATGATAAGCAATTGGAAAGCCACTGAATACAGGCAATTATTGCTTTATACAGCTCCAGCTGTTTTATATGGCATTCTGCCAAAGCAGTTCTATGAACATTTTTTATTACTGCACTGTGTAATACGTTTCCTAAATTACGAACATCTAGAAAGAAATGAATTACTATATTGTCAAGCAGCATTGGAAACTTACGTTACGATGTGCTTTCAGTTATACGGTGAACAGTTTATGTCGTACAATGTGCTTGCACTTTTACATGTAGTTGCGGATGTTAAAAATGTTGGCAGTTTAGATTCCTTCAGTGCCTTCCCTTATGAAAATAACATGCCCGAGTTTAGAAAATATATAAGGAAACCACAGCTACCATTGCAACAATTTTACAAAAGAATTTGTGAACGTAATAATATGGATATTAAAAATGCAGATAATAATTTGAACATTGTTTAGAGTAAAAATCATGCTGACGGTCCACTTCCTTATGCATTTGACATTATGAACATTCGACAATTTAAAAAAATGAAAATTGGACTAAATAACGTATTTTCAACTTCTATCAATGATAACTGTTGCATTCTTCGCAATTCTGAAATTAGTGTCATTAAAAATATAATAAAACAAAACGAAGACACATATGTGATCGTTAACAAATTTCGCGAAGCCACTTCTTTTTATGACGCAGGTTGCACTTCTGATACAGTTGGCGTATATTGTTGTAAAGACTTATCAACTGAACTTTATACTGTACATTTGAGAGATATTAAAAACAAATGTTACAAAATGCCAAAACGGAGTAACATCGAAGGCGAAGAACAAGATATACTTGAAAATGAATATATATGCATTTGTTCTCTTAACACCGTTACAAACACAGGTTGAATAAATGTATTTAAAAATTATGTGCATTTCATTTTTCTTTTTATATCACCCTCAGGTTGGGAGGTTGGGGAGGGTGAGGTTGGGACACGGTGTGCATTTACCTTCTCGTGGTGTGTCCTGGATAACTTTGTAGATTATTCAAAGTTAACAGAGAAATGCACTTTGTTATTCTTATAATTCATTGTACAAACTTTTCAGTTAACCAACATGGAAAAGGGCAAAAAAGTGTCCAGCAGTGGCCGATTAATCAAGATACCGAAACACCTGCAGGTTTCATCATCAGACGATGAGCCACCACCTAGGAAGAAAGCAGCTGTGGTAGAGGAGATCAACCTTCATGTTCGAAAAGAAGAACTGAGAGGAATTTTGCAAGATATTAACAAGGAAGGAAAGAGTAGTCTTCCAAAAAAAGTCTTGTAAGTATATAATAATTACTACCATATTTATCCGAATATAAGCTCCTCCGAATATAAGCACCCCCCTACCCAGGAAACAAAAATCGATTGACTAGACATTGTTTTGAATTGGATACTTTAAGAATGCGGATTCACGTAAACTTATTTCGATAGGTTTCCTGGCAACTCAATCGGAAAATCTGGTGAATCGGAGGATACATATAAGATAAAGTATCTTTCAATAGTTTGAATTGGAATGAATAAGTTCAAAAAATTGCAAAAGGAAATTTCCGACTGTGGTTAATACGGTTGAATCGTTTACACATACTCTTAATTGTGGTTCAGTTGGAATAAAAGCTAATCGGAGTATTCCGATTCAAATAGAATGATAACAAATATATGGAATCGGAAAGATTTTGGTTAGGTAAGTTGAATAGGGAAACGCACATTAGCGATTTTTTTATTCAACGTCGATGAATCGGAAGTGGAGAATATTTGTTCTTAACAGGAAAAATCCAACTAAAATCACTTTTATGTAACGGTAAGGAATTGGAAGGGACAGGTAATTATTACGAATAGGAAAATACCTATTGAATTGAAAAATATACGTGTGGGGATTATAATTATCTATATTTTCGCTGTATAAATGAGAAACGAAGGATTATTGATAATTATAATGAGTTTGGATTTCAATTTTTAGCAAATAGCAATATTTTGTTTTCAGCGGTACTATTTCTATTTTTTTTGGTAGGAAAAAACGAATTGAAATGTTTATAATAAAATAGTACGTTTACGAATATATATTAATCCTGAAAATGTAAAGAAAAAAAAAGACGGTCTTTTTGAGGTAACAATTATTTTATTGCAAAGCAATCGAATTAATTATTGTTTAGTGACATTTTTAATTTTTTGCAGTATATTTTTGAGAAGAATAAAACATAAAACAAATTAGCTGTAGAAGTAATGAAAAAGCTTGAAAAATGGAAGAGAATACGAAATGTTAAATAAACAAATTGGCAAAAAAAACTTGTTTCTGCAATAATCTGAAATTATTCGCAAAAAATTAAATAAAATTTGTATGAAAATTTAAAAGAAACACGTGTTCCTTCAGTTTTCAAGCAGAACAACATACTTAATTATGATAATTATCATTAATTTACCATTTAATTGTGCCTGCATGGTTTGAGATTGATTCGATATTGATTGTAAGAAAAATACTTTTATTTTTTATTGGAAATTTGTACAAACGTAATATTTTTTTTTAAATGTGGAAGGCACTGTAACTCATTATTTATCTAAGCTTTGTATCTACAGTAGTATTTTCATAGGCAAAAAGGTACGTGAAATGTGAAATGAGAATCAACGTTCATATTAGGCGTTAAAGAAATATTTATTTACAAGTAATATAATGATTGGCACATTAACTACTTTCAATTACATTTGGAGGTATACAAGCAAAATGTAAGTTATCGAATTGCAAATATACAATTTTTGATTTCACTTGCTGTAAGGGAACAATTATTTTCTCTATAATTCCAGTTACTTTCCATATATGGGGTATTTCTATAGTTCCAACCATAAACGTTTCAGTCTGTAATCTATACACGCGAAAATAGCAGTTATCATCATTTTGTATATCAATAATTTCTAATATTTGCGCAATGGAACCGCATTCAATTTGAATCATAGTGTCATTAAATAAAAATCCTCGATTATAATCTATACTGTGGTACATTTGCTTTTTATAAATAAATTTATTGTATATGTTAGCACCTAATGTATCGGTTTGAAAAGACACTTTTGCAATTCCAAAAAACGTTATATCATTTTTTGTTTTTGCAGAAAATGTAAACCTCCGTTTGTTAAAAAGGCTTTCGGAAAATTGTTCAACAACAGGCGAAGACGAAAAAACTCGAGCTTTACATTTATACGACATCATTTGCATATAGTTTTTTAGTATTTGAAACCCCGTATTTTTTGTCCCACGAATTAAGTTTTTTAAAACTCCCATATTACTTTCAAATGCAAAAGTAGAAGTAAGCGCAATAGGACCTGTTTTTTCTATGCTTTGTACTATGTGTTTTAGCATGTGTATATTGAATTTCATCGATCCTACACCATATAGTGTTTGAAAACTTTCTACATATATTTTTAAATTTTCCTTACTTTCCAAAAGCTCAGTTCTACTAATTTTAGTTTTCAAAAGTGTGAACATGGATTTCACTAATAATGCATAGTTTTCCATGACATTAATTGGCAGTAAATTAACACACATAGGTAAACTGTAGAATAACATCCATGATTTCCACATAGTTCCCCTCCAAGCTGATCTATTACTAATTTTTTGTGGTGGTGTTAAAACTTTATGACTAGGTTTCACTTGCATTAATCGTTCATCAATTCTTTTAATGACAGAAGTTGAAAATCAATTTACTGTATCTTGGACGGGACCAAGAAGGACAGTACGTAAATAGTCAAATGAAAAAGACCATATGATATCAAAGAAGGGAAGCGATAGAAGTGTGGAAGGCCCTTTTTTATGCCTCTGCCCTACTCGAAAAGGAGGATAGAAAAGCATAGAAAAGTATAGAAATTCTGCGAGATTCGCATGCTTTTGAATCCTATTTTTGGCACATAATGTAAATCTATCAATTCTTATCCTATCTGAATACTTCAAGTAAAGCCAATGTTAATATTTTTCTATCCATTAGGTAAAATCAATAAATTTCTATCCCAATCGTGTATAGAGAATAAATCCAAATGTATCTCATTACACTTTTATCATTATGTATCCTAAAAATTTATAGAAATTCTATCAAAACGAATCAAAATGTGATTTTTATATTTTTACAGTCCAGGTCGACCGCTCCGCAGTTTTCGGTGTCTAGGTATTCCGTACCGTAGTTTTTGACGTCCAGGTCGACCGCTCCGTAGTTTTCGATGTCTAGGTATTCCGCACCGCAGTTTTTCGCCGTCCAGGTCGGCCGCTCCGTAGTTTTTGGTGTCTAGGTATTCCGCTCCGTAGTTTTTGACGTCTAGGTCGACCGCTCCGTAGTTTTCGGTGTCTAGATATTCCGCACCGTAGTTTTTCGACGTCCAGGTCGACCGGGTTTTTCAGGTTTGCAAATTTTTAAAATCTGTTTACATGTATATGAATTAACCGACTCGAGGTCATCCCCCCTATCAATACACCCCCCAAAATTTTGTCAGATTTTACGTATCTCTTGCCGTTTTCGAGATATTTGAGAATTTGGAAATTTTCAGTTTTGCAAATTTCAAAAATCTGTTTGCATGTATGAATTAATCGACTAGAGGTCATCCCCCCCATCGACGCACCCCCCAAAATTTTGTCAGATTTTACTTATCTCTTGCCGTTTTCGAGATATTTGAGAATTTTGAAAATTTTCAGTTTTGCTAATTTTCAAAATTCGTTCGTATGTACGCATTAACCGACTCAATGGGATCCCCCCTTTTGATAGCCTCCAAAATTTTGTCATATTTTGCTTATGTCTGTCCGTTTTTGAGATAATTAAGAATTTTTAAAAATTTTAATTTTTAACAGAAATATCATATTACGTTACTGATAGTGATCGACAGTGGTAGACCAGTGGTCGGTGTCGCGCGCGATCGTTGTTTCTAGTCAAGTATTCTTGGTGGGGAACACTACTTGGATAGGTGACCGCTTGAGAAAAACTTTCTTAAGAAAATTAATTCAACTAAAAAAAAGTTAAAAAATAATTGAATTAAATAAAAAATAATAATAAAATTAAAAATAAAAAAATTTTTTTTGTATACAATGAGGAAAAAATTAAAAAATTAAAATTTGCTATGCTTCTTAATTCTTACTGAAGGAATGAAATTCGTGACGAACGTAGTACAGAAAAATATCGAAACAAATCCTATCAATTTCTATCCACTTTAGTTAGGATAGAAAAATATAGAATTAGTTCGTGCCAAAAATAGGATAGGAAAATATTGGAAAAAATCCTATACGTTTGTATCCTCCTTTTCGAGTAGGGTGGAGACATCAAGAGACGTTGAACGGTTTGCATTTCGTACATCGTCAACATGCGTTTTGGCTGTACGTAATGGAGAATCAATCTGTTCGTTCGGAAATCTTATTGCATTATTATTGTATAACCCTTTTATGTAACAAAAGCTGCAACTGTTGTAGCCGCTATATATTTTGATTACCGATTCAAGTTATTGCTGCAAATTCAGACGTCGTAGTGTGCAATTGGTGGAGGATTAACGGTAATCGGAAAATTCCACTCATTTCTCTAGTTTAATTGGCCATACAGATATTTTGTAAACCAATTGAAATCTGTGATATTCCGATTCACGTATTTATAAGTCTAATCGGTAACAATCAGCTGTTGCCTTTTAAGAATGCGGATTCACTGCGGCTCGATTCCGATTCAAAATTTCCAATTATTTTTTGTTTCCTGGGTAGACTTTTACAGTAAAAAAGTGGCAAAAAAGTGCACTTATATTCGGGTAAATACAGTAAAATACAAATTTAAAGGAAATATTTCTCAATAAATATATATGTTTAAATTATCTCAATAACATATTGTTCCATGTTTATAAAGACCAAAATTCCATTTTTTTCAGAAACTTGCAACAACAATCTACCGGAATAGAAAATCAACTTCCGAATAGTACCAAATCATCTGGACATGATACGACTGTAAGATCATGTACAGTACAAGACGTTAAACTTGAAAGGGAGAGACTGCGAGGGATATTGCGCGAACTTCATGAAAAAAAAGAGCATACTGAACTATTGTAAGTTATGTGCAGGGAACTGAAAACTTATTTGTTTCCTGCAATAATTTTGTATGTTAAGCATGTATACATTTATTCCACCTTTTTTTCTTTTATTAATCTTATAATAATTAAACTAAATTTATTACAGAGAAACAAGTACGTATCAGAACCAAAAAATCAACATCCACACAAGTAAAATAAACGAATCTGACGGGCAGTTAAAGTGAGTTTCCATTTAAATCTTAGATGAAATACTATCTACATAATTACTTAATAATGTATATTTTACAGGAAACTGATTGATACATTTGTTACTGGATTTAACAGAATTCAAAATTCTCACGAAAAACTGTTGCAACAAAATGAAAAAATAATAGAGCAAAATGAAAAAGTACTTGAACAGAACCAAGAACTGATGGAACAAAATGGAAAACTGCTGTCCGAAGTTGGTAATACGTCAGCTCAAGTGCAAAGGCTACAGAAATGCACGAAGCCAACAACCAATGACTCCTTTTTGCAGCCTCTTAAAGGCTTCCCACTTTCAACCCGCCAGCAATTTAATACATTGGAAGAAGAGAGTAATGTTGAAGCAAGGGAAAAATTGGTAATATACTGCACCACGCAGTACATTTTTTGAAGCGTTAGCAATAAATTTCAATGAAATGAAAAATTAATACAATTTTTTCATGTTATAAAATATTTTTCGATTCTGAAGGCGTAAAATGGCCATTTCATGCCCCATTTCCGAATCATTTCACGCCCTCGTATGTTTTCATTTATAGAAACGGCCATCTTTACACCTCCAGAATCGAAAAATATTGTTCTCACCACAGGCGTACAACTACTATTATATATTGCACTGTTTTCTCTTTTTAATTGCAGTCTGACCATTTAAGGAAAGTAGGCGCCTCTAAAATGAGAGACTTTATCAAAATGTCGTTCAGAGAGACATTTGAGGACGAACTGGTATCAGAACAGCTCACATGGAATGGCTGTCGTAATACTGTTAATTTTGGAAATTCTAAAACAGCCAATATAATATTCTGTAAGTATATTAAGGGCCTTAAGTCACGTGAGCGGGCAAAGGGAAACAGTGAGAACATCTTTGCTCCAAGTTCTGCATTTCAAAATGAATTATTTCTCAGTTTACTTTTCATAAAATATTTTTCATTATTCTAGATACCGTATGAATAAGTTTGGCGGAATTCTGTCTCTAGGAAATATTAAAAAATTTGCATTGACATTTTGAATTCAACGTCAGATTACGGAACCTGTCATTTCATCTTCGCTCCCTTTCGTAGAATTAAAAATATCACTGGTTAATTTTTAATATTCCTTACTGAAAGAATCGCTTCAAACTCACTTATCCACTAGCAATAATAATGATGAATATTTTCTAATTTCCTTAAAAAGAAATAACGAGAAAATGTATTACTGAAACCTAGAACTTGAAGCAAAGACGTTTCCCAGCTATGCAACTAAACAGATCAATGTCAAGGGCATATTTATTATATTGTTCTATAAAATAAATCAATAGTTAACGCACAATCTATTTTTAGGTGCTGCAAAAGAATGCACTTTTTTCAGAGGCCCGGATACAAAAAATGAGTTTAAAATAGAAGTGATGGACATTCTCCGTATCACAAAACAGCGCTTCAAAAATAAACAAAAAATGTTAGAAAGTACTAGCGAAGGAGCAAATAAGGAAGCTATTCAACGTAATGACGATGACAATGATCAACATGATGGTAGTGATAACCCTGATGAAGTGAATAGCGTTGATGAGGATGGCCAGAATAGCCCTGGTGACAATGGCGAGAATAGCCAATGCAAAGAAGATGTCATTGACGAAATAGAAAAGATCGAAGCAGAATTAGAGAAATTAGGATATAAAAATATGTAAATTAATGCATATAAGATCCTTGAGCAGACTTACTTTCTACAAAAAGTGGAGAATTTGAAAGTACACAGTAGGAGATCAATGTTTATCCAACGATTAATCGTTAAAACTTGATGTTTTAGCGATGTAAGTAAATGTTTGTTCACTTTATTTACATTTTCATTCACCGAAACGAGTTTATAAAGATTATGCACATTTATTTTTGTGACACTGAAGTTAGCAGTCACATTCCAGTAGCGACATTAAAAAAAATGATATCTTTCAGTTTAAATAAATTTTAAAAATTTTAAATTGACAGATATTCAATTGAATACCGATAGTTAATCGAAAAATGGTCCAATCTTTTCAACAAGAACGTATTTCGTCATGTGGCTGCTAGCTTCAGTGTCATTTTATTTTTATTTTCTTTTATTTAGGTTAAATTCGGTGTAATTTTACGTCTTATTTCACTGTGTATGTGCACTTTTTGCATTATATGCGATGTACACACATATATATATATGTTGTGTGCACATTTTGCGTTTTCGATATCGATAATCGATTGTGATAGCGAGAACTTGCGTTTGATTTGGGCTAAATAGGCCTTTTTATTTAAGGATTCTATTTACGTTTTTTCGTACACTATTATCGCTTATACCGCTTATACACATAACTCGTTATTTTTAAACAATACAAAATTAATCGAAAGCAGTCGAAACTTGATCTGTTCATTCTAGTCATGTGTAATAGTGACAAATGTTCTCGAAAAAAGTAACTAGACTCTTTAAGGCCCAAAGTAATAGTCGCGGATAATGGCCTGAGCACGATCAGCACGTGCACCTAAAACGGGAACGTAAGAATACTGCCCTCCTTTATTATCACCATGAGTTAAATAAAGACAAAACACTCTTACGTTCCCGTCTTACGTCTTACGTGCGGATCGTGTTCAGGGCCTAAATCCACGATCGAAAAATTCTGGATTTTTCACCGGCTGGATGCGTTCTGAAAGTGCGCAGAAAGATGTCTTTTGTTATGTTTACCGTGTTTACATACTGAAAATTACCAGTAAAATTCTACAATCGATTTTAGATCTAAAATCTTTTGTCCATAATAAAATTCTTGCCGAAAGAAGATTTTAAATCTAAAATCTTTTTTCAATAGTAAAACTCTTATAGGGAGAAGATTATAGATTGAAAATCTTTTGTCAATAGTAAAACTCCTATCGAAAGAAGGTTATAGACCTAAAATGTTTTGTCGATGGTAAAACTCTTGTTTAACGAAGATTTTAGACCTACAATCTTTCAACGATAGTAAAACTTTTGTCCAAAGAAGATTTTAGATTTAATATCTTTCGTCGATAGAAGGTTGTAGACTTAAAATCTACATTCTTAAAAGAAGGATGGAGAAATTCTTGACAAAAGAAGGTTGTATAGCTGAAGTGAAAGAATCATTTAGAAGGATAGAAAATATGGGCACACAATAAAGGAAGAATTCGTTTTGAGAAAACATTGAAATATATTGAAAATATTTATATAAATGATATTTCAGGCATTGTGTTTCAGGCATTCATATTGTTTCACATACAGGAAGTATTCCGAAGGATTCAAAGTGTACTTTTTTGCGAATTCTCATAATACCGTTATTTCTAGTAATAGCATAAAAAGTCATGAAAAATTTCTCGAAGCAACTAAAATAATAAAAATCTCATTCGATTTATCACATGTATACAGAATATGATTTGTTCTGAATATTATTTATTTAATATATGTACTATCTAAATTACTTTCTCTATTTTAAAATGTTTGTCAACCCAGATTAGATTAGACATTTTAATTTTTGGAATATATATATAATATAAAACTAAGATAAAAAATGAAAACTCTTGAATGTTGCAGAAAAAAGATTACACCGGGATTGACGGTTCCAGAACATCGATCAAAGGCATGGATCATCTATATATGTTTTGTTAAGAAAGGAAGGAAAGATTTGTAGTTGATGTATTTATATATGAAAAAATATATATATTGTTTTTTAAATTATTTGCAATAATTTATTTGAAATACCTGCACACAAAACAATGTATTCATTTTGAATTTCCCGCTCATTTTGAAGGGATCCAATTACAGTGCCGCTATTGCGCATGCGCATATATTTCTGGTCACAGCAAAACTCATTTGTGAGTGACGATCGTCCTCTAGTTGGTTGACGCATCTAGCATTCACGCGGAGTCTCATTAATGCGCTTTACTCTCACTTATGAGTGCACATGGAGGGCGATATGATACTCGCGTTGCTATCTGGGTTAGAATATTTTTCGAGAAAAAGAACTTCTATATATATTTTTCAAGTGTTTTCGAGGCGTAAAACGACCAATGTATTAAGATAGGGATTTTTCTAAGTCATCATTGTTAAAAATGTCCATTTTTTACACCTACTGACTTAAAAAATTATGTTCGTATCTCGGGCGTAAATTTTACGCCCTTGATACGAAAATAACTATTTTGCCTTGTATAAGAGTTTAAATGATAGGTTACACTGAGAGACTTTTTATACTAATAAATGAATCCGGCAATATCAAAAACTAATATACTGGTGTTTGAATGTTGGGAAACTCGGGATTTTGTTTCAAAAATTGATATGCTGCATTCTAATATTAGTAATACTGCAATTCTGATATAGTTATTCCAATTAGTAGAAAAACTGTGCCAGAATTTAGTATAAAAGTAAACAATATTTAGTATGCAGCATATCAATGTTAGAGAGTGACTGGAAAATAATATTGATATGATGAATGTGAAAAACTGAAATGATGATTTCAATATTTAATAAGCAGCATACTGAAATATTTTGACGTTTCGTTAAGAATTATACCACACAACAGACTCTGCTGACCAACTCTACACGATCTATAAACATTACACGCCAGACAAACAACACTATTACCTTTTTAACCTAACTTAACCTAAGATATAAACGCTCGCACACTTCGCAGATGCATGATTGCTTGGATTGGTAATATGTGAACTTCCTTATGTGCTACATTCGGAAATATTCCTGCACTTGCGAGAAAGATGAAATTCAGGACATCGTGAATACTACCGACGAAGCTTATGGCGTTTTTCATTGACTGCCCTGGTGCACATTGAGTGCATCTGTGTTTCGCAATTGTACATTAGAAAAGAATAATTTGCTTTTAACTTAACCTCACTATGAGGTACACGTCCCACCTATAGCACGACGATTTGTCAATGAAAAGTTATCGAGACATACAAGACAAAACAATATGTTATTAGGAAATCAATAACAATTGGTAATACTTACATCGCCTGATTATTACCCACGATGCTCTCGATCGAGGTAGACGAATGTAATCGGAGACAGTCGGAACCACTCGGGAATATTCGACGAATGTTTAATAACCTCGCATATGAAAAATGAAGTATTGTCGTTTCATAATATCGTACGATTTGGTGTTTCCTATTGTTTTGATACTCAAGCGTGTTAATTTTTCGAAAACTGATTTTAGTTTATGTTAACTATTAAGCTAATGATTGAAATAATCATTTTTTAATTCTATTACTTAGTATACCACTTTTTGATATAACGAATATTTGACACGACAAATTGTAATTTTTAATTTTTAGTATATCAAATTTTAGTGTTACTTGTATTAGAAACTCGTATTGTTATGTAAAACTTTGAAACTTTAGTATCAATAAATATGATTTTTACCGCCATTTCCCAACTTTCATATCCTAGTATATTAAACTTTAACAAAGCTTTGTCATTTATTGATACAAAATGTCTCTCAGTGTAGTTTTTATTCATATTTAGATTATTTATTATGAATTTTTTTTGTATAAAAATACAAATAACAGTACAATAATATTTATAGTATTGTGAAGATCCCCTTGCCTATTGCTAGGAGTGTTCGTTATTTGTATTGTTTTTGTTTTTTATGTTTCTGTATTTTAGTTCAAATTAATATTTTCTATTTATACACATATATTTTTGCATGATATTATTTTTAGACATTTTGGTGGCTTCTTGTCTTAACGTTGGCACATCTATAAGAGAGTATACGATTTGATAAATTATTTGCATCGTGGGAGTTAGGAATTTACAAATCGATGAAAACATCAGTTAAATTTTCCAAACACGTTCGAATTATATCCCTAATAAACATGTTCGGTGGGAAATATCTAAAGTAATGAAATGTTTATTATCCGAAAAGCCCAAGAAAACAAATAATCTTCGAATGACGATGTTTACTTGTAATTTCACGAAAATTGAATTTGAATACCCACGAATACAAATAAATACTCAAAACCCGGTTTTGATTAAAATTAATTAAAATTAAAATTAATCGACAATTAGGTTTTGATTAGTGTTTATTTCTTTTACTAAAGGAGGTGTCGGCCACGCCTTCCCTCTCTCCTCCGGGCGCGCCAGTGAGTTCGACTGGAAACGAGGCGGAGTCGTTATCCACTACACACTCGCTTTCTGCAAAAGTGGGGCGCCCGTCGACTGCGTCTACATGGCATGCTTATAGAGACTCGCATAGCAGGTCGATTTCGGACTTTTTTCCACGCATGAAGCGCGCTTGCTCGCCCGACACTTCTCCACCAGCTCAATCGGCTAATACACCGCTAAAAAGGCCCCGCGCTTTCTCTGCAGTTTTAAAGGAGTCGTAATTAACTTTCAATAAACCCAACCAGGAAATGGAAGGACAGTTAGCATCTTTGAAGGATTCAATTGTGCAAGCATTGTCTGCAAAAATTGACGAAAAAATAGACGCGGCGACTAAGGTTAATTTAGATGCTATTTCTAATTTAAGAAAAGAGGTTTTAGGTGAGGTATCTTTATTAAAAGCCAAACTTGAAGAAAAAGATGCACAAATTTCCTATCTGACTTCTGAATTGGAACAGCATAGCAAACTCTTAAAGAAGAAAAACTTAAAAATTCGAGGATTAAAAGTCTCCGGAGATGTAACAGTCTGCGTCGAGAAATTTCTAGAAGAGGTTTTCGACATCTCCAATGTGGTGGACACAGCTTTTTTAGTACGTAAGGAGCCTCCTATCATCATAGTTGAACTACTATCTCATTGCTCCAAACTGCATATACTGTCCCTAAAAAAGCAGCTCTTAGCCGGTAAAGAAATATTCATCGATGCCGACTTAACAGCTAGGGAGCGTCGCATTGACTACTACGCCAGGCAGCTAGTAAAAAAGGCAAGAGCTGATTCCAAAAGGGTAGAGCGTAAGTACCAGCGGGTGCGCATAGATGGAGTTTGGTACGGTTGGTCTGATTCCACGGCATCTTTCGCACCGGAAGTGCCATCATCTTCTCTTGCTATGGCTGTAGATACTCCATCATCGCAGCCGAGCGCTCCAGTGCCATCTGCATCTCACCTTTTCGCAACCCGGACTCGACAAAAAAACGCCTAGATGCAGCCCCGTTTTCCAGCTTCAGGGGCTGCCGTTCGTCTCAGCAAACCATCATTCATCGGCTAAGATCTCACCCTTCTACTTCGTCATCATTAGTTCGCTCTTCTTCACTTCCTGTGGCGCCATCTAGTCAACATGATCTTCCACTCTCGGTGGCCTTTTGGAACGTCCATGGTCCGCATAACTACTCCATGGCCATTACGAATAAACTAGCCACCATCATGAACTTCTCCGAGACTTGTTGCGCAGACCCCACCACTCCAGTAGCGGATCAAGGTCAAACAATTTTTGCAGTACCAGCCACTCGTGAAGGCTCCAGAGGAAGATTTGGCGGCGGCTTGTCTACGTTTGTCCCTTCGTCTGGGTCACCGATCTTGATTGATTCCTCCTCCCATTGGCTTTTCATATTAGTTGATTCTTACCCGTTCCCGTTTATATATGGCTCGTTTTATTTTCCGCCTAACCTTGATCTAGTTGTGATGCTATCTGCTCTTCAACCAGTTTTAGATTCCCTTGCAATTAAATTTCCGGATATCATGATTATTATGGGAGGAGACTTCAAATCTTGGACTGGTGACCTTGACTACGAATGCGAATTTCCAAACCTATTTGAGGAGACTCAATTCGAAGTTGCCAGGAAAACTTGTGATACTAGATGTAATACTCGTGGTAAATGTCTCTATAATTTTATGTTCAGTAATAATTTTATTCTTTTAAATGGTCGCTCGCTCAGTGACTCACCCGCGCAATTTACTTACTTAGATGTTAAGGGGCGAAGCATTGTCGATTTGGTCTGGGTCTCCGCTAATCACTTATACATTGTCAAGGATTTCTTTATAGGCCACGATGGTGGAGGCTCGGACCATTTCCCGGCAGTTGTTTTACTGTCCCTTTCGCTTTTTAATCTTCCGCCTGCGCCTCATTCTCCACCTACTGTCTCCATGAGGTATAAAGCGTCATGGTCTCCTGAAGGCGAGGCTAAACTAGTCAAGCGTATGTGCGAATTAAATCCTCATGTACTATTCGGTGATCTAGATACGCAGAGACCGTCACTGGATGTCTTTTGTTCGGGAATTCTTAGCCTCCTTATACAGGAGGGTCTAGTCAAAGTAGTTAATTCTGCGGTCGATACTAGTTTTCAGTCGCGTTCTATACCTCGCTGGTACGATGTGTCTTGTAAGTTAGCCAAAAAACGTATGAATCGGGCCCTTCATCTCCTCCGGCTGAGTGGCCACGAGAGTCCCTTCGAGGTTGCCTACCTTGCTGCTAAGAAGGACTTTAAACATACAACGGCCGTGGCCAAAAGACTCTATCTTGCGCGCATAGCCGATGCCTTTGCTGGGGTGGCGGATGCCAGGGGTTTCTGGTCAGAGGTTCGGAGGCACAGGCGAGCCCCCTTGCGTAGTTCGTCTGTGCCTCTGGAGGCCTGGGGGACGCACTTGGAACTCCTCTATCCCAGCAGGCCATCGGAGCCGTCAACCTTTTATGGGGCTCTCGACAGGGACCTTGATGGTCCAATTCAGCCTCAGGAGTTGTTGAGGGGCATGAATAGATTAAAGTCGGGTAAAGCTACTGGTCCGGATGGTATTCCGGCTGAAACTTGGAAGCTTCTTACGGGTGAGTGGTTCTCCTATGTACTGAAGCTATTCAATTCGATCTTGTCACTTGAGTTACCGCCCGAGGGGTGGATGGAGGCCAATCTATTCATGCTCTTCAAAAAGGGTAACCGAAAGGACCCCGAGAATTACCGCGCGATAGCCATAATCAACGCATTTACGAAACTATTCATGCAGGTGTTTGCGGCGAGATTGGAGAGTTGGCTCCTGTCGCGTGACATACTCCCGGAGGAACAAGCGGGTTTTAGAAGAGGACGCTCGGCGGAGGACAACATTTTCACGTTAAATGCTGCAGTCCAGATTCAGCTCAGGAAAAAATCCTCAAAGTGTTACGTCCTTTTTGTTGACTTCCGCAGAGTGTTCGATTCTATTCCTCATACTAAATTGTGGCATAAATTGTATAATATTGGGATTAGTGCTAAATTGATTAGATTGCTCAAGGCCTTTTATGATTCAGCCAATTCATCAATTGTTTCTGCTACTGGTTCTACAGATCGTGTCAGGGTGACCGAGGGGGTACTCCAGGGAGAAGTTTTGAGCCCTCTGCTCTTCATTTTATACATATCCGTCATCGTGTCCTACTTCCGGGAACAGGGCCCGGAGGTATTGACTTTACATCTACTTACGACCTCATGATGCTTTTTTTCGCTGATGACCTGACGATATTTGCTTATTCGCCTGTTGACTTAAAAGCTAAACTGTCGACGCTTGCGTCATATTGTAATCTAAATGGCCTGAAAGTAAATATAGCCAAGACAAAAATTATTATTTTCAGGAGAGGCGGTCCTCTTGACGCTGCTTCTAGAAGATTCTTTTATGACGATCAGCACGGATAGTGAATTCGTATCCTTACTTAGGAACAATCGTCTCCTCATCGGCGTGTGGGCTGAAGGCTACTGAACGTGCTATAGCCAAGACTCGTCAAGCTACGGCGTCAGTCTTGGCTATAATGGCTTCAGCTGGATGTGACTCAAGTACTGCCGCCCTGAAACTGTACGGAGCCTCCATTTTAGCCACCTTGCTCTATGCTTCTCCCTGCTGGGCTCTCGGCCACCTTCGCTCTCTAGAATCTGTTCAGGTAGAATTTTTTAAGAGATGGCTTAAGCTGCCTAAATCGACGCCGCCCTATTTGCTCCGCCTTGAGTTGGGTCTATACCCAATAGCAGTCGAAATTATACGACGAGCACTAAGCCTAGTTCTCAAATATTTGCGTCAGCCGCCGAATAGTTTGGCGCGCCTAGGTCTGATTAGGCTGTATGAGCTTGATACGAGAGGATCCGATGGTTCGTCATTGAATTGGCTCTCCCAGTTGAAGTCAGTCCTTGACTCATCTGTTCATCCCAGCCTATGGGATGACTTCACGTCAGCAAACTGGGAGTCCAATTTAGTGTCGACCTGCGAGGCTTTTGCCACCTTCCAACGCAATCGCGACCTTCAGCGTTACTTCGAGTCCGAGTCGGTACAGATTCCGGTTTTCAGGCAATTTTCGGATGGCCTGGCCTCCCTTGCGCCGAAACGATGCCAACTTTCGCACTTGCGACTAAAAGTTCAGTTGAGAACGGCCACTATATTTTCGCGCTCGTTTTGTGTTGGTAATACTTTCTATACCTATAACCCGAATGAACCGTGTTCTGTTTGTAATACGGGTGGGATGGAGACCCTCACACACATTCTGTGTGACTGTCCTCATTCCAGCCCCTCAAGATCCAGACTTCGACGTAACACCTTGTTGAAGCACTGTACAGAGGAAAATATGGTGGCCTTCTTAATAAATTCTCCCGATCCACGTGTGCTGAAAGTTCTTTTTGGCTTCGTTAGCTCGTGCTTCGCCAGAAGACAATTTCTCCTGGGAATTTAGGGCAGCAACGCTTATCATCTGTAACGGGGACAGGTTTAGCGCCACCTAGCGAGGTTTTGTGCTTTGTATTTTGTATTTTGCGTTTATTTATTTATAGTGCGAGGTCTAACTCTTTTTAGTTTTTATGCGGTTCAAGTATGCGTGAGCTATTTTTATGAATTTTTATTGTCTGTTTTTTTTTTGCGCATTTATTTATTTATTTATTTATGTATTTATTGTGTCAGCGTAGCGCTTTTGTTTTTTTTTGTATATACTTTTGTATACGAAGCGTTGCACTCCACCCAAAAGAATTCTTCTGTAATTCACATATGGGTTTAAATATATACTATACTACTACTATTTCTTTTACTACTTGGATTGACCATTAAATGAAGGGCCGAATAAAATACTGAGAGCGCTTAAATTTATATACATTTATTTCATTGTGCTTGCATAGCTGTCCGTCTCAAATCTCTAATGTGTATGCTTAAACGTCGAATACTATCCTTGATCATTAAATTTTTATTTTTTTCTTCCTGATTTTTATATCTGTCATCGTCATTGAGATAATCATTTATCAAACCTGTAAAACAATTCTTAAATGAAATACAAAATATTCTTATTTAATTATTCGTTGTAGGGTCAGCTTATATGAATCAGTGCGTGCAAAAATCAATTTTTTTCAATGTTTTGTCTACCGAAGTATATGTACAAATAATACATGTGTAATTAGCGTACATATAAATACGCAGTCTAACGCTTTTGAAGTTAACACAGTTTTCACTCTAATTGGAATTGAAATTCAATCTCTATAAAAGCAGTGAAATCCTATATGAAAAATAACCTTTTTAAAAGGTGGCGTGTCAACGTTTTATTTGTGCAAAAAGTCATAAAATTACGAAAACTATCAAGTTATGTTGCTTGTAAATTTGTAGTAACATACACAATTATATACTTTTAATGCGTATAGTCGAGGAACTATAGTATAAAAAAAATCGTGTTAATTAAAAATAATAAAATTTAATTATTACGAAGCCCGGGACGAAAGAGTGTTTTGTATGTTCTAAAAAATGTTCTTAATCTAAGAAGGGACTTTTTTGCATCCACAGATTTATTTAAAAAAATAAATACGGAATCATTGCTTACTTAAATATAATTGTAATTTTCGTGGATTGGCGAGTTTTACGGGGCTTCTATTAGGAATGCTATTTTTAACTTTTTTGTTATCCAAGCATATATTACACAATTAATAATTGTTTTCCATATAAAACCAATAGTAAAATAACTTTTTCTGGCCTTAAATATCTCCGTTTAAGTTAAATCTTTTGCAGTTGTTCGCATTAGAACGACGCATTGTTTATTTTTCCTTTGTTTACATTCAGTATGTATGCCGTCTTCCCAATAAATCATTTTGATTATTAATAGTTTAAAAGAAGCGGCGAAGAAGAAATACAATTTTAATGCTTTCTCTCAACTAGAGAATTGCATTATTTTATATATATATATATATATACATATATTAGACAGTTTTTTTTTCCACAAGACGGTTGCTATTTTTCTATCAAACTTCAGGATACCTTTTCTTTTCATTACTGTTAAACTTTTTTGGCCAACCTTGCATCCTAATCCCAAATATATCTGAAAAGAAGAAATAAATTCACAAAACTAGTGAAAAATAAAATACAAGTTTTTTTTATGTATCATGAAAGACCTTATTATCCACAAGATCATAACGATTGAATCGCTCAGGAACCGCTGAAAAAGTATATTTTTTTAGATACAGTGTGACATTTTTCACTTTTGATTTCTGCATTTTTTGTGCAATGCAAATAAATACACGCAATATTATTTAATTATTACAGTTTTGTTGCTTATGCAACAAATAGCAGAGTGAAATATTTTTGTTAATAAATATACGTTCTACAATTATTATTACATGACAGTAGTGACAAAAGCAGTCGTTTATCAGCCACACGGAGAGAAGCAGAAAGTACTGAGTGCTGTCTGGAAAGTACTGGTTACTGTCCGGCAGTTTACGACTCTATGTTTCGGGCTCGCTTGTGCCTAAACTATACATTTTAGACTGAGGCTCTCCAGGACTTTTTCGTAGGAAATTTCCCCTTCTACAAAAAAGGTTTAGTGAATTTTTGCCGTATCTTGCACTGTTTTCGATACGGAAGCGATAGAATGAAAAACAACGAATTTTCAGAACATGGCGGCGGACGCCGAAGTCTTTGTTTTTCATTCTATCGCTTCCGTATCGAAAACAGTGCAAGATGCGGCAAAAATTCACTCAATCTTTTTTGTAGAGGAGGGAATTTCCTACAAAAGAGTCCGGGAGAACCCTAGTCTAAAATGTATAGTTTAGGCACAAGCGAGCCCTAAACATAAAATCGTAGACGGCCGGACAGGAACCAGTGCTTTCCAGACAGCACTCAGTACTTTCTGCTTCTCTCCGTACAGGTAGAGAGAAAACGTTATAGCGGGTTATAAAGAACATTTACCTGCAGGTACAAGAAGATCAAGTTTTTTATATTGCTTATACAACTTTGGCTTATATTTTTGCAACAGGCTGAAGTGTTCATTCCTTTCGTCTTCTGCAATCACCGAGTCTATAAGAATAGTTTAATAATTACCCATATTATATATTTAGCAAAGATATAAAATAAAAATATTTTTCCATCTGAACTTTCAATTTCTTCAACATGAGGTTGTGCTATTCTAGGCGGAGGTGATTCAGATCCATCAAGTTGTGGGGATTGTGATCTATTGCGTGGAGGGGATCGTGATCTATCGCGTGGTGAGGATCGTGATCTACCGCGTGGTGAGGGTTGTGAACTACAGCGTGGTGGGGATTGTGAACTATCGCGTGGTGGTGATCTGGGGGAGCTTGGCCGTAACTTTGACCTATACTGAGAACGTGACTTTGACCTACACTGAGACAGTGACTTTAACCTAGACTGAAACCGTCACTTTGACCTACACTGAGAACCTGATTTTGAGTTTGACCTCGCCAGTGACGTTGAATCTGACCTACACGATGAGTTCGACTCTGAACTGGACGATGACATGGATCGTGACTTTGACTTTGATCTAGACCTGCACCTCGACTTAGACCAAAATCGCGACATAGACCTAGCCGGTGACTTTGATCGTGATTTTGACTTAGACCTCGACGTTGACTTAGACTTAGACCTAATCGATGACTTGGACCGTGACTTTGACTTAGACCTAGCCGGTGACTTTGATCGTGATTTTGACTTAGACCTCGACGTTGACTTTGACTTAGACCTAATCGGTGACTTGGACCGTGACTTTGACTTAGACCTAATCGGTGACTTGGACCGTGACTTTGACTTAGACCTAATCGGTGACTTGGACCGTGACTTTGACTTAGACCTAATCGGTGACTTGGACCGTGACTTTGACTTAGACCTAACCGGTGACTTGGGCCGTGACTTTGACTTAGACCTAACCGGTGACTTGGGCCGTGACTTTGACTTAGACCTAACCGGTGACTTGGACCGAGACTTAGACCTAGACCGTGACCTTAACCGAGACTTGGATTGTGACCCTGACCAGGACATTGACTCTGAGTTCAACCTTGACTTTAACGGTGATTTTGCTATTGCAAATTCTGCGTTCTTGTATACAATCTGGTCAGACTGTTCTAATGAAAGTGGATTATTTGCTGCAGTCCTTCTAATTCTTTTCAAAGAAACTAGCGGATTCTAATTTTCTATATCTTGACATAACTGATCTTTTGTTGATTTAAAGCTTTGTAGTAGTGATTCATTATGATTATTATCGTCATCGTCATCGCCAATTTCTAGCCGTTTCCTTATGTTTATCAGTACATCCTTTTTATATTTATGGATGATATTATTGATGTTCTTATCACTCGCTTTTCTTTTTAAAATTTTACTGTTTTGCTGAAAATGGAAAAACATAATGATTTTGTATCTATTGACGCTTGTAAACTATTAAATGAATGCAAATAAAATGAAATTTAATAGGAGAAACGGTACAGTAGTCGGCCAATTTTGGGTGTAATTGCGGATTAGAAAATTGTACAAAAAAAAAAATGAATATAATCAAGTAAAAAGACATAATAAAATGAAGAAAAAAGGTCCTTAGTAAAATTTTGTGTGGAGCGACGAATAAAAAGTTATACTCGATTAAATATATTTTCTGACTGCGCTCGGTCATTGAAAATGCCATAACTCAAGAAAAACAAAAAAACGCCCTCTTGCAATTTGGTATACTTATAGAAAAAAACCTCAGCATTCATTTACGATACTTTTAAGAGCGATAAAAATTACCCATCATGATGAAAAAGTGAATTTAATTTTTAATTTGCAAAAATAAGACATTTTGAATTTAGAAAAGTATTAAAAAATCATACCCCGCAACCTAACCCCCACATATGTCAAAATGTAAAAGTACACCCATGGACAAAATATCTCTCCGCGTAATTTACGCCTAGTTCGGAAAATGGCAACATGGCTTTAGTAACTTACAAATCTGCCGAATAAGGCAACTATAACCAAGGCACGATGACAGACGCGTACAGAAACACATACAGTAGAACCTCTCAATTATGGCGGGGTCGGTGCAAGCCAGTTTTATGATTACCCCTCAATTATGGCAGAAAAATATACAGAACATGCCTCTTACCGAGAGCATCACCAGAATCTAGTTACATTACAATTGCGCCTAAGATATCAGATATGAAATATTTCTGATGTATATATGTATGTACATGCATACAAATTGAGTTTATATTCTCTTCCTAATATGCAAATGATGGGGGAGTGGCGGGAGGAACGGGTGGGAAAGGATATCTAGGGAAAATCGAGACCATTATGAGAGGTACACAAATTCGTTAGGCCGAATTAACTATAGTTGGTGTTCTCATGCTCCCGGCGGAATGAACTGTCAGTAGCTCCGAACTCTTACCATCATAAGCTTAAAACAAATCTTTCTATACTTTTGCACATTATTGAAATAAACATGATAAAAACATCAATCCAGTTTGCTTTCTTACACTAACAGAAACCTTTTTGTAATGTGACAGAGCAAGGGAGATATAGGACTCAATAAATTTAAATCACACATATACATACACACTCTTACGTAATTAGGGTTGAAAACACGGTACTCAATTCGCATGCCTGTATGTATTTGTATTATATTATATATATATGTGTGTATGTGTGTGTGTATTTATTGTTTTTGTGTGTTTGTACACTGTAAAAAATCCGCAATGAAATGACCAACGTATAACGGTAATTTTACAAGTTCATTGTAATTTCCCTACGCTTAATGTAGTAAGTACAACCTCTATAAGTAGTAAATTTACAACAAGCATGGTAAAATTACCGCCATAGAGGTTATATTTACTACATTAAGCGCAGGGAAATTACAACGAGCTTGTAAAATTACCGCCGTAGAGGTTATATTTACGACATTAAGCGTAGGGAAATTACAACGAGCTTGTAAAATTACTGTTATACGTTGGTAATTTCATTACGGATTTTTTACAGTGTACTGAAATTAGTTTGATGGTTATGTTACTTCATTTTGTTCAACTTATTTAATTTCTTTCAATTTTTGGGGAGGCTCCTGTCTCAAAATCAACTCTATGAAATATACCTTTAAAAAATTTGAGAAAATTATTTTTTCATTAATTGTTGACCTCGAGTTCAGTGATGCTGGAATCAAAAAGGTAAACAATTTTTTTGTTTTAAAAAAAATTTTTTCCAAAAAAATGGAATTTTTTAAAATCCTTATGTAATTATTTCGAGAATGTGTTTTTGTATCCACAGTAATTTTTAAATTAATTTAGAAAAGTGTAGAAGCATTTTAAAAATAAAAATAAATTTTTTTCGCGCTAAAATGTATGGGTCAAAAAAATTATTTCTTTACTAATTTTTGACGTAGAATTCAGTGGTGCTATGATAAAACATATAAACAATATTTGTGACCCTTAAAAAAAATATTTTTGACGCATACAAATTTTTTTTTAGAAAAATTGGAATTTTTTAAAATCCTTATGTAATTATTTCGAGAATGTGTTTTTGTATTCACCCTAGCTTTTTTGAATTTTTAAATTAATTTAGAAAAATGTAGAAGCATTTTTTCGAAACAACAAATTTTTTTTCGTTTTCAAATTTATGGGTCAACAAAATTTCTCACATTTTTTATTCTCGCACCACTGAATTCCTCGTCAAAAATGACTAAACAAATAATTTTTTCAAATTTTTTAAAGGTGTATTTCATAGTGTTGATTTTGAGACAGCAGCCTCCCTTTATGTAGTAATATAATAATAATTACTTACAGACAACTTAACTTCCTCTTCGACTGTACTTTCACTCGATTCCGTGGCATATTTCTTATTTTTGAATCTGAACCTTTTTTGTCTATTCTCAGCACTTTCTAACGCATCTTTTTCAGTTTCTGTAAAAAAACGCATATATAAAAATAATAATATGTATTGACTTTAATCAATTTTAGTTGATATTGCTTTTAATTATAATATATATATATATACCTCCAAGGCTGATTATGTTAACACTATCAAACGAGCAACATTTATCCTCAACTTTGCAATTAGTTTTACATGATCTCCAGTAGACTTTATATGTTTTGTTCTCATCAAAATCTTCAGCATTTGATGGATGAATGTGTTGTTTGTCTTTTACAGATCTGTAGATTACATCTAGTGTTTTGCGATACCTTCTGTTGGGATCGTCTTTTGTTAAAATACAGGCATACTTAATTTTAGCCATTTCCAACATTCACTACAGCACACCGTTTTAGCGCCCCTGTTTTTTTATTTTTAAATACTCATTACATACAAATTATGTATAGCTTCCCGGGATCATGAAATATGCGTGGTACATTTACACACTTTAACATTTATGTACTTACATATGCACCTAACGCCAATAATTATTTCCTTCGGGTCCTCGTGGGTACTCATTGTTTCTTTGTCTTCAAATGTACATACATACCATGGTAGAATAAGTGTATCTGTCGTGTTCTGATTGGTCGCCACCTGTACCTGTCGCGTTCTGATTGGTTGTCCCCTACCGTTACCTGCGCAGAAAGGACTGGTTGCGGTACCTCTTCTTATTCTACCATGACAGGAATCTGCCACATGTTCTGTTTACGTTTACCCATGGTATAATAAGAAAAGGTATTCCAACTTATGTGTGCGCAGTAGACAACCAATCAGACGCCGACCGGTCGGTTGCCGTATAGCGTATGGGTCAAGTAGAGAGGGTAGCAGAGTTGCCGATCCGCGGAGAATCCACATGCAAACGCGGCTCGTCCGTGTGATTTCTCCTCCGCACTCACACGACCAAAGTCGACGTGCCCGTGTGATATCCCCACCGCATTCACACTATCAAAGTCGGCGTGCCTGTGTGAATTCTACAGACGCTGTTAAAAGGAAATTTGCCGGACGTATCTTTCCCCGAATTCCTATATTATAAATATAGCATAAATATAATATGTGGCTCCCGATTCGATCCTGAATTTTCTTTTCTCTTATGATTTTGGAATAAATCTAGGCGCGAAATTCAAAATGAAGATTCAATTAATTATTGTTATTTATCAAGAAAATTCATACTTTTATATATCAAGTCGTTTTAATCGAAATGAATTATTTTTTAATGTAAATTCAATTCAATAAAAAATAATTAATTAAAAATAATATTGATCATAAGATATTAATTTCATTGAATGAACTAAATATCCCTGCCCAAAAATATGCTAGCCAAGTTTCAACTATCCTAAATAATTTTCTTTTTTCATGTTTTAAAATTATGTAATTTTTAATATTACATATTGATTGCTTTCTTTATTTTTCTTGTTAATGTTAATTATTTTTTCATTAAACAAATGTCTCCTGCCGCTGTTCATATACAACATTACTACATACATAATTTCGTAATGCTTGGTAGCCTAGTGGTTAAAGCGCTGGAATGTTGCGCATTTTTTTGGTGTTCGCGCCCCGTACGGGACGATTTATTTTTTTTTCAACAAAATTTCTTTTTTTCTTATTTATTTGCATAATAAAGATTATGCATATGAAAACTATTTATCAGATAATTTAATATATGTTTATGTTTTCTTCATTTATTTTGACAAATGTAACATTAAAGCAAATGAAAAAATACCGTAATTTATTTCCTCAAAAATTTATTCGATTGGATATTATTAATTATAAGAATTTGATCAGGATTTTGTATCATCCTGATTGCCAATAATTGATTCTTGACCGCTTGTATAAATTAATTTAAGAAATTTTCATAGAATGAAAATTCTAATGAGTCTTTTCTTGGTGAAGTCGGTCCCTCAAATAAAACAATTTAAATTTTAAAAAACGTTTCAGCAACCTGATGTGTGCCCTCTTCAGTTTATTTTTTTTTACAATTCTAAAACAGGTATAACATAATTCATTTTGTGACGAAACCCGTCACAGATCGACGCGCTTCCCGAGCCTCGCGCCATCTATTGGGGCCGGGCGTAACCCCGCTACGAAGTCCGCCCCTCTCCGAGGAGAAACGGTTCTTTTTTACCGTAGCGCGCCTCCACTCGTCCTCCCCCACAGATCGTGCCGCAGTGCGCCTCGAGAGTTCCCGAGTAAAGGGCCTCGGCCACCGCCGCCGATCTCTCTCCATCCATCCCTATCGTTCTCTCTCTCCAAACGGCGAACGCTAGCCCGAGACGATACGGGGACGCCCGAAGCACTTTTCAGCGCTCCGTGTCGTCCCCTCCCACCACGAAGACCCCGAGGACGGTGCTCGTCATCGCCCCGACGAGTACGTCTCCCAACTCGGACCCAAGGACGGACCCCTCCCTCACGCCGGTCGCTCGAGCGCGCACGCGCCGGTTCGACGGCGCACCGCCTCCGAAGAGAAGAAGAGAGAAGACAGTTAGTCTCGAGCATCTCGAGGATCCGGATCGACGGCTATAACGAGCGCGAGTTCGCAGAGTAGTATTGAAAACGTTGTGAGTACGGTCGCGGCAGAAATTCCCGTTTTTTTTGAGTGGAGACGCACCAAGCCCCGTGCCGGAGGATCAGCCGACCCAGGTCAACCCTATACCGGAGGAGAAGGAGCACAGCGCATCCGTGAGTAAACTGTGTGTTTTATTTTATTAGAAATTCCGCGAGTATCGATCACCGAAGTTCCCGGTCATTTCACGAAGTAGGTCCACCGTCGCGAGAGTGGAACCCGCGCCCCCGTCCCCCCTTTTTTAGTAGATCGCACATTCAAAAATGAAGTGCCTCGTCCTTATAAGGACGAGCATACAAAATGGCATCCCTGGTGGGGAACTCTAATTAGACGTTCCCAAATTAATAAAAAAGTAAAAATTTAAGAAAGTGTCGTAACGAGTTCGGTGGAACTCGCCGGGAATCTGAATAGAGGAAAAATCTTTTTTTTGAGTGATCTCTTTTAGTGTCGCGAATACCGAAAATCAAAAATAAAGAAAATCGTTGCAACGGGTGCAACGGCAATTTCAATTGAGTGCTTCAGTACGTGTTTACTTAGTCAATTTTAAAAACAGTTGTCGGGAAATAAGTTGGCCCGGTGAAATCAAGGTGTTGACAAACACCCGCCCTGCCGTCCCTAACCGTTAGAAAAAAAATTTGTTTCAAAGTTCAAAAGAATTTAAGGAACTTATATTCCGTCGCAACTTCCCATTTGAAAATAAATGTTAATAACCCGCAACGAAACTTTGAATTTCGGTTCTTGGCATTGAAATAGAAAAATTTTCGAACTATGTGCCGTTAACTTTAGATTGTAATGATATTATATTGATAATTATATATAATTAGTTAGGATGTGCATTTAATGTTATAAATAAAAGTATAAATTTATCTGTAGATTTAAGGAATGAACTCTGTGTAATTAATTTTAATTTTAATACAGAGAATGAAATCCCAGAAACTCCCTATAAGTGAAAATAAGAAGGGAATAAAGGAATAATTTTAGAAAAATTTAATGGAATCCAGAAAATAATCGTTATTTTAATTTGCAGTTTTTTTTTTGGGTTTTGTTTTTACTAAGTGTTTTCAAATCGAAGTAGTAAATGAATTAATTCAGACAGTTAAATTCCGGTAATACATTTTCAAATTTTAATGAAAACTGAAAAATTTGAAATTGTATCGAACGTGTAAATTTTTCTAAGAGGATTGAAATTTAAATAGTTTATATTTTGTTTTTTGTAACAAAGCTGAAATAATTAAATAATAAAATAACAAAAAAAAAAAAAAAATTTCTTCAATAAACAAAATTTTTGAATTGTATTAGGCCAATATTATTAATATAAATCTATATATATATATATGTGTGTATATGAATATATGTGTGTATATGAATATATGTGCAATATTTGTACTCAGAATAAATGTTAATTATAATTTAAGTATAAAAATAAGTGCGCAATGTTATCTTTCTTAAGAATTGTCCCACAGGTATCAGTGTAGCGACTTGAGTGTGTTTTAAAGAGGAAATTAAAAAGTTCCAATTTCCCTTCGCGAGTCGCGCCCTTGTATGGGATACTTAAGGGCGGAAAACTTTTTTTTTTTTGTAAAAGTACACCGTCAGTTCGTTACCGAAAATAACGGACAACCCCGATTCGCTACCCGGAATTTAAACTTTTTATTTTGAATTTCCCGTTAGTTTTGAATTTCCCTTATTTATTGGTATTCATTATTTTTGAATTCCCATTATTTATGTATATCCGGAATCCAAAGTCGTACTTTTGAATTTCCCGTTAGTTTCGAATCCCCTTTTATTTTCGAATTTCCTTTTTACTTTTGAATTTCCCGTTAGTTTTGAATTTCCCTTATTTATTGATATTCATTATTTTTGAATTCCCATTATTTATGTATATCCGGAATCCAAAGTCGTACTTTTGAATTTCCCGTTAGTTTCGAATCCCCTTTTATTTTCGAATTTCCTTTTTATTTTTGAATTTCCCGTTAATTTTGAATTCCCTTCTAATTTTAATTCCCTTGTATTTTCGACCTCCCTTTTATTTTTGAATTTCCTGTTAGCTTTGAGTCCCCTTTTATTTTGAACCCCCTTTTAATTTTGGAAATTACGTTAGTTGGAATTTGCCAATAGTGTTCATTTCCACTATTTTTGAATTTTCCGTAAATTTGGAAAATTCCTTAGTTTTAAACCTCCCCTTAATTTTGAAAATTCCTTATTTTCAAATTTCCCCTTATTTTTGCAATACCCGTTATTTTTGAGTTTCCCTTTATTTCTTTTTGTGCAATTCCGTCTTATTTTTGAATGTCCCTTTATGTCTGAATTTCCTTTTAGTTTTGAATTCCCGTCCAGTTTGCATTCCCTTGTATTTTTGAATTCCCTTTTACTTTGAGTCCCCCGTAAATTTTAAATTCCCCTTTATTTTTGGGAATTTCCCTTTTATTCTGATTCCCCTTTTATTTTATTTTAAATGCCCCTTTATTTTTGATTCCCCCTTTTATTTTAATTTCGAATTCCCCTTAACTTCTGAATTCCCCTTTTATCTGTGAATCTCGTTTATTTTTTTTTATTTCATTTTGAATACCCCTTAATTTCGGGATTCCCCTTTATTTGTGAATTCCGTTTAGTTCTGAATTCCCTTTATATTCTGAGATTCCCTGTATCTTCAGAATTTACCGTTATTTGTGAAATCCCCTTTTTCTTGGAAGCCCCCGTTACATAGAATACTTTTTTTTATGCGTGATAGCGCATCGTATTTGTATCGGAAACTACGAATAAGAAAATTCGAAGTAATTCCGGGCAGTTTTTTTTTTTGTTTTGTGTGGCATTAATTGGCGGTACGCCAGAGATCAGGTAGCTCAAACAACGACCCCAGTAGCTCGAAGTAGAATCTCGAGTACATCGCGTCCTTGAAGAGCAACTGATTTATCAGCATCTCCCCCAACATCAGTCGAGTATTTCCGGTAGGACTGAGCGAGTGGAGTAAGAAAGGTCCTGATATTTCCCAATTGGGTCGTATTGAAGGGATTAATTGCCTTAATATGGATTCTTTTGAATACACCCCCGTTACCTCCCCTGTAATGGTGATACCTACGCTAACGGTGGTAACGCCAACCACCACGACCGAATATGTCCCCATCACTACCGCGCCCGTGTCATACACGGCAACCGCTACGCACGTCGCGCCCTCTCGGGCAGCGGAGCGACGAATAGCCAGTCCGGAACAAATCTCGGCAATCCGGGCAGAAATCGACCGGGTGGTCGATTTACGCGACCTTATCGGCCGGTGTGATAGAGCCGAATTGCTGATATCCGGACCGATAGAGGTGGTACGGGATCGACTCGTAAGATACACAATCTTACAGCGGTTCCCGGAGACCCCGGTCGAGTGGGATCACCGAGTAGATGGACGAGGCGATCACCCCCCCTACACGTTGTCCGAAGCGGTGAGTTGCCCCGTTTATGGGACCATGCTAAGTGGCCCCCGGTCGACGGGACATCTGGACCCCATCGAACCCCAGCGGTCAACGCGGTTCGGAACCGCGGAATCGCAGAATTATGGGTTTCCGTCCGATAGATCGCGGGCCCATTACCGGGACCCGATCTCGTTTGGGGAGGAGAGTTTTCAATTCTCAGAGGCCGATGCGACCACCTATCAGGTCGATCGGTCCAATGATGGAGCAGTAGCCCCCCCTCGGGACACACGACCAGAAAATGTGCCTCGCCGGAGGGCACCGGCCAGCAGTTACCCCAATCCACCCAGCGCGTTAACGAGGAGTAGCCGCCTTACATTGTCGGCTCCCGAACCGTTTCGGGAGGATGCCGCTAACAATGGGGCACGAGAGACAGCAAACCCCCAATGGTCCGAGGAGATCGATCCCCAAAATCGGGACGACTTCTACTCGCGACCAGTGGATCCCCCTCGGCCGGTAATATTAGGACAACGTCCCCCCCGTCGCCCGAACGCGCACACGTCCCATGTCCACTTTCCAGCGGACCTGACATATAACATGTCCCCGCTGCAACCCCCCTATAACAGCACGCGGATCGGTCAACCCCAAACCTCGCGTCGCCCGGAAGGTAACGCGTCCACCGCTGGAGGGTCATTCAACCCCAGCCTGTCAATGTCTGGTGTCCGATGGCAGAGGACTGCCATTGAACATTGGAGGACACACGGACCCCGTCACTCCGGCGAGGAGGGGGAGGACGCGGAGGAGTTCCTCGTCAAACTGGGCGAATACGTCACGAGTCGGGATCTGACGGAAGAGGACCTCCTGCGCGCCCTACCTGAAGCGTTTAAGGGATCGGCCCTTAACTGGTACCGGGTGGAAAAGACAAGCTGGCATACGTACCCCGGCTTCGTACGTTATTTTCGCGACGCGTTCGGTCAACGCCACCTGGAAGCCAGCATCAAGAGGGAAATCACCTTGCGCACACAAGGACCGGACGAGCCCATTCGGGAGTACTTGGTGGCCCTACGGAGCCTATTCAATTTACTTACTTTCCCCCCGTCTCAAGAGGAACAACTAGATATAGCAGTCCAAAACTTGCGTCCGGGATTAGCTCGAAAAATCGAGAGAGAAGCCGTTACCGACTTTGCAGACTTACTGCGAATCGGTCGACAGGTGGAGGGGGCCGCCAATCAAGAGAGGGTCTACCGCCCCCCTCCAGCGGCTAACCAGTCCGCCTTCCCCGCCTTCGCCTATACGCCCAAGATGAGGCGAGGCAAGGAAAAGCTGGCCCTCGCGACGCCCGCGGTAAAGATGGCCAAGGTTAGCGTCGTAACCCCACCCCCTCCGTCGCCAGCCCCCTACGAGGAAGAGGAGGCGGCGCCGGTAGCCCACGTGGAGCGGAACAGAGGCCGCAACCCCACGCGCTCGGTACCGGCATATCCGCAGCACCAACCAGAAGTGGCGACCACTCAAAACCCGCGGCTACCAAGAGTACCACGACTCCTGGATGTGGCGCCGAGAGAGCGCCCACCCTTCGAGACAAGATCGCCACCGAATCGGAACCCGGTCCGGTGTTATAATTGTAAGCAGACGGGGCACATATACCGAGAGTGCCCCCACCCCTTAGGGCATTTTTGTAGGGTCTGTGGCTATCCAGGCCGTGATGCCAACAATTGTCCCGTTTGCGCGCGTAAACGGTCGGGAAACTGTTAACGGGGGGGGGGGGGGGGGAGGAAACCCCTGAACCCCCCCTTACAGTCCCATCCGCGATCACCCTTACGACAAGCCGGATAGAAAAAGACGTTGAGAAGAGACGGATCGCTTCGGCAACCCCTAAGCCCAGATGGCTGAATATCGGGTCCGAGTCCATAGATTCTTGCGAAGATAATCAATGGACACTAGATTCGGACCCTCGCCCCCACTTTCGCGTAGCTTTGAATGGGAAGATAATAAGGGCACTCGTTGATACCGGAGCGTCGCGCTCTTATTTAGGCCTCGCGTGTCGGGAGGTAGTTTCGCCGTTCCTAAGGTCAAGTGAGGAACAAGTAAGAGTTGCCAATGGTGCGCTAGTCCCATTAAATGGCGTCGTTACCCTCGCGATGACGGTAGATAGTCATACGCGAAATTTGGAAATAAGAGTAGCCCCCATCCACTACGCATGCGTATTGGGGATGGATTTTATGTGCCTCTTCGGGCTGAAAATAGATACCGAGAATAATGCGTGGAGTAGCCACAACGGCACCCCGCACTCGTTAAACGATTCCGGCGTTTCAGTTACCGCCTTCGCCGTACACGACTGCGCCGGATTGGTCGCCCCCTCCCAAGGAGCCGGCCCACGATTAAGGAGGCTACTCGATAAATTCTACCCCGCAAATAGGACCCCTACGATCGGTGTAACGCGTCTGACGCAGCACGCTATCGACGTACAGGGTCATCCCCCGATTCGTCAAAAGGCTCGCCTACTGTCTCCTTACATGCTAAAAGTAGCACAGGACGCGGTCGATGAAATGCTAAGAAATGGCGTCATCGAACGCTCCTCGAGCCCCTGGATGAGTAACCCCGTTATCGTCCGGAAGTCGAATGGGACTTTGAGGTTCTGCGTAGACTTCCGAGACGTAAACAAAATAACAAGGAAGGATGCATACCCTCACCCCTCGATGGATAGGATTCTGTCCGGGTTGAGCCGGGCCCAATGCATCACCACACTCGATCTCAGCCAGGCCTACTTTCAGGTGCCGGTAGCACTTAACGGGCGCGGTTTATTTCAATTCAAACGAATGCCTTTCGGGCTCACCAACGCGCCGGCGACCTTTCAGCGATTAGTGGACCGTCTCATCGACCCCGCGTGGGAACCCCACGTCTTCGCCTATTTGGATGACATCATCATAGCCACGGACAATGAGGAGGACCATTTTCGCTACTTGAGACTTGTATTGACCAGTCTACGCAACGCCGGATTGGAACTAAACCCGGAGAAGAGTGAATTCTTCCGGGACGAGGTAAAATACCTCGGGTTCGTATTGAATAAAGATAGACTGAAGACGGATCCGGACAAGGTCGCTCCCGTTCTCGAATTTCCGCCCCCCACCAATCTCAAACAGCTAAGGCGCTTTTTAGGGATGGTGGGGTGGTACGCGCGCTTTCTCCCAGACTTTTCGCGTGATCGCGTTCATCTGACGAAATTATTAACAAAGAATACTCCCTGGATATGGGGCTCAGAGCAGCAATCTGCTTTCGAAGCCCTCCGAGACTCCCTCACCCGTACCCCCGTGTTGGCACGCCCAAACTTTGACGTCCCCTTCACGATTCAGACGGATGCGAGCGACTTTGCTATCGGGGCGGTAATCACCCAGGAAATAGCCGGTAATGAGCACCCGATTAGTTTTGCTAGCCGCGTGCTCACCAAGGCTGAACGAAAGTATACCGTCACGGAGAAAGAGTGTCTCGCCGTCCTCTGGGCCGTGAAAAAGTATCGACCCTATGTCGAGGGGACCCACTTTCGGGTGATCACCGACCATAGCAGTCTGCAGTGGCTCAGGAATTTGCGAGACCCAACCGGGCGACTGGCACGGTGGGCCCTAGCCATGCAGACATATGATATGAAAATCGAGCATCGAAAAGGCACGCTCAATGTGGTGCCCGATGCCCTCTCGAGAACGTACGAAAATGTAGATACCGCCCTTTGCGCCCTGGGCGATACAACGGACCCGTGGTACACCCAGAAAATGGATAATATCCGAAAATTTCCCTCGAAATATCCGGATTGGAGGATCGAGGATGACCGGATATACTTCCACAAACCCCACCCGCTAATAGAGTCCGCCCTCAATGACCTCGACGCCTGGAAACTCGTTCTCTCCGCAGGAGCGCGTGCCCGTGCCCTCAGCGATGCGCACGATAGCCCTCAAGCCGGCCATTTAGGAGTGGATAAGACGTATCACCGTCTCATCCAAGACTTCTATTGGCCCGGTGTTTCCAGGACGTCACTACTTTCGTTGCACGCTGCCCCGCCTGTCAGAAGCAAAAAGTTTCTCAGCAGGCCCCGGCCGGACTCATGCGCGAAAGAACCACGGAAGGCCCCTGGATGACGGTCAGTTCTGACGTCATGGGACCGTTCCCCCCCAGCAAGCGTCAAAACCAGTTCGTAGTGGTTTTTCAGGATATGTTCACTAAATACGTGGAAGTGAAACCTCTTCGAGCGGCTACAGGTGCCGCCATAATGGCCGCCTTCAATAGCCTCGTTATTAATCGATGGGGTTGTCCAAGATATTTTCTTTCAGACAATGCCAAGCAGTACGATAACACATATGTGTAGACCCACCTGAAGCAGTTAGGCATAACCCCCGCTCGTCCCCCCCCCCCCGTATCACGCCCAAGCGAACCCAGTCGAGAGGGTCAACCGGACCCTCAAAACGATGATGTGTACATTCGTGTCACACGACCATCGCGACTGGGACGTACACCTAGAAGAACTTACGTTCGCCCTGAACACGTCTGTCCAGTCGTCCACGAGAATGACCCCCGCGTTCCTGAATTTCGGCCGCAATCCAGTAGCCATCAGAAATATACGTACCGATCTTCCCCCTCCCCCACTTACACTACCCAAGGACCCTGAATTCTGGCATGATCGAATGAGGAGGCTACCTCTCATTCACGACTGGGTCCATCGCAACCTGGAGCGCGCCAAGCCGAATCGCTCCCATCGTGAGGTAGAATACAAGGTGGGCGATTTAGTGCTACGACGCATACGGGTCCTATCGTCGGGAGCTCAAAATTTTGCGGCGAAACTTGCGCCCAAATTCAGTGGCCCGCATAGAATAATACGAGTAATATCCCCCGTCGTTTTCGAACTAAGTGACCCGGATAGTCGTCGGAACCCAAGGGCGCATATCAAGGACCTGAAACCCTATCGCGCCCCCGACGCCGAGGAGAGTTCGAGAATCGAGCCAATCGCTCCTCCCTCGATACCCGAAAACCCTACGGACCCTCAATTAAAAATGAGGAGTCAGGACTCGTTAGCAAAAGAACCATTACCACGTCGCCGTGGGCGGCCATCGAAACAGCCCCGACCGGCCACCCAGGGACCGATTGAGCGAACCCCCATGCTACGCCGCAGTGAGGTGCCCCGAGTGATAAGGCCAGTGGAGACGACTAAAGCGACCCCACCCCGTAGGCGCCCAGGTCGTCCACGCAAGACAGCAGCGCCGCATGTCTCCCTTTCGCCGGCGCACCCGGGGGGAAGACGTCCCGGCCTACGTCCCCGAAGAGTCTAGATGCTACACTGGTACCTCTATAGTTGAGGGACCACTACCCCCTCCCACCTTTATCTATTTTTTTTGTGTTTTGTTGTTTGGTTATTGCTGTATATGGGTCAATGGATAGTAAACTGTGATTGTCTTACTAATTCTGCTTACACTCTGTTAGTAGGTGATATAATTGGAATAACAAAGGATAAGGTTGGCCCAAATCTAAAAGTAGACCCAACCTACGAAGGGTAATCCCCTTTGTTTTTTTTAGGTACAACCAAGCAACATGGTGAAGGTGGCGACAGGAAGGAAGAGGACCCGGTGGGCGAGGGTGCCCTGCCAGGTCACCTTCGGCCGCCCCAGGGGAACCACGGCGTCACCACCACCGACGCCAGAGGCAATGACAGCGGTGCCGCCACTCACCCCGGCGGAATTTCCACCGCTACCAACCGTCTGCCACCTGCCCCAACCGGTGGAGGCCGAACGGGTGGTTTTCGCGCGGCCAACCGCCGACCACCCGATTCCCCCGTGCCACGCCGGTCTCAAACCCCTGCAGTTGGGGACGGCGACAGACGAGTCGGACGACCCGTCGGGGCAGCCGCGCCTCCGCCGCCCCCATGAGGCCCCCGGACAGCCCCCGCCCCCGGACACCGACCACTCCTCACCGGAGGAGATGGAGGAGGACGGAGACGGGACCGCGCAGCCACCCATCGGGCAACCGGGGGAGAACCTCATCGTTCGCCCCCCCCCCCCCTTCTCTCTCCTCCCAGTCACTGGTCCCTGTCGAGGACTTTTGCGCCTTGGTCTGGGTGGAGGTGCGGAGGGGTCGGCGGGGGCAGTTCTTGAGGGGACCCCCCGAGGTGCCAAACCCGCAACCGTGGCCCCCCCCCGCCGGTACGGGAATACGTTTGGGCCCATCCGGCACAACCGCGTCCCCTCCCCCCACTCCGATTCGTGAGGGCCGAGCCCCCCGCGGGAACCCAAGCGACCAGTCACCCCGACCTCGCGGAGCCGGTGTGCGAGGAACCCCGCCGGGTTGGCGCTTCCCGCCGTCGTCGACGACGCCGACGAACCCGAAGGGGGAACCGCACCCGGCCGCTCCGAGGGGTAGCCCCTGGCGACCCCTCGCGGATTCCGCGACCGGATCCCCCGGTCCTCATAAGGATCGCCCCCGACCGGGCACTCGTAGTCAGCGTGGTGTCGGTAGACCCCGGGAGGACGGTCGCGGTAACGCGGCCACCTCCCCTGATGTCCCTACCTCCCCCCCTCATGGCACCGCTAGTTCCGGTAGCGGCTCTCGGGGGACGTACCCTCACCAGGGCCGGCCAGGGACCGTTACGGGTCACCCCCGCCGAGCGCCGCTGCTGGAATTGTGGCCAGCGAGGCCACCCGGCGCATAGTTGCTATCGGCGACTACTGGGGGGAAGGAGGCCTCGCGACGAAGGGGGCCGTTAACCCCCAATCGCCGGAGGCACCCGGCCCGGTAGCGGGTAGAGTAGCCTCCTCCTCCCCATCCCGGTATCCGGGACGCGCCGGTGTCGTGTGCGTGACCTGCTGTCCCTTACGATGATGTTGTCCTTCGCGAATTATTGTTACCCTCGGCTATGCACAGGCATAAAGTAAAGAGTAGAGTCAAGTCGCGCTAAACCGTATAGAAAATTTTAGTGGCCCGTCGCGAACGCCACCGACCTAAATACGTAAGGACACGTCGCAATAAGTCGCCAATTCGGGACTTAGCACGTGGAGTTCCAGGCGAGTTGAGTCCTCCTCGCCGTCGCCCCGTTGCGCTTCCATTGGGCCCAACACCCAAGAAACCCCCCCACCCCCCCCCCCCCCAGAACCCGAACGTCGGCATATGACATACTGGAGTCAGGCCCGGGGGTTTGTGAGGAAGCCCGTCACAGATCGACGCGATTCCCGAACCTCGCGCCATCTATTGGGGCCGGGCGTAACCCCGCTACGAAGTCCGCCCCTCCCGGAGGAGAAACGGTCCTTTTTTACCGGAGCGCGCCTCCACTCGTCCTCCCCCACAGGTCGGGCCGCAGTGCGCCTCGAGAGTTCCCGAGTAACGGGCCTCGGCCACCGCCGCCGATCTCTCTCCATCCCTCCCTATCGTTCTCTCTCTCCAAACGGCGAACGCTAGCCCGAGACGCAACGGGGACGCACGAAGCACTTGTCAGCGCTCCCTGTCGTCCCCTCCCACCACGAAGACCCCGAGGACGGTGCTCGTCATCGCCCGACGAGTACGTCCCCCAACTCGGACCCCAGGACGGACCCCTCCCTCACGCCGGTCGCTCGAGCGCGCACCCGCCGGTTCGATGGCGCACCGCCTCGGAAGAGAAGAAGAGAGAAGACAGTTAGTCTCGAGCATCTCGGGGATCCGGATCGACGGCTATAACGAGCGCGAGTTCGCAGAGAGTATTGAAAACGTTGTGAGTACGGTCGCGGCAGAAATTCCCGTCTTGGAGTGGAGACGCACCAAGCCCCGTGCCGGAGGATCAGCCGACCCAGGTCAACCCCATACCGGAGGAGAAGGAGCACAGCGCATCCGTGAGTAAACTATGTGTTTTATTTTATTAGAAATTCCGCGAGTATCGATCACCGAAGTTCCCGGTCATTTCACGAAGTAGGTCCACCGTCGCGAGAGTGGAACCCGCGCCCCCGTCCCCCCTTTTTAGTAGATCGCGAATTCAAAAATGAAGTGCCTCGTCCTTATAAGGACGAGCTTACAATTTGTAAAAACATAATGATAATTCTTACAAGTTTTACTACAGTCAAAAATAAAAAGTTACTCACATGGTTGTAAAGAAATAGAAATTAAAATCACGCGATGCAATATCAACATGTCAAAGTAGTGTTGGTGAGTGCAGCATGAATTTTGACAGCATTCATCAATACAATTATGATGACTTTAAATCTACTGATGGATAAAAGTATGATAACATATTGAAAAAAACTACCAAAAAAACTTACTGCTAGAAGTGGAAAGACCGATCTTAAGGTCATTTCCCGTCGATGAGGTTAATTGACGTTTTTTCAAACTCACTGACACTTTACATGATTTGACATTTGATGAAAATGGTTCGTGTATTTCAAACATATATCGCGGAATTGATATGTCAAAAGTAACTAATACCGATTTTTGTATATATAAAGTGTGTGTATCCCCCTCTCTTAACAACATTCGAACCCACTGTACAGTGAAACATAAAGAAAACAATTAAGCGGCGATTTAACTATGTTGATAATATAATAATACTTCCTATTGCTTTATGTAATTCTAATCCTTAACAGAATAGAACATTATATATTTCTAAATATATATCGTATATTTTTCCATGGCCATTACAGTTCTGTATATTAAAAACCTCAAGCCCAACGTTTCGACCTTTTGTTGGTCCTATTCAGGGGCATCTATTTAATAAAAATAACAATTTAAAAAAATAAATAATATAAATAAAACACTTATCACAAACAACGCATAAAATTTGACGGATAACAAAAGATTTGAATTGAATACATTTAAACGCACCGTATACGAGTCAGACGGAACAATAAGACTAAACACAATGTCAACAAGAGCGTATAAATATGTTTTCCAGTGCACAATATTAGTATACAATATGTAAGAAAATATTAGTAACGACCGAATGTAAGAATAGAATTAAAAATTTTTTTAAAGAGAACACAAAATAAATAAAACTCAATAAATCTATAAAAATAAGTAAATAATAAATATAATAAATAATATATAATAACAAATGTCCAAAATAAAATAAAATAAATAGTCCAGTTAGTGGTAAAAAGTCAATAAATGTTAAAATAAATATTAAAATAAATAAAATAAGTTAAGTAGTCAGGTGGTTAAAAGTCAAAAAATAAAAAATAAATAAGTATCAAAACAATATGTTATAACAACCACTTAACTTTTCAGTGTCAATTCTGTAATTAATACTATTTATAAACTTCTTAATATATATCATTTCTTTAATGTTTCTTTTTTTCCAATGTTTCTCGTTATCCAATATCTTTACATCAGAAAATTTGAAGTTGTGTCCCGTACTTAACATATGTGATGTCAGTGCTGTATGTCCAATGTCTTTTTTCCAGTCATTTCTATGTTCATAAATACGTTTTTTTAAATAGCGCTTCGTTTGTCCAATATATGTTGCATCGCATTCTTCACAATCTATTTTATATATTAAACACGATCTTCTTCGTAAATCTATTGTATCAATTTTAGTCTTAAATATTGTCTCTAAAGTGTTAAACCGTTTGTTAATTAAAGTGATGTCAAATTGTTTGAAAATATTCCTAATTTTAAACGTGAAGTGTTTAATGTATGGTAAGACAATAATTTTCGAGTAGTTAAATTTTTTATCATTACTTTTATTATCGTTAAGTTCATTTTTGTCAAGTTTCTTCGTTAAAATATTAAGTCTATTTTTTATAGTAGTTTGAATAAAACATTTGTCATAACCATTCATTAATAAACATTTTTTGATGTAGTCAAGGTTCGTCCCATGGAATCTTTTATCTGCTAATAAAATTGCTCTATCAACCAGCATTGTTATTATGGCTTTTTTCATATATATCTGGGGTGGCATGAATTGAAATTAAGGTACTTTCCGGAACAGGTTTCTTTCCTGTACCAGTCAGTTAGCAAGTTTCCATTCTGTTTAATAACTTTAATGTCTAAAAAGGGTAAGGAATTGTCCATTTCAAGTTCAAAAGTAAATTTTAATTTATTGTTATATGTATTAAAAGCTTTTAAAAGACCTGTGACTTCTTTCTTCGGATAGATCGTGAAAATGTCGTCAACATACCTTTTATATAGTAAAGGTTTTGGTTGTAAGCCAGATAGTATCTCATTTTCCAGGTCAATCATTACGAGATCAGCCAATGGCGGAGACAAAGGTGAACCCATAGGTGTACCCGTTTCCTGTTTATAAAATTGTCCATTAAATATAAAAAAAGTAGATTCTAAAACTAAAGACACCATTTTAATGATTTCTTTAGTAGGTATGTTAGAAACCTTATCAATTTCCTGACTATGTTTTTTTAAACTATTAATAATTAGATCATGAGGGATGTTTGTAAATAAACTAACTACATCAAGCGATAGTAGACAGTAATTATCTGGAACTTTTGAAACGACATAATCGTTTCGAATATCTTATCCCCCCCTCCCCCTTGCGAGGGGAACCTCTGGCATCAGCAGGTCACTACGCATGGGCCATACACACTTCTCAGTGCTCCGGAGTAGGAGGCCGCGCCGAGGTGGGGCGACCGGCGCGCGCCGCGCCCGGCTAGAAGAGTAGGATCGACGGCCTATAAAAGAAGGGATCTTACGCAATATCGACACAGAGTTCCGGTGTCCACGGCCACGGACACCTTCCTCTTCCAGGCTATGACGTCTTGCGCATAGCTGCTCACCCGCTCACCCGACCAATTCCGACCGTTCGTCCGTCCTTGGTTGTGACGTCTTGCGCACAACTACTCGTTGACGTCTTGCGCAACGAGACTCTCACCCAACCTGTTCCGACCAACCACCGATCCTTGGTTGTGACGTCTTGCGCACAACTACTCGTTGACGTCTTGCGCAACGAGACTCCCACCCGACCTGTTCCGACCTTGGTTGTGACGTCTTGCGCACAACAGCTACTCGTTGACGTCTTGCGCAACGAGACTTTTATCCGACCTGTCCATCCTCCGACCGTTCATCCATCCTCGGTTGTGATATCATGCACCTAACTAGCCAGTGACGTCTGGCACCAACGAGACTCCTCTGCACAGCTCCAGGCTCCGGATAAAGACTACGACGTCTTGCGCACGATCCTGGGTACACATTGGCGTCTGAGACGAAGATCATCCCCGCCTTTTTCGGGCCACCAGACGTCAGTCAGATAAAAGTATACAATCTTTAGTTTATAAGTTAGTCATTTAGTACGCGACGCATGAATATAAGGACCTCGTCCCTAAGCATCGCGCACAACAGCTGTACCCCGATAGTGATAATAAATACTCGGGTATTTTATCTCCAAAACCAGAGTAAATCATTTTCTTTCCATCCTTTGGCAGTAAATCTCTGTTTCTCCGAACCCTGGCGTATCGACTGAGTGAGGCAAGGAGAAAACAGATATTTACCCCGGAAACTACCGTTACATGGCGCCCGAACAGGGACCTCGCATTTGGTCTCCCGAAATAAAAACCACATAAACAAATACTGCCAAAGAGTGGAATGAGCTTACTCTGTATAAACTCTCTGGAGAAACCAAAAATCCAGGAAATTTTACGCGCTCTGCACATTAACGACGACGGCCCACTCAACAACCTGCGTAATCAACTTCGAACATACACCCGAATAAACACGGCGGAGGTAGAAACTCTCTTAAGCAGTATGGACGACAACCAGATTAAACAGGACAAAAATCAGCCGTCGACGTCCCAAGAAAATTCATCAACGCCCGGCAGTGATCCGCCCGCATCTAACAATAACCCTCTCCGATTTCCACAAATAGAAATAAGGCCGCCAATAATCTCTAACGGTGGAGCCATGGACCAAATTCGACGATGGGGGTGCCAATTTTCCGGGAAGGACCCTACATCATTTTTGGAACGCGTAGAGGAGCTCCGTAGGGCATATACAGTCACCGACGCTCAATTATTAGCCGGACTGCCTGAACTGATCCGCGGAGACCCACTTCTGTGGTACCGCAACAATCGCGACCGATGGAATACCTGGACCGAATTTTCAGCTGATCTTATACAATGGTACGAGGATCCGCGAGTCAGAGGACGATGGGAAAGCGTAGTCCGCGACCGGTTCCAAAAGACAAACGAGCTTTTTCTCCCATATTGCAATGATCTGCAGACTCTCATGAGACGTGCTGGTATATTCACTCCAGAAGAACAAGCTCGACGCATATACGAAAACATGCGCCCTGCTTATAAATTGTATATCCGCAACCCCAGGATACAATCAGTACACGAATTGTGTCGGTCTGCGTTAGAATACGAGGAAATTCTTCCCGTCGTATCAACAGACATACCTCCTCCTACCCCTCCGCGAAAACCCCCCAGTCGGACTTTTGTTGTGGGTACCGAACCAAAATGGAATCGGGCTACGATGTGCTGGCGATGTAGAGAAGCGGGTCATGATCGTCATACCTGTACGAATCCGCCTAAGAAATTTTGCTCTCGCTGTGGGCGTATGGGCGTGCTTTCACGAGAATGCACCTGCCCTTCGGGAAACGATCGCCGGGTCGGCCAGAAGCCGCAGACTCCGACCTGACGCAACCCTCCGACCCGCGGCCAATGATTTCGGTAATAATTGAGGACCAGGAATACACTGCACTGATAGACACTGGCGCATGCGAATCATTTATCAGTGAGAAGGTCTCCCAGAAATTCCCGAATAAAGTCATGTGCTTGAAGCACAATCCGAGGACAGTTTTACTAGCAAACAGCCAAAGTGTACGCATTCCGGGGACACTACAGTTACCCATACAGATTGGCCATCAAGAACTTAAACAAAAATTCTCCATTCTGCCCGGGCTTCAACATGATGTTATACTCGGTACCGATGCTCTTCAAACATTGCAGATTGAATTACACATTCCTCCGCTCTTGACTATGCAACCGACGATAACACCAATAAACTGCGCAAATACCAACGTGACTGATGCCGTATCTCTGGAACGCTTTCTGGATCAGGAACTCCAAAAATTTAGCACTATTTCCGGACCTGCGCATGTAGCCCCTCACGTAATTCGCGTGAAATCCGGCTCTCAGCCCATCCGGCAGAGATACCGCCCTCGCAACCCGGCCATGCAGCAGGTAATCGACGAAGAAATCTCTAAGATGGAAGCTGACGGCATTATCGAACCTTCCCATAGCCCGTGGAGTTCTCCTATAGTAATTGTTAAAAAGAAAACCGGCCAACCCCGCTTTTGCATCGACTTCCGGAAAATAAATATGGTGACTGAAAAAGATGCTTACCCCCTCCCTTTTATACAAGCTACTGTGGACAAAATCCGCGGGGCTCACTGGATATCCAAACTCGATTTAAAGAATGGATATTGGCAGATCCCCCTGTCTCCCGAGAGCAAACCGATCACTGCCTTCACGGTACCTGGACGCGGGCTCATGCAGTTCCGGGTGATGCCCTTCGGCCTCCACTCCGCTCCAGCTACCTTCCAGAGAACTCTGGACGGCATTATTAGCCCAGAACTCGAAGAGTACGCGATGTGTTATTTGGACGACATTGTGGTCTTCAGTCGATCATTAGAAGATCACTTAAAACACCTGCACGAGGTATTCCGCCGTCTAAGACGAGCACGACTGGTCATTAACCCTGAAAAATGCCAGTTTGGTAAAAACTCCCTGATCTATCTCGGACATATTATCTCCAACGGTACCGTACAAACCGACCCAGAGAAAGTCCGAGCTGTCACCGAAATGAAACCACCAACCTGTCGAAAAGAGATCCGCCGGTTCATAGGGATGGTTTCTTGGTACCGCCGCTTCATCCCTCGATTTTCGACCATAACCCGACCGCTAACGAAACTTCTACGAAAGGATGCCCCCTGGGAATGGAGTACCGAAGAAGAACAGGCCGTCATAAGGTTGAAAGAGAAATTAACCAACGCTCCTGTACTCTCGAGTCCTGATTTCTCCCAAGAATTCACGATCCAAACTGATGCTTCCGAATACGGGCTCGGATGTGTCTTAACGCAGTCAGGTGAAGGAAACGAAAAGGTGATCGCCTACGCCTCCCGGACCCTACAAGGGGCAGAACTCCATTATTCAGTAACCGAAAAAGAGTGCCTCGCCGTAGTCTGGGGAATCCGGAAGATGCGAGCTTACTTAGAAGGGTACCGTTTTAAGGTTCTCACTGACCATCAAGCCCTTCGATGGCTCGGTAATCTGGACAACCCATCCGGTCGACTGGCCCGCTGGGCTTTGGAATTACAACAATACGACTTTGAGGTCGGATACCGCAAGGGCGCCTCTAATCATGTAGCTGATGCATTATCTCGAAGCCCGATCAATGAAATTAAAACAATAGTACCACCAGCCGATTGGTATCAACGGAAATTTCAGGAAACCCAACAATCCCCTGAGGCTCATCCCGATTATCGTATAATACACGACCGTTTATACCGGCGAATCCCAGACACCAACCCACATGATGACGAAAGAGCTTGGAAACGATGTATTCCTCCCACGGAACGCAATGCAATCCTAAAACAGTGCCACGACACCCCTACGGCTGGTCACCTAGGGTATACCAAAACATTGCACCATGTCTATTTAAATTATTATTGGCCAGGAGTAACACGGGATGCCGCACGATACGTTCATGGATGTCGGCGCTGTGCCGAGTTCAAAGTGTCTCAACAAGCCCCGGCGGGCCTACTACATGCTACGGACACGACGGGTCCTTGGCAGCACGTGTCAACGGATCTGATAGGTCCTCTACCCCGATCCCGCGACGGATATATTTGGCTGCTGACGTATCAAGACAGGTTCACCAAGTGGGTGGAACTTCGCCCTCTGCGACGTGCCAATGGCCCGGCCATCGCACGTCGTCTCTATGAACTCTTTTTGCAGCACGGCGCTCCCGAAATTCTTACCAGTGATAACGGCGTTCAGTATCTGTCCAAAGAAGCACAGCAACTTCTCAGGGAAGCCGGTACGAAGCACCGCCGAACCCCGCCTTACACGCCTCACTGCAACCCTATTGAACGCACAAACCGCGTCATTAAAATCATGATCAGTCAGTATGTGACAGATTCACATCGGTCATGGAGCGACCTTCTCCCGGAAATACAGATGGCATACAATACGGCATATCACGAAGCCACCGGATTCTCTCCCGCCTTTTTAAATTATGGCCGCGAACTTCGGTCTCCAGGGACCCCAACTGTAACCAATCCTGAGCCTGGCCCCCCTTCCAAACGTATCGAACAGCTACAGGAATGCCGCCAGATTGCTCGAAACCACCTGGCACAAGCCTTTTCTCGCCAGGAAAAATATTATAATTCTCGACATCGGGATTGGACGCCACGACCGGGAGAATGGGTATGGAAACGTACACACTTCCTATCGGATAAAACTCAAGGGTTTAACCAGGCACTAAGCCCTAAGTTTCAGGGACCTTACCGCATAACGCACGTTAAGTCGCCAGTTATTGTGGATCTTGTGACTAAACAAGGAAAACCGATACGGCATATACATGTCTCTGATTTAAAACCTGCAAATTCCGATCAAACCGCTTCGGAAAATCTCCCACCTACAACTCCCCCCGAATCCGTTCCATTGATTCCGAGAAAAAGAGGCCGGCGCCCGAAGAAACCTCCGGTTCTCCGTTCCACGGAACCAGCGCATCCAGTACCTACGAAAGTACACCCATGGAGAAAAAATGGCGCAACCCGACACGCCCCGAACGACACTACCGCCGCCAACCATGATGGTTCACCTCATGGGAAATACAAAGGTCAGAGCCTCATTCCGCGAATACTACTCGCCAAAGATGGACGTCGCTACAATTTGCGCTCGCAAGCCCACCCGACCAGCAAGGCCACCGACCACACGACGTCCGAAGTCTCCACGGCCCCACGACCACAACTCTACAGTGGGCCACCAACCGAAGACGATCAAAGTGGCTCGCTCAGACGACGTCACCGAAATCGGACATCCACCGCTAGTGCCCTTGGCTCCTCGGGCGAAATCTGCCCGCAGAGAGCCCAAATACGTGGAGAAAACCTCTCCCGAACGACGTCCGGTCAGCGTGCCCCGCATCCGTTCGGTGGTAACCCTACCACCCCCTCCAAACTTCTGCCGATCGCCCCGAAGACGCGGACTCTCAGCTCGAGTTCCAGCAGTTCCGACAGTAGCCAGTCTACCCGGGGAACCCGACCTTGGCTTCCGGCACAGACCACAGCAACTCCAGCATCCGGCACACCGACCACCTCCAGCAGCGACTCTTCCGTCTCGCCGGAAACCCAACCTGCTCATCCAAATGGGAACCCACGCAGTGTCTATACCTGCCTACATTCCGACCACTCGACGCCGATGGCGGTATACCGCGACCGACGGTATCTGGGTAGCACGATGGGACAACCACGGAAATCTGCAGCGAATAACCAAATACTCACCTAAATAGTGCACAAGAAAAAAAAATGCATATTTATAGATTTTGTTTATATAGGTTATATAAGTTAAAGTTTTTTTTTTGTTTGTAGCGAGCGCGGTATTTTCTTACCGTTACCATTATGAACCGCGGCAGTGCCGCCACGAAAAATGAATATTTATAGATTTTGTTTATATAGATTATACAATTTTTTGTTTTGTTTCTCGTTTGTCGCGGGCGATGTATTTTTCTTCCCGCTACAATTATGTACCGCGGCAATACCGCCATGAAAACATTAATAAAAACTAGTGTTACACCTTTCGAGATAAATGCCAAGTTCCTGTGACCTTGGCGCATCGATCTCCGCACCCTAGGAATTCGATAATTTCTGAAAATGCACCACGGCATCATCTAGTATTAAGTAGTATTAAGTATAAACGGAAACCCAAGCGGACATCGGATCTCAACGTTAGGAAGCTGCCTCTTTTCTCTCCCGAAGAAACGGGGAGATGAAACGACATAATCGTTTCGAATATCTTATCCCCCCCCCCTCCCCCTTGCGAGGGGAACCTCTGGCATCAGCAGGTCACTACGCATGGGCCGTACACACTTCTCAGTGCTCCGGAGTAGGAGGCCGCGCCGAGGTGGGGCGATCGGCGCGCGCCGCGCCCGGCTAGAAGAGTAGGATCGACGGCCTATAAAAGGAGGGATCTTACGCAATATCGACACAGAGTTCCGGTGTCCACGGCCACGGACACCTTCCTCTTCCAGACTGTGACGTCTTGCGCATAGCTGCTCACCCGCTCACCCGACCAATTCCGACCGTTCGTCCGTCCTTGGTTGTGACGTCTTGCGCACAACTACTCGTTGACGTCTTGCGCAACGAGACTCTCACCCAACCTGTTCCGACCTTGGTTGTGACGTCTTGCGCACAACTACTCGTTGACGTCTTGCGCACCGAGTCTCTCACCCAGCCTGTTCCGACCGACCACCGATCCTTGGTTGTGACGTCTTGCGCACAACTACTCGTTGACGTCTTGCGCAACGAGACTCTCACCCAACCTGTTCCGACCAACCACCGATCCTTGGTTGTGACGTCTTGCGCACAACTACTCGTTGACGTCTTGCGCAACGAGACCCCCACCCGACCTGTTCCGACCTTGGTTGTGACGTCTTGCGCACAACTACTCGTTGACGTCTTGCGCAACGAGACTCTCACCCGACCTGTTCCGACCAACCACCGATCCTTGGTTGTGACGTCTTGCGCACAACTACTCGTTGGCATCTTGCGCAACGAGACTCCCACCCGACCTGTTCCGACCAACCACCTGTCCTTGGTTGTGACGTCTTGCGCACAACTACTTGTGACGTCTTGCGCACAACTACTCGTTGACGTCTTGCGCAACGAGACTCTCACCCAACCTGTTCCGACCAACATTTTCCAATATTTTCTGATGTAAAGATATTGGATAACGAGAAACATTGGAAAAAAAGAAACATTAAAGAAATGATATATATTAAGAAGTTTATAAATAGTATTAATTACAGAATTGACACTGAAAAGTTAAGTGGTTGTTACAACATATTGTTTTGATACTTATTTATTTTTTATTTTTTGACTTTTAACCACCTGACTACTTAACTTATTTTATTTATTTTAATATTTATTTTAACATTTATTGACTTTTTACCACTAACTGGACTATTTATTTTATTTTATTTTGGACATTTGTTATTATATATTATTTATTATATTTATTATTTACTTATTTTTATAGATTTATTGAGTTTTATTTATTTTGTGTTCTCTTTAAAAAAATTTTTAATTCTATTCTTACATTCGGTCGTTACTAATATTTTCTTACATATTGTATACTAATATTGTGCACTGGAAAACATATTTATACGCTCTTGTTGACATTGTGTTTAGTCTTATTGTTCCGTCTGACTCGTATACGGTGCGTGTAAATGTATTCAATTCAAATCTTTTGTTATCCGTCAAATTTTATGCGTTGTTTGTGATAAGTGTTTTATTTATATTATTTATTTTTTTAAATTGTTATTTTTATTAAATAGATGCCCCTGAAGAGGACCAACAAAAGGTCGAAACGTTGGGCTTGAGGTTTTTAATATACAGAACTGTAATGGCCATGGAAAAATATACGATATATATTTAGAAAAACGGTTCATAAAAAAGTGAAAATTATTTTAAATTATATATTTCTGGTAAAAAAGACTCTTCAAAGCGTTCATTTACTGTGTTCTTTTCTTTTTTAATATAATAATTTTCAATCTCTTTACGTTTGCGGTTATTCGTTTCAGATACTAAGATTTTTATTTAGGATAATCGAAATCATGTCCAGTTTCTGGTCTATGTTTTGTTAGTGCTGTATAGTTAGATTCTTGTACGACTTAAAGACCATAGACGCAATATTTTTGGACATTTAAATTGTTCTATTTGAGGGACCGACTTCACCAAGAAAAGACTCATTAGAATTTTCATTCTATGAAAATTTCTTAAATTAAATTATTAATTATGGCTTTGAATTATTTTTATAAAACTATATCAGTTGTAACCCCAACTAAAAGAATCATTATTTTAATCATTTATTTTTCAAAAATATTTTTAACTTATTAACATGTCCGAAATTCTTAATTCCTTAATTATTATATTAAAGAAAATTCACTTCTTTTCAGGAGAAATGCAAAAGCAATGTATTAAATTTATTCATGCAATCCAATATCAATTGTTATTGTATTTTAACCAATTCGAGTGTTTTTAATATTAAAAATCTATAAAATGAGATTCAGTCATATACATCGAACCAAAGAATTCTAAATTCAGATTTCAGAAGTTAATTAATAATTCTTTTTGTTCAACTTTTATGATTGAAGTTCAATTTATAAATTTTCCATATAAAAAAAATCAAAACATTATTATTCGCGATTTTAATACGGAAATTTTCGCTAATGAATGACAATAGGTAATGTATTGAATCCAACGAAACTGTTTTTATAACAATAATAATAATAATAATAATAGTAATAATTCTTATTATATAATTAGGATTGCAACTTAAATATATTTGTACAAAATTGCTGTAAAGCCATAATTATTAATATTGAATGGAATAAATGTTGTGGGAATCAAAACAGAGTATTTTAGTATTTGCTTTAACAATACATATGCCAAAAATAAATTTAAAAAATGTAATATTAAATTGTCCAATAAACAATTTGATAAGCATGATCGTTATTATGAAGATAAAAAATTAAAAAAAATTGTCCCATATTGGGCGCGAACGCTAAAAAAAATTTTAACTTTCCAACGCTTAGACCACTCGGCTACCAAATGGTACGTAAAATTTGACAAAATTCCTTCTAATAAAGTTTTACCCGAAGGTACACTATATATTAAAAACAATTTCATTAATCCCAGGAGTTGTTAATGTACACGAGTTTATTCATTAAATATGAAAAATGCATAAATTGAACTAAAATCATAAAATTTGAATAAAAAGAATAATAAATGAGTGTCTGAAAATCTCTGGTTCAACTCTCACTGGTTTATATTGTTTTCAGTTAGTTATTTGTTCTTTAAAAATATAATTATTTCATAAATTATTTTGTAAGTTATTGTTAATAGTTAAAATTATACCTTCAAAACTGCTAAACAAAAACTTTTAAAACGTTTATTTCATGAAATGTAAGATTATTTCGGAAAAGGCATATGTGAATATTTTGATTATTATCATCGATTACAACGTAATACATCACATTTGTTTGTATTAACATAAAAAAATAACAAAAATAGAGATTTTGTTTGCATAATTACCCATATGTACGATATGTACCTGTTGCAAAAAAATGTATAATAATTGTATGTCACTAACGAATAACGAGTTGTTCTTGTAACGCCTTAAGGGTTAATTCTTAACAACCCCCATGTTTGATTATTGATGCAATTGAAATAGGTATTTTTTTAATGAATTTGTATATAAAAATAAAGTAATATTTAACCGTTTTAATATGGTACTTTTCGCAAAACGATGAACTAAATTGATTAATGAAATTGTTTTTAATATATAGTGTATCGTCGGGTAAAACTTTATTAGACGGAATCTTGTCAAATTTTACGTACCATTTGGTAGCCGAGTGGTCTAAAATTATTTAGGATAGTTGAAACTTGGCTAGCATATTTTTGGGCAGGGATATTTAGTTCATTCAATGAAATTAATATCTTATGATCAATATTATTTTTAATTAATTATTTTTTATTGAATTGAATTTACATTGAAAAATAATTCATTTCGATTAAAACGACTTGATATATAAAAGTATGAATTTTCTTGATAAATAACAATAATTAATTGAAACTTCATTTTGAATTTCGCGCCTAGATTTATTCCAAAATCATAAGAGAAAAGAAAATTCAGGATCGAATCGGGAGCCACATATTATATTTATGCTATATTTATAATATAGGAATTCGGGGAAGGATACGTCCGGTAAATTTCCTTTTAACAGCGTCTGTAGAACTCACACAGGCACGCCGACTTTGATAGTGTGAGTGCGGTGGGGATATCACACGGGCACGTCGACTTTGGTAGTGTGAGTGCGGAGGAGAAATCACACGGACGAGCCGCGTTTGCATGTGATTCTCCGCGGCGAGTCCGCGGGAAACATATGAAAGGGGACGAAAATCGCTTCTCGGGAGTCTACCGGTTGCTAGCTGATTGGTGGCCCGCAGTTGCCCCACTATGGCCTATATATACTGCCTGCGCGGAACGGACGAGTTGGGATACCTTTTATTATTATACCATCCCTACTCGAAAAGGAGGATAGAAAAGCATAGAAAAGTATAGAAATTCTGCGTGATTCGTATGCTTTTGAATCCTATTTTTGGCACATAATGTAAATCTATCAATTCTTATCCTATCTGAATACTTCAAGTAAAGCCAATGTTAATATTTTTCTATCCATTAGGTAAAATCAATAAATTTCTATCCCAATCGTGTATAGAGAATCAATCCAAATGTATCTCATTACACTTTTATCATTATGTATCCTAAAAATTTATAGAAATTCTATCAAAACGAATAAAAATGTAATTTTTATATTTTTACGGTCCAGGCCGACCGCTCCGCAGTTTTCGGTGTCTAGGTATTCCGCACCGTAGTTTTTCGACGTCCTGGTCGACCGCTCCGTAGTTTTCGGTGTCTAGGTATTCCTCCCCGTAGTTTTTTGCCGTTCAGGTCGACAACTCCATAGTTTTCGATGTTTAGGTATTCCGCACCGTCGTTTTACGCCGTCCAGGTCGACCGCTCCGTAGTTTTCGGTGTCTAAGTATTCCGCACCGTAGTTTTTCACCGTCCAGGCGAAAAACTATGGGGCGGAACATCTGTACAACGAAAACTATAAAGCGGACCACCTGGATATCGAAAACTATGGAGCGGTCGACCTAGCCGGCGGAAAACTATGGTGCGGAACACCTGGACAACGAAAACTATGGAACAGACCACTTGAAGAACAAAACACTACGAGCGTGTGTCCGCGCGCGCGCATGTGTGTGTATCCCAGCAATTGTTGTTTTACTATCAAGATTTCGCTTATGTCTTGCCATTTTCGAGATATTTGAGAATTTTAAAAATTTTCAGGTTTGCAAATTTCAAAAAACTGTTTGTATGTATGAATTAATCGACTCCAGGTCATCCCTCCTATCGATATACCCCCAAAATTTTGTCTGATTTTACTTATCTCTTGCCGTTTTCGAAATATTTGAGAATTTTGAAAATTTTCAGTTTTGCTAATTTTCAAAATTCGTTCGTATATACGCATTAACCGACTCAAAGGGATCCCCCCTGTTGATAGCCTCCAAAATTTTGTCATATTTTGCTTATCTCTGGCCGTTTTTCAGATAATTAAGAATTTTTTAAAATTTTAATGTGTAACAGAAATATGATATTACGTTACTGATAGTGATCGACAGTGGCAGTCCAGTGGTCGGTGTCGCGCGCGATCGTTGTTTCTAGTCAAGTATTCTTGGTGGGGAACACTACTTGGATAGGTGACCACTTGAGAACAACTTTCTTAAGATAATTAAATCAACAAAAAAAAGTTAAAAAATATTTGAATTAAATAAAAAATAATAATAAAATTAAAAATAAAAAAAATTTTTTTGTATACAATGAGGAAAAAATTTAAAAACAAAAAATTAAAATTTGCTATGCTTCTTAATTCTTACTGAAGGAATGAAATTCGTGACGAACGTAGTATAGAAAAATATCGAAACAAATCCTATCAATTTCTATCCACTTTATTTAGGATAGAAAAATATAGAATTAATTCGTGCCAAAAATAGGATAGGAAAATATTGGAAAAAATCCTATACTTTTCTATCCTCCTTTTCGAGTAGGGATGCGTTTACCCACGTTTACCTTGACGAAGTGCAGATATATTTGCGGAGATATAAATTAAATAATTGAAATACAGGGTGGCCGATTTATCTGAAGACATCGAAATATCTCGAGAACTATGCACAGAATCAAAAAAGTTGTCGGATGAAAGTTGTTCGACACGAAGGGGGGCATCCAGTAATAATGAAATTTACCCCCTCCCCCATCCCCTGGGGGTGGAGTGGGGGCAAAAACAATAAAACTTAAATAGGAACCCCCAGTTTTTATTGCAGATTTGGATTCTCCAATATTGACAATTTTCGACCGCGTAGCGGATATGGAATACGGTCATTCTAACAAAGCCGGGAAAAAATACATTTAGCGTTACCCAGGAACAACGACGTGGACGTAGTATTTTTCTGTTCCCTTTGGGGTGCTTGTTTTACGTGAGTCCCCTTGCCTCTCACTGTCTCACTGTTCACTTACTTGAGTAAGTGTTCGAAATGTTGACCTTCCACTTCAATGCATTTATTTATTCTTTCTTCAAATGACTTTATTACATGATAGAATCATATCTGCAGACATTTCTTCGCAAGCAGTTCTTATGCGTTCCACCATGTTTTCACGAGTCGTTGGTACTTGTTCATAAACCTTACCCTTTAGGTAACCGCATAGGAAGAAATCCAGAGATGTTAGATCAGGTGACCTCGCAGGCCAATTAATGGGGCCACCTCTACCAATCCACCTACCATTGTAATCACGGTCTAGTATTTCCCTTGCTACTCTTGAAAAATGTGCTGGGCAACCATCATGCTGAAACCACATTGTCCGTCGGACGTCCATAGCAACATCCTCAAGTAGTAATGGTACTTCTTGCTCTAGGAAATCTCGATATTTTGTTCCATTCAAATTACCTTCAATGAAATAAGGACCAATGAGTTTATTTCCTATGATTCCACACCAAACGTTCACCGACCAAGGACGTTGATGATTAACTTTTTCGTAACCAATGGGGATTTTCTACGCTCCAATAATGCATATTATGCCTATTGACGCCACCATGGTTCGTGAATGTAGATTCATCTGAAAATAATACATTAGCAAAGAAATTGTGGTTCGTTTGCATTTTTTGAAATGCCCATTCACAAAACACCACGCGGTTATGAAAATCATCGCCATCTAGTTCCTGGTGCAGTGAAATGTGATATGGGTGAAACTTATGACGATGCAATATTCTTTGAATACTGTCTCTGGAAATGCCGGAATCGCGATGTAATTGTCGTGTGCTTACATGTGAATTTTGGTGAATAGCTGCTAGTACAGCTACTTCGTTAGCTTCTCCTGTAACTGTTAATCTTCGCTTCCTTTTTTTCATTTGTACGCTGCCATCAGAGTGAAAGGCATTCACAACTTTGTAAAAAAAGAACGCGAGCGAGCATTATCTGGAAAACGCTCAGCATACAACGCAACAGCATCGTCAATATTCCTCTTACATTCACCATAAATAAGAATCATTTCGATTTTTTCGGGAACTGTAGCAGGATTCATTTTTAACTTGCAATTCGATTTACGCAATGAAGGGTAGACAAAAAATAGTCACGTAAACGGAAAGTTGTTATTCTAAAAGCAAAGTGACCTCCGACCGAATTACTACCAATACAATGGACTTCAAAAACAGTCTTACACTGAGAGACCGTGAATAATAAATTTTAATATGGGGATTAGAAAGTCGCGATATCCATTTACTTCCCTTCAGGAAAGTAGAGAAAAATGTAGGTGAACTGGTTACGTGTGACTCAACTTATGTATAAAATGATATGCTACTTTATTTTCGAGTTATGTCGCCCTCTAGCGTTATGTAACAGAACTGGCGGTGATGGCCGAAATGCAAGCGATGTACATGTATGAAACCACGTGAGTTCTCTCGGGGTCCGGTAGATGGCGACGAAATCCCCAAATGAAGTAAGAGTTTCGTTTTGTTTAATAGAAGCTGGTTTGACCGTCAATGCTCAGCTTATTTATTCTCAGTTCGGAAAAAACATACAGAGAGAGAATGAATGAGCTGAGTGAAGGGACATGACGCGTTTTTTAATGGATTGCGTGATATCCTCTTTTTGTTTATTAAATAATAAATTTAAAACCTAAAATGTAATTTTATTGAAGGTAGAAAACTTATTTATAAAATTGCTTCCATATTGTATGCACAATTTTTATGTAATCAGTTTTGATTTTTAATATGAAGAATATCAATTATTCATAATCTTAATTTTTCGAATGGACATTATTAAAATTTCATATTCAGAATAACAATTTTCGCAATTGATATTACTAAATTCTAATATTAAAAATTCTAATATTAGAATTTTTAATATTAAATTTTCATAAAGGGATCAATTGTCCCTATTTGCCCCCTGGATGCCCCCCTTCGTGTCGAACAACTTTCATCCGACAACTTTTTTGATTCTGTGCATAGTTCTCGAGGTATTTCAATGTCTTCAGATAAATTTGGATTTTTATCGATTACAGCGCCACCTGTGAACCAAAATGCAATAGCTCCTAGGTCAAATTGGTGTACTTTTTTCCGGAGAATCCAAATCTGCAATAAAAACTGGGGGTTCCTATTTAAGTTTTATTGTTTTTGCCCCTACTCCACTCCCAGGGGATGGGGGAGGGGGTAAATTTCATTATCACTGGATGCCCCCCTTCGTGTCGAACAACTTTCATCCGACAACTTTTTTGATTCTGTGCATAGTTCTCGAGGTATTTCAATGTCTTCAGATAAATCGGCCACCCTGTATATAGTGAATAATGACGGAGAGGTACAAGAGATATCTATTTGTTGGTGATGAAGCTATCACATTGCGTACTGCCAAACGATATAACCTTGATCAGGATACAGCAGATAATGAAGTGGTAAAATAATTTTATATTTCCAGAAATAATATTTTAATAATGTACATAAATTTTGTAACTCTCGTACAACACAAACATTTGTATTAATTAATTTATTACAATAATTTGTAGTACAATAGTAAAATTTATAAATTTTTCTAATGGTGGATACAAAGTTAACTTGAAAATTACAAAATTTATATTAGTATCCAGATGGCATTTCTTTCCAGTACTGCAACTAAGAACCGTCACAGGACTGGAACGTTTTGCTGAAAGATCTTTTCAGCACCGGACCAGCAAAGAGACGTAAAGTTTGGCATTACGGAGCCTTTTCAATTTATTATCTATAGAGTCGTAATATAAGCTTGTCATTTCTTGTGTTATATTTTATTCTAATGTTATAAAAATAACAAACTGAAATAAGCCTTTTCCGACATATTCTGGTGTTTGTGTGGATGATTGATTAGAAGGTTACCTTGTCAAAAGGATCACCGCTGATTCCAATATTGATTTAGGCATTAATTCCATTTTAATTGAATGTCGAATACACATTCAATAAGTACTATTGTCTACCTGAAATTAGTGTGTACTTAGCCTGATTTCCAAAACAACAGTTTTTTTCACTGATTATCAACTGATTTCAATCTATCCTGAGAGTACCTTCCAAGTGAAATAAGTTTTAATTTCATTTGAGATTCAAGGTTCAGTTGGTAATAAATTTGTACACTGGAACAAATGTAAAAAATTGAATGTTTACAAATTTTATCAAATCATTCAAAGTAATTGTTATTAATTGTAGGGTAAGTGTGGGTATTATCGTGGGTTCGGGTATTACCGTGGTTTCTCTTGTGTTGTTAAATTTTGTCCTATTGTATAAATTTTATTGCCCCACAAAATTTTTATAGTTAATTTTATCGCATAAGTATTCAATAAACAAAAAATTTTGATTATTTAAATGTATTCAATTTATTTTTCGGATCTCTGAATTTTGTTCGCATCATTTGAGTAGAAAATTCGAACTGAAACTGATCGCAATGTGACAAGTGTACATAAAACGTCTTTCTTGTTGTTATTTAATCTTTAAAACTTGTTACTTATTTTGTATGTGATTAAGTAATGTTTTTATTTATTAAAACTTCTTAGTTAATAAAGATCTTATTTATTTTCTTTTTTAATTTACGAACACGGTAATAGGTACACGTTTGTAAACTTGTGCGCCAATTACCGTTGGTTAATTTCGGTTCAATATCGCACGTAACCAGATACATATTTAAAAATTCATAAACCACAAATTATCAAAATTTTACATTTGTTAACATTTCAATAAATTTTCGTTGAGAAATGCTGAAATGTGCTAGCTGAGTAGAAGTCGCTCACATAACCTTTACATAACCTATTCAGGCTCGGTGATCTCTATGGTCGCTATGAAGCGCACTGTATTTGGCACGCGGTAACTGGCTTCTGTCATTTTTGAGCCACGGTAATACATGCATTCGAACTATTTTTTAAATGCTTATTTATTAAATAAAAATCACATTCTACAATATTATTTTTCTATTAATAACAAATAATAACAAATCATGTTCAAAATTTATTTAATAAATAAATTACATCGATATACCGCAGGGTATGATCATATTAGTTACTTAAAATCAGCCTTGCATTTTAACCACGGTAATACCCACACTTATCCTATTATATAAAAAAAAATATAATATAGAGATATACATCATCAGTTTAATGGCAGCTCGAGGCATAATATAACCTACCAATGCTGAAAAAAAATTATGATATTCTTTATTGAAAACTGTTTTATTCTACCATCTAGCAAAATTTTCAGTTAAACTAACTTCTAACCATAATTCTGGATATGTTTCAAGGCAATCTATCTATACATAAAATTTGGTTTGAAAAAGATTGGTTGTGTTTAACCCAGTGAAAAGTGGTTACAAAAACTTTGAGAAATTAGCCGTCGACTGAATATTTCATAACAATTTGATTATGTGTAAAATAGACAATATATTACTAGGTATTAAAATTATAATATCAATAGATAATATTTGTAGATATTTAAAATACTACTTGAAATTTAAATGAGTAGTGTAGGTTTTACAAATTATCAGTTCTACATCTTGACTGTGAACATGTGTCTGACTTTGCACTGGGTTAAATACAACCAAGCGTTTCCAAACCAAATTTTCTGTATTTAATGCCTTAAAATGTATTCAGTGACATGGTTAGACTGAAAAATTGGCTGGATGGTAGAACAAAATAGTTTTCAATAATGAAAGTAATTTTTTTTTCAGCATTCGGTAATCGATGAAATCTGTTTTATTCTGTCATCCAGACAATTTCTCGGTTAAACTAATGCCAAATCCTGTTTGTAGCTATGTTCGTAGTTAAGAAACATAGAAAATTTGGTTTAATAAAGATCGGATGTGCATCCTATGATAAATATGTATGAAATTTTAAGAAATTGGGCTCTGACATAAGTTTTTATGTTCATGGAGTAAACATGTAAAATTGATCATTTTTAAAATACACATTACTAATTAAGACATAGAAAAGTATTTTAAACTTCTTCAAAAATTAGCATAATTGATGACGTTCTTGGTGAAATGGACGCAATTAATTAAAAAAAAATCTTTCGTCGATTGACGTTTCGGCATTTATTCTAGCCCTCTTCAGAAGTATCTACAGAAATGCAGTATATAACAATATAATATTTAGAAATACCATAATTAAAAATACAATAAATAAAAATTCAATAAATAAAAATACAAATGATTAAGATTAAAAAGAAGAAATTTAACATCACTTAAAATTTTTTGAAATACAATCATTTAATTCAATCTTTAAATAAAAATTACGAATAAGCAAAAAAAAAAAGAAAAAAATTATATAAAACTAAAAGAATTTTTTTAAAAAACGTACAATTAAAAATTAAAAATAAAACAATTGAATAATAATGGATATAACGAAAATTGTAGAAAAAACATTGCAAGAGACAAACAAAGAAAAAGAAAATTGCTATTGATGTACCTTATCGAACTTGAAGATCTTAATTATTCGTCATCACATTTGTATTTTTATTTATTGTATTTTTATTTATTGTGTTTTTAACTATGGTATTTCTAAATATTATATTGTTATATACTGCATTTTTGTAGATACTTCTGAAGAGGACTAGAACAAATGCCGAAACGTCAATCGAAAGATTTTTTATTTTTTATTAATTGCGTCCACTTCACCAAGAACGTCATCAATTATGTTAAAACTTTATGGACAAGAAACATTATACACATGTAACTTCAAATATGAGGTATGGATAATATAATTTTATTTTATCAGCTTCATTCAACACAAGAAAAATGTTATGTTCAGACAAAAGTGTAATGCAAGTAAAAGCAGGGCCGTCGAGAGGGCACGTCGCGCCCTAGGTAGTTTTGGCGAGCAGGCCCCCTGAGTATTTTAAAAAATATGTAGCAATATTAAAATATTGTAAAACTATACTTACGAATTACTGTTTTATAGGTTTGTATTCTGGTAATAAACATTTTTAGACGTTGTCATAAATATTTATTTTAAATTTGATCGTACATAAATTAAACAATGGCAAACTTAACAAGACTAGGTAAAATTTAAGATCTAAATTAACTGAATTTATTTAAAAAAGCTTTGCGTGATTTTCGTTCTGCAAATGTAGAAATGATGGAATCGAAATTCAGTTTACGAGATAAGAACGGTTCTAACGCTAATGTGCCTAAATTTGTTAAGCGATTTTGACCCATTACAGATCGGAGAAAATTTTTTATTCGTGCAAGAAGGCTGAAGGAACGTTCAGCTTCAGCAACGGTAACTGGAATAGTGCAGTAAATTCGTAACGCGATGCATATATTTGGAAAAAGCACTTCTATATTCAACTCATGAAGTTCATTCAATAGCTGAAATGGTGAAAGAGAATCAGCACCAATATTAGCATCGTGAATACTTTTAAGGTGTGCCATTTCTTCAATTAATTCAATAGATACATAGGCATTATAATGTTGACAAAATGATTCTGCTTGAATTTTTAGTTCGTCCTTATCTAGTGACCGATATTTCCAAAATATACTAAACCTACTGTTCAATTCGTTTATAGCATCAAATCTTCTAGTTAAATTTCCGATTAAGCAATCTATTAAGACTTAAAAAACAGTCTGTTTAAAATGAGTCTCTGGATCTGAATCTGACTCTTGGTCGCTAGATTCATTGAACTGCCGCTTCCTTATTTTACGTCTTTTTTCCTCAAATGTGACTGAAATTCCAGTGTTATCAGCAACTAACTTACATTCTGCCAAAATCGATGTCCATTGATCTCTTAATTCTTGAAGGCCTTTAAGTAAACTTTTTATATTATTTATTTCGACGTCTAATGTACAATCTCTAGCCTGTAAGACAGTACTTCGATAGTTTATTGTAGTTAGAACTTTTAGCCAAATCGAAGCTAAAAGCGTACATTCAAACGACAACATGTATGTTTTTATGCCTTTAATGTCTAACCTAGTTTCAGGAGTAAGATTTAGCGTCACAATTTCACTAATAGCTTCTGTAATTCCAGGAATGTGAGCTGCAAAAGGTTTTACGCACTCTACCCGAGCAGACCAACGAGTTTGAGATAGATTGTGTAATGAACAGCCTATATTCTTTTGTAAAATTTCCCATCTTTGAGGACTCGAACTAAATATATTGAATAACTTTTGTACAACTCCAAAAAATGTTAAAACTTGTGGGCAGCATTCAGCCGCTTGAAAGCCACATAAATTTAAAGTATGACAAGCGCAAGGTGAAAAAATAGCAAATGGGTTGCTGTTCAGAATTTCTCGATGCGCTCCTTTGTATTGGTCACTCATGTTACTCCCGTTGTCACATCCTTGCCTACGACAGTCTGCAAGAGGAATTTGGTGTTTTTTTAGTGTGTCTTGAATGAGCGCAAGGAATAGAATAGCAGCAATTGCTTTCCCAGTTTTTTTATTACAGTCGGCAAACTCTAAAAAACGCTCGAGAATTTCATATTGATGCGAGTCCTCATTCAATAAAACGTATCGTAAAATGAAAACCGTTTGTTCCATGTGTGCCGAATCTGGTGTTGCGTCTACGATGATCGATAGATCAACAATAAACTCATTTTGTGATTCTGGAGACAAATAATGAACTTGTAGGCGTTTTTTAGTTTTGTGAGATTCTTGTACTTTTTCCAAGTGATCATGCATTATTGTATCGTAATGGCTAATCAACTCTAGAGAACCTAAGAAGTGGCCATTTTTTGGATCGCCGATTAATTCATTGCTGCCCCTAAAAGCCAATCCTCTCTCTCCAAGATATAATACCACGTCCAGAATTCTTTGCAGTATTGCAGCCCATGTTTTAGCTTCATTTTTAATACTTTCTGCAAGTTGCAAATCAACCGACATATGATTATGAATTCTTAGCTCAAATTGCCGCCAATCAACATAGCACGCCTTATGACTTTGAGAATTTTCGTGATTTGGTATTTTATCGTACAGCTTTTTCTACAATTTTTCATTTGAATAACCGAAACATGTTGTTAGCACAGATCGCTGATTATCGGGAAGTTTACTGAAAAGCCGGCACGGAAAACAAAACAAAGCATTCTTGGTATTGCTACAAACAAGCCAATCCTCTTTACTTTTTTCACCATTCCCTAAAGAGGACTCGAAAATTGTTATTGGAAAGTGATTACCATTAATATCGTCAGGAAATAGTTGAGGATTTAATTCAGGACCGTAAAGAACTGCATCTTCTATTTGGACTCTGGACATTTGAATCGTGTTGATTTTACCAATATCAATTTTATTTACGCTATTATTTATGCCTTCATTTTTTGAATCATTTTTTTCGCATATTGCAGCTTCATTTGCAGTTTCTGCAATAAAGTCATTCGAATTACTTCTGTTTCATAAATCAGTCTCCCTTTGAACTTGTTGATCGTTATTGTTTAATTTATTTGTTGCTTCATAATCAATTTCTTTCCGAACGTATTGGTCTTCGTGTTTATCATTTGATATAAATCCTAAAGAAGTGAGTGATATCTGTCCCTTTTTGGCAATAAGATCCCTGGATTGTTTTTCCTTTCTTTTTTGAGATCCAGATTTATGTTTATAATCCATTTTAAATTATCCATATATTATCAGTCTTTATTAATAAATTATTAATAAATGCGAGGAAAATCTGAATCTGAACGATGTTGTCAGTAAAAGGACATCAATACTGATCGGTGGAATCTAAAAGGAATTAAAAAAAAATGTTAATTGTATGATATTTGTACTGATATTTATATATTTTATAAACTATTTTATTACTTTGAAAAAATTAAAAATTTAAGCCATGAAATTTAAAAGTTGCAATTTTACCCACAGTTATAATGTAAATAAACACATTTTCTATAAATAAAAAAATATAAAGCTGTTAATGAATTAAAATCAAAATGTATAAAGGCCTATTGTTTTAAAAATAAACAGCTTAAATCAATATAATTCATATAGTATGTAGAAATGGAAAATCCAAAATGGAAGGAAATATGAGTTTCAACCAACTATTAGTCCAAACATATGTGAAATACGTCCTTTATTTATATTACATCGAAAAAATCGAGATAAAAAGATTGCGACGTAACTTCCATATAACGCCCACTAGGTTTAAAGTCTACCTAGGTTTAACAACAATGCTTGCTCTCTTTTCAATTACATACAGTATAACGTTCTAGTGGAGCGTTCTAAACTATGACTAGTGGAGTTGAAGCTTAAAATTTCGGCGACGGACGACAATGCAACTCGACTCTAGTTGCATTGTAAACAAATGAACTAACCTCTCAATGTATTACTTTTCGCGTCTACTTGATGTCATAGAAAAACACATATTAAATAAGGATCATTTAAAGATAAATATTCTCGCTCGTATATATCAGTGTCATAATTATTTGCTTCAATACACGAAGATATCATTATACATATTCTGTTTGCGTATCGGTTAACGTAAATGGTTGTAAATTATAGCAACACCTTTTATATACTTACCGAAATGGAAACTACTGATGTATACGACGTATTGCATAATATACAGACAATAAATGGAAATGACGCTTGAAAACTTTTCAAACGAGACAATTTGAACTCAAATATGTATTGATATATCCTCGATTCAGATGATATGCAACATAGACGCAATCCCACGTATTCGCACTGATAATGCAGATGCGAGCACCTTCGCGGCAAAACACGAAACTATAAGGCATAATTTAGGAACCCTCGCAATGAAACTCGAGGCAGATGGCGGAAGGGTAACTTTCTACAGTTTTACTAAACCTGGGTATGTGGACATAACGGTTATATAGACACATATACATTCGAAGTTTCGACACACAGATGAGCACACATGCAGTAAAATGCCACGCACGGATATGCTGCATGCGTTAGAACCGTTAGAACGGTAGAGAGACACCCGCCATCTTGAGTTTCATTGCAAGGGTTCCTAATGTGATAACATGCTTATAATACGAATATCTTCGCAAAAAGACACTTTTCGACAAATTGATATTCAGAAAATAGTTTTAGATTCTGGAAATCTATTTAAATCCATAATAATTAAAAGAAATTTCGTTTACGTCGATATTATTGTTTGAGTAGCTTTCAAAGAACAACAACTATTTTCTAAATATCAATTTGTATAAAAATGTCTTCTTGCGGAGCTATTCGAAAAATATGCACGTTATCCTATACGATCACTGTAAAATAGCCTAATTCCTCTTAGTTTCGTGTTTTTCCGCGAGGATGCTCGCAACTGCGTTAACAGAGCGATTACCCAGAAATACGCATTTCTCTTTGACTTATGTATATATATACACGGGCGATCACAGATTCTGTTACAAGTTTTATGAGTAGATGGGCGCCCGATTTGGGAAAATTGCCGAATCAAGCATGAACTAACGAAAATTGCTTAGAAAGATTCTCCGTTGTGGGATTTGCCAAAAGCTGTCACCGATCTACTCATGAAACTAGTGACAGAATCGCTGATCACCCATGCACATACGTTACTCGGTAAAGAAGATTCCGTTAAGTCGGTACATTACGAGTCGTTAGGTCGTGAGTGTCAAGTTCCGTATAGAAAAAAATAAATATATAGCGTAACCTATAGGTAGTGACAATTATTATTGACGATTTTTACTTAATATTACATACAACATTTTGTGATTTTTTATAACAAGTCATCGCTGAAATGACTAAATCCCTCCGGGCCCCTGGAACACCCGGGCCCTGGGGTAAATACCCCGACTGCCCCTCCCCTCTCACCGGCGCTGAGTAAAAGTATATTCTTCCAGATAACAACACATCATTTCACATAGTGATTGACTTAATCTAGGTTTCAATTCATAAAACACCTTTTACCTTTATGACTGCGGTGTGAGATGACACACTGAAATCTTAGACATTTATGATATTCATGAAATATGTGAAAAAATATACAGTCGAACCTACGAATAGTGGACACGTTGGGACCACCCGTTCGCCGGCTACCTCGCAATAGTCAACTGGGAGTGGTGGAAATTTCTTCCCCTGCAAAGTCACTTTCCGCACACACTTTCACGCCTATATGTACACGTCGAAGTCATGTATGTACATGTGTGACGCCTTAACGCTCGCTCATTGGTTACATTCCAGCCAATCAGCCACACTATAGAGTTGCAATGCGAAGGAGTGGGGGTAAGAGGGAAAGCTTCAGATGCACTATTCGTGGGTTTTCACTGTTGACTATTCGTGGGGTTTCTTATTCGTGGGTCCACTATTCGTAGGTTCGACTGTAGCAATTACAATTAGTATAATTTTTTCACAAAATTCTGAAAATTTACTCATTTTGTCATTGCTGTATCTCTCAGTTTTTCAAAAAACGAACCACATAAGCAACTCTTCAGTCACTTCTAACTCCCATCTACCTAAGAAAAAGTGATTAATTTCTAATGAAAGTTAGAGCAAAATGAAAAGGGGATGAAAATCAGACACCGCTAGCGGTCCTCCAATAATTCAACAAAAAGTTTCATTTACATGTTTTTTCTTGAATTTTCATTATCAGAAGATTCAAATGTATTTCTTACACATTTCTAAATAGGCCGCCAAGGAAACTTCCAATTCCGTGTCCACGCTGATCGGGCGAACCGACGTAAACTTGACGAATACCACGTCCACCGCCACCCGATTGCGACTCGTAGTACGCAATATAGTGATCGTTCATCATCGACGTCAGCCTACGTACTGACGTTTAAAATGTAGCGTTAGGGTAGTCGTGCCAAATTCGAACGGAATCGGCGAGCCCAAATCACCCCTTATATCTATACTGATTTTCCGAAAATGATGAGAAAGTAGCGGTACATAATTCGGTGGATGGAACCTCCTTATCACCGTCTCTCCGTAAGACCCCGGAGCGAAATTAACTGTCCGCAATAATGTAACTTGCGAATCACCTACAACATTCGCTTCGCAAATATCGGTATAAACGAATAGCTGTTGCGGTATCGCGCGCTTCAGGGTTGCCGGTACATTATGAACAGGCGTTATCTTTGCATTTTGATGGTTAACCTCAATTTTGTAGTAATCGTCGTCGTCGTCGTTGTTATCGTCGTTGCTGCTACCGCGATCGGACACGGCTAAGATATCGGGAAAACCGAGCATTCGATTAAGGGTTTTGTGAAATTTGAAGTATTGCGTCTTACCGCACCCCTTTAGCTCACAAGTCGGAGAAACTAAACCACCGCGAAATTTCGCGTAACGGAATTGTAAATGAAGATCCTTTTCGCTGTCGGCATAGTTGGTTCGAATTCGCTCATTAATCGCGTCCAGAAGATCCGCTACATCAGTGTAATAGCCCTTGGGAATTGTAGAGGAGCGAGGGTTGACGACCTTCATGTCCTCAGTGTCAAAGTCGCCAAAGCGAAACTCCCAGTTTGTACGATTGACATTTGTAGATTTTTTTGAGAATATGTTTGGATTTTTCCAAAATCACGAATTTAAAATTGTATAAAAAGTTTTTTGAAAAATCTAAAAAAAATTCGAGAGTATTCTTTGACTAATTCCAAGACATTTTTGTACTTAGGAAATTTATATCAAACCCTTATAGATTTCGAGAAAGAATTGATCAAACTTCAGGATTTAATTTTTATGTCTAAAAAAAATCATAAAAATCAAAAATAAAAATATTATCACTATTTTTGTGTAAAAAAACAGACATATTTAATTTTGGCGTCAGAATTTTTGAATTTGTAGAACAAATTCGAATTAAGCACACCCAAAAACATAAGGAACGGTATCTTTCATTTATTTATTCTTTCGTTATACCCATCAATTTTTCGACGGGAAATGTCTCAAAAAATTGATGGGCTTGGTCGTCAATGGGCTAAACGTAACAAAGATCGCATGTTCAAATTTCATCGTAGTCAAAAAAGTTTAATTTTATTTATATTTTTTCTTCATAATGCACTTAAGGGAGTTCCCTCGATAACAGAATTGACAAACAGATTTTGACCAAATTTGGTATACTTCTTCATGAAAGTATTCAAAATATGTACTTACAATTTTAGAGGGATAGGGTACTTATGAGAAAAGTTATCAGTGATTACATTTTTCCTTATTTAAGGGCCCTCGAGCGTGCCAAGGCGCTACCTCGCCCGCTCGCCGCCTGTGACGTCAGAAGCGAGAAAAAAAGCGAAGAAACTTTGCGCCGTTGTATTGACAATTTTAGTGGGACTTTTTCGGATTTTTTTGCAGGAATTGATTGCATTCGGCGAGGATTAGGAAATAAAGTAATATTGAAAGGATTGATTGCGTGTAAATAAGAAAAATCAAGTCTGAAAGTTTGACGGCATGCGTCTCTGTCTGACATTACGATATCGGCATAAGAATGTCTCGGTCCCGGTAGCTCCGCCCACTCTGCTCGTCTTGCGCCTCGAAACTATCTCACTCTCTCTCTCTCTCTCTCTCTCTGGTATATTGGTAGGTATCTATATAATACGTCCGAATGTAAATAACCTCTTTTCTGTCGGCTCGGATGATAACACGAGTAATGATTTTTTCATCTGCGTTTTTGTTTACATACGTGCGAATACACGTAATTTGCGTGAGTGAGAGGTCCGAACGCTTTTCTCTGCAGAGAGAGAGAGAGAGTGAGATAGTTTCGAGGCGCAAGACGAGCTGAGTGAGCGGAACTACCGGGACCGAGACATTCTTATGTCGATATCGTAATGTCAGACAGAGACGCATGCCGTCAAACTTTCAGACTTGATTTTTCTTATTTACACGCAATCAATCCTTTCAATATTACTTTATTTCCTAATCCTCGCCGAATGCAATCGATTCCTGCAAAAAATCCGAAAAAGTCCCACTAAAATTGTCAAAACAACAGCGCAAAGTTTCTTCGCTTTTTTTTCTCGCTTCTGACGTCACAGGCGGCGAGCGGGCGAGCTAGCGCCTTGGCACGCTCGAGGGCCCTTAACATGGTGTCTTATGAGAAAGCCCGCTTTTATGTCCTGTATACGCATATTATGAGAAACGTAAGAAATACATCTTAATAAAAATTATACGATCATAAGTTGAATATTTACTGAACATGTAGAGTCCAGAATAATTATCATTCAGTAGCTTTGAGAGACAAAATTGGTTATTTTGTAACGACATTCGCCCAATTTTATCAGTCAGCCGTCATTGCTGGCAACGTCGAGTGGTACACTCGGGTACTTTTTGAGGTTAGGTGTGACGTATTCTCTCATATGACTAGCAACGTAGGGAGAGGACTCTTTTAATAACAATTCATTTAAATCATATAATAAAATGTAGAACAATAATTATATTAATACAGACATCAACCTTTCACCTTTTACAGTACTGAAAATATGAGTCCTTATCGCTATTGACTTTTTATTGACGAGTTCGCATACACAAACTTCACGCAACTAATACACTACAACACGAAGAGTTGCAATAATGTGTATACTTATTAATTTGTTTTATAATAAAAATATATTATAATGTGTTAAAATTAGCAAATACAAGCTAGAGAAGATGATCGTATGAATGTGGAACAGGGGATTTTTATCGGTAATGACGCACAACCAGCAGTTGAAGAGGTTTAGTATTTGATCAGAAATCAGTACAAACTATTTTTAAAAATCGTATTCTATAATATTATTTTGAATTCTGAAAGTTATAAAGTTTAATTCCAATCAATTAGCTTTTTATTTTATTTCATACAATGTTTAGAATACACAACATTGATTAAACATATTGATAGTTGTAAAAAATAGAAACAGCTACGATTTTTTAAATATCGTTTGCTATTTGCTTACATTAATCCTCAAATATTAATAAATAATATTTTTTAGGATGCTAATTATAATGTCGATGTCGATGTAGATGATGACACGTATAACCCAGATGAATTGAATTGGATAAACGAGTTATATAAATTAATGATTAACAATGATCTGAATAACATATATAGCAAGACAAACAATTGGAAGGAATTTTTTGAAAATAAAAATTTGTTTGAAAAAATCACAACACCAATGGACAAAAATATAGGAGAAATTGTTTTGATGATTTTAAAATTTAGCATTTGCAATGAATTATCTTTCACTGGCTTAGTAAATTTATTTAAGCTCATAAATAGTATGTTTAAGACTGCAATTTTACCAGATTCACGTTATTTTCTTGACAAACTTCTAAATCCGAAAGAGGGCGTACAGTATCATGCTATCTGTCAGAACTGTTCAGTATATTTAGGAAAATGTGGAGATATACCATCTAGAAGTATTTGTAATGTCTGCAATGTTGAAGTCAATGTAAAGAATTCTAGTGATTCAACTTACTTTACGTTAATAGATCTATCACAACAAATTGCTGATCTCTTAAACAGTCATGAAGATTATTTGTATTATGTTACAAATGAACGAATACATACGCGAGGGTATATTCGTGATGTATACGATGGTAAAAAATACATTGAATTCGTCAAATCTTTACCAAATGAAGATAAATCTAAGACGGAGCACCAAAATTTAAGTGCTCTCAGTATTCTATTTGGCCCCCATTCTTTATTTAATGATAAATGAATTACCAGTAGAAATTAGAACAACGAAATTAGTAGTATGTGGTTTAATGTTTACCAGTAAAAAACCAAATATGACAATATTTTTAGATAAATTTGTTGACCTTATTAATAAATGTCGAGTTCCTGTTGAAATTAAAAATGAACAGCGACTTCTTCAACTTTATGTATTGTCATGTTGTGTTGATGCCGTAGCTCGTGCTCCTGTTCAAGGATTAACCCAGTACAATGGCAAATTTGGGTGTAATTGGTGCTTGCACCCCGGAGAATATCATGGAATAATGAAATATCCATTAACAAATGCAATAACACAACTTCGAAATCACGATGATACTGTTCGTTTGATGTTACAAGCAGATGCGGACAATCCTATTTTTGGAATAAAATACCCATCACCTCTCATTAATTTACGGAAATTCGACATTATTAAAGGTTTTACTCCGGATTATATGCATATGGCATTACCCTACTCGAAAAGGAGGATAGAAAAGTATAGGATTTTTTCCAATATTTTCCTATCCTATTTTTGGCACGAATTAATTCTATATTTTTCTATCCTAACTAAAGTGGATAGATATTGATAGGATTTGTTTCGATATTTTTCTATACTACGTTCGTCACGAATTTCATTCCTTCAGTAAGAATTAAGAAGCATAGCAAATTTTAATTTTTTGTTTTTAAATTTTTTCCTCATTGTATACAAAAAAATTTTTTTTTTTAATTTTATTATTATTTTTTTTATTTAATTCAAATATTTTTTAACTTTTTTAGTTGATTTAATTATCTTAAGAAAGTTGTTCTCAAGCGGTCACCTATCCAAGTAGTGTTCCCCACCAAGAATACTTCACTGGAAACAACGATCGCGCGCGACACCGACCAGTCGTCTACCACTGTCGATCACTATCAGTAACGTAATATGATATTTCTGTTACACATTAAAATTTTAAAAAATTCTTAATTATCTGAAAAACGGCCAGAGATAAGCAAAATATGATAAAATTTTGGAGGCTATCAACAGGGGGGATCCCATTGAGTCGGTTAATGCGTATATACGATCGAATTTTGAAAATTAGCAAAACTGAAAATTTTCAAAATTCTCAAATATCTCGAAAACGGCAAGAGATAAGTAAAATCTGACAAAATTTTGGGGGGTGTGTCGATAGGGGGGATGACCTGGAGTCGATTAATTCATACATGCAAACAGATTTTTGAAATTTGCAAAACTGAAAATTTCCAAATTCTCAAATATCTCGAAAACGGCAAGAGATGCGTAAAATCTGACAAAATTTTGGGGGTTTATTGATAGGGGGATGACCTGGAGTCGATTAATTCATACATGTAAACAGATTTTAAAAATTTGCAAACCTGAAAATTTTTAAACTTCTCAAATATCTCGAAAATGGCAAGACATAAGCGAAATCTTGATAGTAAAACAACAATTGCTGGGATACGCACACATGCGCGCGCGCGGACACACGCGCGTAGTATTTTGTTCTTCAAGTGGTCTGTTCCATAGCTTTTGTTGTCCAGGTGTTCCGCACCATAGTTTTTCGCCGTCTCTAGGTCGACTGCTGCATAGTTTTCAGTATCCAGGTGGTCCGCTCCATAGTTTTCGTTGTCCAGGTGTTCCGCACCATAGTTTTTCGCCGTCTAGGTCGACCGCTCCATAGTTTTCGTTGTCCAGGTGTTCCGTACCATAGTTTTTCGCCGTCTAGGTCGACCGCTTCATAGTTTTCGTCATCTAGGTGTTCCGCACCGTAGTTTTTCGCAGTCTAGATCGACCACTCCATAGTTTTCGTTATCTAGGCAGTTAACTCTATAGTTTTCGTTGTCCAGGTGTTCCGCACCATAGTTTTTCGCCGTCTAGGTCGACCGCTCCATAGTTTTCGATATCTAGGTGGTCCGCTTTATAGTTTTCGTTGTCCAGATGTTCCGCCCCATAGTTCTTCGCCTGGACGGTGAAAAACTACGGTGCGGAATACTTAGACACCGAAAACTACGGATCGGTCGACCTAGACGGCGTAAAACGTCGGTGCGGAATACCTAAACATCGAAAACTATGGAGTTGTTGACCTGAACGGCAAAAAACTATGGGGAGGAATACCTAGACACCGAAAACTACGGATAGGTCGACCTGGACGACGAAAAACTACGGAGCGGAATAGCTAGACACCAAAAACTACGGAGCGGTCGACCTGGACGGCGAAAAACTACGGTGCGGAATACCCAGACACCGAAAACTACGGAGCGGTCGATCTGGACGTCGAAAAACTACGGTGCGGAATATCTAGACACCGAAAACTACGGAGCGGTCGACCTAGACGTCAAAAACTACGGAGCGGAATAGCTAGACACCAAAAACTACGGAGCGGTCGACCTGGACGGCGAAAAACTACGGTGCGGAATACCTAGACACCGAAAACTGCGGAGCGGTCGACCTGGACTGTAAAAATATAAAAATCACATTTTGATTCGTTTTGATAGAATTTCTATAAATTTTTAGGATACATAATGATAAAAGTGTAATGAGATACATTTGGATTGATTCTCTATACACGATTGGGATAGAAATTTATTGATTTTACCTAATGGATAGAAAAATATTAACATTGGCTTTACTTGAAGTATTCAGATAGGATAAGAATTAATAGATTTACATTATGTGCCAAAAATAGGGTTCAAAAGCATACGAATCACGCAGAATTTCTATACTTTTCTATGCTTTTCTATCCTCCTTTTCGAGTAGGGTAGAGGGTGTTGCAAAACAATTCACCTCTTATCATTTAGATGTTTTGAATGCCGTCTTATTAAGGAACTTGATACAAAAATGACTTTGATGACTGTTCCACACCAACTTACTCGTTATTGTAGAAAATTAAGTAATCGAAAAGATTGGAAGGCTCGGGAATGGGAAAATTTCGTCTTATACTACAGTATTGTTATTTTTCCATCTATTTTGCGTAGAAAGGCTATGCAGCATTGGTTACTATTTGTTGGAGCTTTATATATCTTATTAAAAGATAGTATTCATATTGATGAATTAAATGACGCGGACAAAATGTTACATCAATTTGTAGCTGAAGTCCAAGAGATATACAATGTAAAAGCTATGACATATAATGTACATCTTTTATTACACGTAAGCCGAAGTGTTTTAAATTGGGGGCCTTTATGGACGAATACCACGTTTAGTTTTGAATCGGCTAATCAAAACCTACTAAACGCTACGAAATGCGCAAATGGTGTGGCACAGCAAGTTCTAAGGTTCATAAATATCTGCCATAGTTGCTCAGTGCTACAAGAAAAAATAATTCATGAAGCTAATGATGACGTTATAAGATATTGCAACGATATTCTTTTAAGAAAAACCCAAAGTGTTCACTTATCTAGTAGTAAAATATTATATTTCAATCCAGTTGAAGTTGATATAAATATACTAAATGTATTACAATTGTCGACAGATTCAACTCAATTCTTCTATAAAATTGTTAAGAATCATTGTCTGTATGAATCACACTCAATATTATTATTATTATTATTATTAATATCGAAAACTCGTTCAAACAATTCATTTGCTTTACTAAAAGATGGGAAATTTATACGCATTATTGCATTTATAGACGCTGTAAGTGATGGTATCGAAATAACAATATGCAATTATGTAAAAACTAAAAACTGCTTTACAAAATCCTACACAGTATTCCAAGTAGTAGAAGAAATTAACACGGAAACTGTCGCAGTCCCGACAGATAGCATACAAAAAATTTGTGTTTATATAAATGTAGATGAAAGATACTTATGTTCCGTACCCAATTTGTTACATTACTAAATAAGATTGAAATGCTGTAAATATTGTTGTACTGTTATTTGTATTTTTGTACCAAACATTTCATATTAAATAATGTAAATATAAATAAAAAATAACCTATCATTTATATTCTTATACAAGACAAAAAACATGTTTCAATCGTGTATTGTAAGTATACGAATTTATTGTCATTTGATGCTACATCCAACAAATCAATTACCTCCGTAAGTACAAAATGATATTATCGCTTTATATTTATTATAAAAAGACATTGTGGCAAACAAAAACAAAGCATAAATCGTAGAAATTATGTAGAAGAAACTAGCCCAAAAGTACTAAACAATAAATAAAGTAGGTTTTCTGCGCGTACGGTACTATTTGACCCTTTTACCCCACTTTAAGAACGTTGCGGTCATAGACAATTTTTGAAAAAATTCAAGAAAGCGTATTTTGATCAGAACTAACGTTTAATGAAATAAAAAATACGGCAAGAAAATAGTGGTGAGTACCAGAGCCGTTTTTATCGTTTGTTTACCTTCTTACCCCCACTTTAGGTACTGTCATAGAAAAATTTTGAAAAATTTAAGAAAGCGTATTTTGATCAAAACTATCGATTCGAGAAATAAAAAATCCGGCAACGGAAGAATTGGAGGCTCCAGAACCGTTTTTTGAGTTTTTTGGCCGTTTTACCCCCACTACCGCTACCCACAATGTTCGAAATTTTATTTTTATGTTCAACTCGAACGTTCCAAACTTGAGATTCATTTTCGCGAAAAATTCTATATTTTTAGAGAAAAAAAGCCGAAAAATATTCCGAGTTCTTTGTATCAAAAATATTCCAAGTTCTTTTTCACGAAAAATATTCTAAGTTATTTTTTGTGTAGAGAAAAAGTTGAAAAATATTCCGAGTTCTTTTTATGAAAAATATTCAAAGTTCTTTTTCGAGAAAAATATTCTAAGTTTTTTTTTTTGAGAAAAACACGTATGGAATTTGGTTAATTTACGCATTTAGCCAGATGAGATCTCATGTGAGATCTCACATGAGATCTCACGTGAGATTTGTTAATAGGGTAGGTTTTCAGTTTTTATATTAGGCTAAAAAAACCTGATTCTTTGTGTCATTTTATTCTTTTCAGGATATAAGGATAGAGGATGAACCTCATTTGTAGAGTCATGGGAAGTGCACAAGAACCAAGAGCTTCTGAATTTTTATCAAGAAGTGTCAGTTGTGCAGAAGAGATGACAACTTTGTCCACATCCAAAGGTGTACCATTGAATACCTTACAAGCACCATTTGGAGTCAGGTTAGTTTTCAAAATACCTACAAATATTTATTATTAGATAAGTTTCATCACGCCTGCTTCCTCTCGGTTAAATAAATTTGACAAATTTAATCTCACTCGCTTTCCCTCGTTAAAACGAAGTTGCCATTTTTCAACGCGCTCTAATCTCTCGGTTAAATTAAATTTGACAAATTAGACTCATTTGCTTTAATTCGCTGAAGCCAATATGACAGCCCTTAATGCCGCTCCCTTCATTCGGATAAATTAATTTTAATAAGTTTCATCCTGCTCGCTTCCCCTCGGTTAAATAAATTTGACAAATTTAATCTCACTCGCTTTCCCTCGTTAAAACGAAGTTGCCATTTTTCAACGCGCTCTAATCTCTCGGTTAAATTAAATTTGACAAATTAGACTCATTTGCTTTAATTCGCTGAAGCCAATATGACAGCCCTTAATGCCGCTCCCTTCATTCGGATAAATTAATTTTAATAAGTTTCATCCTGCTCGCTTCCCCTCGGTTAAATAAATTTGACAGATTTAATCTCACTCGTTTTCCCTGCGCGAAAAATGCGCGATAGCCAGTCCACGGTGAACGACGACCAAAGTAACAGGTCGTCTCGGTTTTCGGGTTTTGTTTTAGTGTTTTCTTGTCATATTGACAAAATTTGTGTATGTGTTACTACGTAGTTTACTCTGGGATCGAGTGCCACAGGATCGAGTGGAAGGGAAGTGCCAGCGGAGTCTGCCTCTCGACGGCAGCGGGAAAGAAGTCTTGTTTTGGAGCTCTGAAAGCATAATTACGGTAAGTTCTAAAATTAAATAAAAGGGCTATTTGTTTGTGTAAGGATGGGTAAAATTTTGTTTCAGGGTGAGGACGTCAGCCAACAGCGGTTCCGGCACGAGGCAGCAGACCACCTAACAGCTGAGTGAGAGTGTAAGTATTATCAGTACTTTTCTCTATTTTCACCTCAGGAACCTTTCCCTTTCCTTTGACGACTGACATGACTTAATTACGACAATGACAGATTCCTTGATGGTAATATAATAATTAATAATTTCTGGTTTACAGGTATTTCGACCTCTTGGACAGCTCTACGAGTGATGGGACGAGGTCACCAAACATTCTATAGGACGTACATCAGCAGTAGGAAAGGTTCCTGGGACACACACCAGTGGATCTTGGAGGGATGCCAACAATCTTAGCTCTTCTTTCTTCAGAAGTGGATAAATACGTAAGTTGGTAACATAAGTAGGCGGACAGTCTACGTTGTGTTACAATGCATTCACGATTTTTTTCTGAGGTTTAATATCAAGGTGTTTGATGTGGAAATTAAAAAAAAATGTATCGGACATTATACAACTTGCAATATATTTTTCCGAACATAATATAGCAAACGAGTAAAAATGGGCTTCCTTTGTCTGATTCACGTTAATGTTAATCTAATTAGAATAACATTAAATTAACATAAAACTTTAAAAGATTTAATCCGACTAAACTTTATTATTTTCAACATTTTCGATTATAGTATATTTTAAAATATAATTTGACGAAATTTAGATCTAATTCTAATACATAATTTTTTATTAAAGCCTTTAGAGAAATATCCGAATAAACAAACGACGATATATTACGGTTTTGTTGATTTTTTTAAATGGTTATTATTAAAAAATCCAACGTAATTTATTTTTACTTTGAAACAGGGTTTTCAAAGTTCCGATAAAGTTTAATACAACATTCGAGAAAGGTATAGGTTTGTCGGAATTTTAAGCAAGAATGTTGATTCGAGAACAACCACGAAAAATCTGACAAAATACGTCTTCATTGAAAGTTCAAACCTCAAGCGACTTGCGGGCCGGGTTAATGTCGTTTTAAAACAAAACGCAAAAAATTGTATATTTATTTTTTCAATATTATACAGGAATTCACTGGAAAGTAAGAAAATATTATTTATGCATCGGGGAAAAACGATTGCGTAAAGTGTACTTTACGCACGACTATACTTTACGCACCGAAAACCGTTGCATAATAGTACTTTTCGATACAAGTGCGTGTGCGTATAGTACTTTACGAGTATCGGAAAAAAAAAAATTTTTTGTAACCACCCTAATATATATAATAAATTCTACTTGAAAATAAGGAATTTAAATAGTTTTCGACGAAATCATATTTTTTTCTATACACCAGTCATCGAACCAAATGATTTGGGATATTTTAACAAGAAACATAAAAAAATTCTCTTAACAAATTGTAAACTAAAATTGTCGTCTCGACACAGAATCAGTTGTTATTATAAAACAAGAATATTCATATTTTGCAACTTGAAATAACCGCTGAAAGATGTTGATGATTCAATTAGTAATTACATGGTATTTACAATAAATTGTTAAGGTTTTTCAGTCGCAAGGATTTGTAAGGTTAGGTTTCGAATTATAATGCAGAAATCACCTGGTACTAATTAAACAAGAATTAACGTGAGCACAAAAATTAAAAATTGGTTAGCGTTTCTATTTAGTTTGTGACAAGGTGTCACCAATCGACCCTCTGGCTCAGGCGTTTTGCGCGGATTTTCCGCGTTTCCGCCGCGTGACAACGGTGTCCCGGAGCATAATATCACCTTCGTAATCTTAATTCTTCCTGATCTTCGATATCCGTCCGTCAGTCGCCTGTAAAGCGGCTGAACGGCTTTACCGCGTATGCTCGGTTGCACGTTTCGCCATGGGCGTCAGCACGCTCTACGCACTCAAAACGCCCGAGCCCCTCTTTCTCACGGCTGTCCCTCTCGGCAGCGCGGGAGGTGCTACTTTATGGTAGGAGTTATCGAGGCTGTCGAGATGGGATACCGCCCTCTCTGACGCGCCCGTGTCATTTCCCCCTTTTTCATTGCTACGCGCCTGCGTTGCACAGTCCCAACCAGCTAAAAAAATGCTTCATCTTCCCCCATATTGCCCTCAGAGTACGGCGACTCATGTTGCCTCCATTAGCCCGGTAGTAGCCGACCAACAGCTGCCTCAAAGAGTTGCGACGCAACAGCGTGACCCAATCTAGACCTCCATTGTTCCGAAATATCTGTCTCTCTCTCTAGCTGACGAGACGAGAGCGTCTTGCTCTAACATATCTCTCTCTCTCTCTCTCTCTAGCCGACGAGACGCGAACGTCACAACGTCTTCCCCTAAAATAGTATAAAACGAAAAATTTTGTTTATGCGCTTGGGTTTAAATTATTAAGAATTAAATAAATTAACAATTTTCAGCCTGTTTCGCATGCTTTGTATTATTGCGAATTTGGAAAATTATTCTCCATATTGACATAAATTTATGGTAAATATTTGAGAAAAAAATGTGTGGAATTTTCGAGAAATTTTAAAGTTTTAAACGAAAAACGTCGCCTACACGGATATAAAAGTTGGTATAACCAACTAAATGGTTGATCCAACCAACAGTTGGTTATTCCAACTAACTTTTTTTCCGCGTACGCAGTGTACAAAATTGTAACATTTTCTTTATTTAACAAAAAATTGAATTACTAATTTTGGTAAAAGCAGAAATGGTCAAAATCTTACTAGAAATATATAAATCATGCATGGCTCCTGAATATTAAAAAAAATCACGCGTGACAAGGAATATTTAAAATACAATTAACAATCAATAATGACTTATGAATTTAATAAAGAGAAATCACAATAAAAATAAATTATAAATTCTAGTAAAAAATAAATTGATGAATTCAAGTAAGAATAAACAATCAAAAATGAATTATTAATCGAAATTAAAAAAATCGAAAGTCACGAAATGATTAAAAATTTAAAATGAATATTCAAGAAATTATCTGTATAACAGTACACACGGTGTTGATCCTGCTGTCGCCAATCATGGGGGCTGGATGACACACTCCGTAATGTTTCATGATTTTATCTGAAATATTTTAATGTTGTTATCCAGAGATGAGCATAATTTGACTAGTAATACAGAAATTCAAAAACTATTCATGGATCCGGAATATTAAAAAAAAAAAGAATCATTTCAGACAGGGCAAGAAATATTCAAAATACAATTCAAAATCAATAATGAATTATGAATTTAAAACGATTTTTTTAATTATGACTATCTCTTACTTGAATTCATAATTCATTTTTCATTTTGACTATTTTTACATGAATTCATGATTCATGTGTATTGTGATTTATCTTTTTAAAATTCATAAGGCATTACTGATTAGGAATTGTATTTTGAACGTTCCTTATCATGCGAGCTTTATGCCTACTATTTTTTTAAAATTTCAATAGAGAACTTGCATGGTATGGAATTTTCATATATTAAGAGTTAAAATTGATAAATTAGGACTAAACGAGAAAAGTTACAACACAGTTTTGTAATTTTCAATGTAATTATTTTGATATAAATTATTAAAATTTGCCGAAAACTGAACGTTTGAATCGATGTCAGGTGAATACGATGAAATAGTCGGTAAGGTGGCGTCGCTGACGACAATGCAGTGGAACTACATTGCATATATATAGATATACATATACGTTATATGAATGTACAAAACGTCAAATAAAGTTATGTTTACATTTTGAAATACGTAAATAGATTTTTTAAAATGTAATTGTTTAAAAGTGTCGGCAACTGAGTTAAACATTTTAAATATGAAAGGAGAATTATAAAAGGGAAAAGAAATTTTACAAATGAGAGGAGACATCGACAAAAAACAACAATTATTAAATAAGTATACACAATTAGTTTGATAACCAGAACAAGGTTATAATAATTTTTAATGCTAAAATATATTATAAAAGTGTATATACTTCGTGTGAATTTCATTTGTTTTAGGAGCGGTTAAAGGAAAAGTTGGATTTATTTTGCTTATATTAAACGTGAGCGTTCTATTTCAATCTTATATATATATATATATATATACAGGGTGATCCAAAAGTCCCGGAACAGCAAAATATCTCAGCGGGAGTGCATTTTCGAGGAAAATGTTTCAGACAAAAGTTTCAGGATTTTTCCCTGGCTATTTAATGGCGATATTGAATTTGACCTTGAAGGTTATTTCAAGGTCAAGTTAATTTTTTTAAATGGGAACCCCTATTTTTTTTCATGGATTCTGAAAGAGCGGGAAATTCTACGTCCGAGTATGATATGATCGATTTTTCCGGCAAGGTCATTTCAAGGTGAAACTTAAAACTCCCATAACGGCGAAATATCTCAGAGGGTGTGCATTTCTTTGGAAATTGTTTCAGACAAAAGTTTAAGGATTTTTCCTGGGATATTTAAGGGTAGCACAGAATTTGACCTTGAACATGACCTTGAAGGTTATTTCAAGGTCAAGTTTGTTTTTTTTAATGGAAACTGCTATTTTTTTTTCACGGATTCGGAGAGAGCACAAAATTTTACGTCCAAATATGCTATGGCCGTTTTTTTCGGCAATGTCATTTCAAGGCCAAACTTAAAACTCCCGGAACAGCGAATTAACTCAGCAAGAGGCACCATTGAATTTAACCTTGAAAATTACCTTGAGGCTTATTCTAAGCTCAAGACTATTTTTTTTTAATTGGAACCCCGTTTTATTTTCGTAATGTTTCCAGAGTTTCCAGAGTGCAATGCATTATCATTGTTCCCGGATAAAAATATACATTTTTTTTTTACATCCGATACGTTTATAAATACCGTATGTATGGGTAACATTTTTACATTGTTTCCAATGCTACCGCCGGCTTTAGCATTACCCAAGATGTACCGCGTGGAGGTAGCACGGTCGGGTTTACACCTCTTCGGGGTGCTTTGTTCAGGTGGTTCCCCTCGCCGTCACCTGTGCGTGTGCGTGTGCGTGTGCGTGTGCGTGTGCGTGTGCGTGTGTGTGTGTGGGTGTCCCCAGACAGTTAAGGCAAGATGGGTATACTAAGATTTTGATGAAATTATTTATCTTACTAAAGCTTATGCTCAAAGTGATTGCCATGAACTTCTTGGCAATATCCCAAGCGATTATAAAAAGTCGATACGACTTTTTTAATCATATCTGGTTCTATAGCCGCGATCTCATCCCGTATTCGTTGTTTTACTTCCTCAATATTCACCGGTTTCGTTCGATACACTCTATCTTTGAGATAACCCCATAGAAAATAGTCAAGGGGCGTAAGATCCGGAGATCTTGGTGGCCATTCTATTACACCCCTTCGACCTATCCACCGTTCTGCGAATACATCACTCAAATAATTGCGAACATCTGTTGCATAATGGGGTGCTGCACCATCTTGCTGAAACCAAGTCTGATCGAAATCCTCGCCTACAATAACCTGAATAGCAGGGATGATGTCGTCCCTCAACATATCGTGGTATTTTTGACCAGTAAGGGTACCCTCGATGAAGAAGGGCCCAACTACCGCATTGTTTATAATACCTGCCCATACGTTTACTTTTTCAGGATATTCAGTAGAACGACTATCGACCATCCAATTAGGATTGGTTTCACTCCAATAAGACATGTTATGTCTATTGATTGCCCCACTTAAGAAGAATGTAGCTTCATCAGAAAATACGATGCGATTCAAGAAACCGGCATCAGCATCTATTCGATTCATCATTAATTCCGCAAACTGTAGGCGTCTATCAGGATCGTCTTCATTCAATTGTTGTACGAGTCTAACTTTGTATGGGTGAAATTTTAAGTTTTTAGTTAAGATCCGTTGTACTGTACCGTAACATAAGTCGTGCTGCTGTTTAACTTTCCTGATGGAAGTATGAGGATCTTCCGTTATTGACAGCGCGACATTCAACTCATTTTCTTCAGTTGATGCTGTTACTGGACGACCTGCTCTTGGGAGATCCTTCACAGTACCGTGAACTTCAAAACGATTTATTGTTCTGCTAACAGTAGATTTAGAAATCGGTTCTCGTCCCTCTCTAAATGATGCGTTAAATAAGGTTCGCACATTCTCTAAAGATCGCTGGTTATCACCCCAGCCTCTCATCATGAGAATGGTTATTCTTTCTCGTTCACTTAGTGCAGCCATTGCTCTTTGTACGAAATATACGTATGTATTTTGTTACTGAAATGATGCTTAATACGTTTAGATAGGAAAGGCGTTTAGATAGGAAATCCATGTATCTCACAAAACGATAAAGTTAAGACCAAAATGTAACCTTATAAGACTGTACACGTATGTATAAATTCAATGTGAATGTATGTTGTTTATTTACTTCGCTGGTGACTCGTGCTCTCTGTCGCTGTTCGCGCGCCCAAGTTCACTTTGCACAAGTGTTGCGTAAGATGTATGTATACACTTTTTTTAAACAGTTTATTATTCTATTTACAAAATTAGAGGACAAGCGAGGGACAGGAACTGATTCCTAAATCGACTTTTGGCAGAACAATAAATTGTTTCGAAGTTTACGGCACTGTAAAGGATCTCCATAGAGCAGATCGTCCAGTAATAGCATCGACTGAACAAAATGAATTTAACCACTCTCAATATCGGAAGATCCTCATAACTTCGTTAAGAAAATGAAACGGGGTTCCAATTAAAAATAAAAAATAATCTTGACCTGAGAATAATCTTCAAGGTAATTTTCAAGGTCAAATTTTATGCTAGCATTAAATATCCCGGAAAAAATCCTGAAACTTTTGTCTGAAACATTTTACCCGAAAATGACCTCTTGCTGAGTTAATTCGCTGTTCCCGGAGTTTTAAGTTTGGCCTTGAAATGACATTGCCGAAAAAAACGGCCATAGCATATTTGGACGTAAAATTTTGTGCTCTCTCCGAATCCGTGAAAAAAATAGCAGTTTCCATTAAAAAAAACAAACTTGACCTTGAAATAACCTTGAAGGTTATGTTCAAGGTCAAATTCTGAGCTACCATTAAATAGCCCGGGAAAAATCCTTAAACTTTTGTCTGAAACAATTTCCAAAGAAATGCACACCCTCTGAGATATTTCGCCGTCACGGGAGTTTTAAGTTTCACCTTGAAATGACCTTGCCGAAAAAAACGGCCATAGCATATTCGGACGTAAAATTTTGTGCTCTTTCCGAATCCGTGAAAAAAAATAGGGGTTCCCATTTAAAAAAATTAACTTGACCTTGAAATAACCTTCAAGGTCAAATTCAATATCGCCATTAAATAGCCAGGGAAAAATCCTTAAACTTTTGTCTAAAACATTTTCCCCGAAAATGCACTCCCGCTGAGATATTTTGCTGTTCCGGGACTTTTGGATCACCCTGTATATACATACATGTAATACATGATATTATGCTTGTTTCTCTACTAACCTTCTCAGGTGGATAGTCTACAACTTCGCACCAGGCTTTTCTTTTCAATGTGAAGAACACAAATGAATTCTTTTTTCGGAGTAGAACTCGAGGTTACTTTACACTTAGGAATAATGCTGTATTTGTAGCTATGCAAAGATCGATTTCTTTTCTTTAACATTTTTATTGATTTGTCTCTTATTGCAGTGAATTTCTACCTGATGGTTAATGGAAACTCCACTTCTCACTGTGGTTGTTTCGAAAATAATAAAACAGAATTAATTAAAGAAATTATAAACATGGTTTAAAATTTGAAATATACATTTGTATGCACTTAAACATACAGTGTTTATATGTACGTTTATGTACTACACTCGTACAAGAAATCTGAAAAATCTCTTCGGTTCAAATTCATAAATCTGTTTTACTTTATTTGAGGTGGAACGTGTTCCACAAATCAGTGTTGAAATGCTACAAGAAAATAAATAGTTTGCCACAAAATACATCTAGTGTATTATTGCAGTATTAAAAAAATATTATAAAACAAATAACCGTGTGCATATTTTTGGAAAAATATCATGTATTACATGTATGTATATATGTAAGATTAGAACGCTCACGTTTAGATTAGTATAAGCAAAACAAATCCAATTTTTCCTGTAACCGCTCCTAAAACATATGAAATTTACACAAAGTATATACACTTTTATAATATATTTTAGCATTAAAAATTATTATAAACTATTATAACCTTGTTCTGATTATCAGACTAATTGTGTATACTTATCTAATAATTGTTGTTTTCTGTCGATGTCTCCTCTCATTTGTAAAATTTCTTTTCCCTTTTATAATTCTCCTTTCATATTGAAAATGTTTAATTCAGTTCCCGACACTTTTAAATAATTACATTGTAAAAAATCTGTTTACGTATTTCAAAATGTAAACATAACTTTATTTGACGTTTTGTACATGCATATAACGTATATGTATATCTATATATATGCAATGTAGTTCCACTGCATTGCCGTCAGCCACGCCACCTTACCGACTATATCGTTATAGTCACGTGATATCGATTCAAACCGACGTTCAGTTTTCGGCAAATTTTGATAATTTATATCTAAATAATTACTTCGAAAATTGCAAAACTGTGTTGTAACTTTTCATTTCTAATAATTATCTTTCGATTTAAATTAAATTTAAAAGTCATGCAAGTTCTCTATTCATTCATAATTTTGAACATCTGATTTGAGTGTTCACAAAATTATTACTGAATACATATCCTTTTACTTCGTTTAAAGAGACACATCCAATGGCCTATGACATTTTAGTTTGAAGAAGAATGCTCCAATGTACATGTTTTTGTTATTGCGCAAACATTCACAATTAATATTTTCATTTCAGTTTAAGAATATGATGGACAACTAAAATAACAGAAAATTGACAATTAATATTTTCAATATTTCATTATTTCTATGAAATATACTTAGTAATGTAGGTGAACTCGGAAATCACGGTTTTAAGAATTGTAAGACGAATGAAGTCGCGTAGTTTGAAATGTTGCAATAAAATTGTGACGTCGTCACGGATCGAACCCGGCAACTCGGATCGAGGAGAGTCGTTATGGAGGTTCATACCTTCCCGCCGAAGCAGACTCCCACTAGTAATATTATTGAGTTTCGGGAGATTATTAAATCTATTTTCTTTTTTTGTGTTTTGATTTCAAGTCGTTTTTCATGTTCAAAAATCGTACAAATAATTTTTGAGTTTGAATTTGCACCGTTTGGAAATAATTAATTGCTACTTCGAAATTATATATCATAAAGATAATCACCTTTCAGAAATTGAAAACAACTTCGAAAATAAATAGAGTTAATTTCCAGTAATTGATGTGCGAGCTTTGGAAACAATAACAAAGCCGTAAATTTCGTCAGTAAACAATAGATTTCCTTCGGCGTACTCCGAGAAGTTATCGGGAACGACCTTGTTTACGTTTCTTTCCAACCGACCTCCCTGAATATTGCGATGCGGATTTATGATTGTAATGGTTCGTTGCACGAATAATACGAATGTATACTTATGTTTACCTTTTCAGCATTTATTATTCTCTCTATGGTCTTCCCCCCCCCCCGTATCCCCCTATGGTCCAGCAACCACGTTGGACTAAGAAAGTGTTGTCGTCCCTGGAATAACTAATGTTTGAAAATACCGGGAAATAAATGACGTACTTTTCCAGTTATTTTTCAACGCTCGTTTATAATATTTAGTAATTTGAAACTTAAATATTAATTCGCTAATTAGAGTCGGGTGCGTAATTTAGAATTCTTTTCATCAAAATAAACTTTCCTTTCAATTCCGATCTAGTTTGCCAGATTCAGTTTAATTCTAGAAAACTTCCGAAAAATTTGAACTTGTCTCACAATAGTGAGGATCGAAGTCTAAGTTCAGTTAATTTTGAGGTTGTGTCCCACTTTCGATTTAATAGCAAATTTCCCGTAAGAGTTAAGTTAGTTTGTTACATACAATTAAAAACGTTTTAACGGGGAAATAGGTAACGACTTTCGCGATCTCAGGTACGGGATTTCCCCTTCTCCCTGCAAACCATAGAGGGACACGCAGCTCCTGCGATTGACTCGAAATAAATTTCGATTGATTTAATATGTAATGGGATAATTGATATAACTAACATATGTTGTATGTACCAGTGCGGCAACTCGAAAAATTTTCTAGCACACCCGTCCTGTCGCAATGCGCGATCCCTATCCTTCGCGGTTTGCACTATTGCTACCGTTGTTTGGGTGTCGACTGTGAAACATAACTGTAGCGCGCGTAAATAAAAAGCTTTGGAATCTGGGGAATTCCCACCCCCCCCCCCTTTTTGATTTTTTGTTGTTGCATTTACTTTTGCTCTTATTCTGCGCCTATTTTAAGAGCTTTTGGCTATCGGTCCGCGGAGGCCTTAATTGCATTTTCTTTCCTTTATTTTTTTTTTGTAACGTGGCTAACACGTCCCTTTGGCGCCGGTCATTACGGATATCCGGTTTTGAACCAATATCAGCGGAGCCGAGTCTTTTTTTTTCTAAATTTGAGCTTCGTATTCGTTTTTTGCATAAGTTCAACCGCAGGTCGTTCGTTTTACGAATCCGGCAGCTCGACGTAGAATCTCGAACTGCGCGGTGACCTTGAGGAGCGTCTGAACTTCTTTTTTTCACGTTGATTTTGGGACAATGGATACATCCTTATCCACTCCCACTAGTTCCCCCGCAACGGTGGTGCCCACGCTAACGGTGATAACCCCCACCACTACCTCGGGGCACCCGTCTATTACCACGACACCCGTGGCAGTCACGGCTACCGCGACTAACGTCACCCCCTCCCGCGCGGCGGGGCGATACATCACCAGCCTTAACCAAATCTCGGCAATACGGCCGGAGATTGACAGAATAGTCGATCTACGCGACCTTAGCGGCCGATGCGACAAGGCCGAGCTCTTGATCTCCGGATCAGTAGAGGTAATCCGGGATCGGCTGGTGCGGTACACCATTTTGCGACGATTCCCGGCTACCCCGGTCAAGTGAGACGCCAGTGCCGATGGGCGCGGTGACCAACCCCCTACACGTTGTCCGAAGCTGTCGGTTGCCCCATAATAGGGACCGTATTGGGTGAGTCCATGAATGCGACCTACCCGGGTCACGCGGAACCTCAGCCGACGTCTTGCCTAGGAGCTTTCGCGTTCTCCACCCACGGATTACCGTCGGACCGATCACGCGCCTACTATCGGGACCCGATCTCGTTCGGAGAGGAGGAGAGTTTTAGGTTTCCGATGGCGACCACCTCCATGCACCCAGCCGGAAGAATCAATCACGCGCCCGTAGTCCCCCCTCGCGACGACCGCCGCGAGGACGACCCTCAACCAGGAGGTCGGGCCGTGAACGGCTATAACCCTTCGAATATGTTAGTCGGGAATGACCCTGCACAAGGTGGGTCACGAGACTCGACCCAGTCGGCCCCTGAGTCTTTCCGACCGAGTGCTGTCTCGTGTGGGACACAGGATGTGCCGCAGCCCTCACGGGCGGGTATATCGGTCCACCACCTCGTGACAATTTCGACTCGCGTCAGGTGGACCCCTTTCGTCCAATGGCAACGCGCCAACCCCCCCCCCCCCAGATCTAACTTACGATCTATCGCTTCACCAACCTCGTTATAATAGCACTCGGGTCGGCCACCCCCACTCCTCCCATCGCGCCGATGGCAATGCGTCACAGGCCGGAAGATCATTCAACCCCAGCTTGTCGATGTCCGGCGTTCGATGGCACAAAACCGCGATCGAACACTGGAGGACGCATGGGCCACGCTATTCAGGTGAGGAGGGGGAGGATGCCGAGGAATTCCTCGTCAAATTAGGTGAATATGTCACCAGTCGGGATTTGACATAGGAAGACCTCCTGCGCGCCCTACCCGAAGCGTGAAGGGGACCGGCCCTTAACTGGTACCGGGTGGAAAAAGCCAGTTGGGGCACCTATTCCTGGTTCGTCCGATATTTCCGCGACGCATTTGGCCAGCGCCACCTGGAAGCCAGTATCAAAAGGGAGATTACCTTGCTCCCCATGGGCCCGAGGAGCCCATTCGGGAATACTTAGTCTCCCTACGCAGCCTTTTTAATTTACTTACGTTCCCCCCGGCTCTAGAGGAAGAGTTGGACATCGCGGTACAGAATCTGCGCCCCGGTCTCACACGAAAAATCGAGGGTGACTCCATGTTCGATTTTTCTGACCTATTGAGAGTTGGTCGACAAGTGGAAGGGGCTGCAAATCAGGAGAGGGTATACCGGCCCTCTCCCGCGGCTAATCAATCGACCTTTCCCGCTTTTTCGTATACGCCGAAGACGAAGCGGGGGAAGGAAAAGCTGATCCTTGCTACCTCTACCGTTAAGCCGGCCCTGAAGCAAGCCGCAGCCCCCGCGCCCTTGCCGCCGCCCTCCCCCATGGGAGAGGAAGCTGCGCCATTAATGCGGGCCGCGAGAAATAGAGTTCCCAAACAACCCCCTACGGTACAACCCCCCTCGCCGCGCCAACCTTCCGGGACCCCTCGTACGCCGCAGTTTCAAAGGCTAGTTCGTCTAATGGACGTGGCGCCGAAGCAGCATCCACCTTCGGTGACCACGTCACCTCCGGCACGTAATCCCGTCCGCTGTTATAATTGCAAGCAGTCGGGTCACGTGTATCGCGAGTGCCCTCACCCATTCGGATACTTCTGTCGCATCTGCGGCTACCTAGGCCGGGAAACTGCTAAAGGGGGGGACGGAATCCCCGAGACCCCCCTAGCACATCGGTCTTCACGCCCCACTCAGTCGCGTGCTACGGCTAGTAAAGCTGCCGATAAGAAGAAGGCGCTTACGGGTTATTCGGCTGCCGTACAGCGGTTTTCCACCCTTCGTACTCCCATCGTATCAAGTAAAAGATTTGCGTCAATTGGTTCATGTGAAAATAATCTTGGGATTGTAAACTCAGATCCGCGTCCCTACGTGCGTCTCGCCTTAAACGGAAATATTATAAGGGCTCTTGTAGATACGGGAGCTTCGCGATCATATTTAGGGATTGCATGTCACGAGATCGTCTCCCAGTTCCTGAGACCCAGTGAAGAGCAAGTTAAAGTCGCGAATGGGACGGTAGTCCCCCTGAACGGCGTCGTTACCCTCGTGATTACTCTCGATGGTCAAACCAAGAATTTTGACATGCGGGTTGCCCCTATCCACTATGCATGTGTATTGGGCATGGATTTCATGCGGCTATTCGGTCTCAAGTTAGATACCGATAGCAATTTGTGGAGTAGTCGGGTTGGCACCCCCCACTCGCTAACGGACGCCGGTGTTCCGTTAATTGCCCACGCAGTAAATGAGTGCGCTGGCTTGGTTCCCCCCTCCAAAGAAGCCGCTCCCGGGCTAAGGAGGCTGCTCAACCGCTATTATCCCGCGAATAGGACCCCTACGATCGGTGTAACGCGTTTCACGCAGCATACCATTGACGTACAGGGCCATCCCCCTATTCGCCAGAAGGCTCGTCTACTTTCCCCCTACATGGTGAAGGTGGCCCAGGACGCAGTCGATGAGATGCTGAGCGGTGGCATCATCGAGCGTTCTGCGAGCCCCTGGATGAGTAATCCCGTTATTGTCCGGAAGCGAATGGGACGTTTCGATTTTGCGTCGACTTCCTGGACGTTAATAATATAACGAGGAAAGATGCATACCCTCTTGCCTCGATGGACAGTATTCTGTCAGGGTTGAGTCGTGCCCAGTGCATCACCACGTTCGATCTCAGCCAGGCCTACTTCCAAGTACCGGTAGCGCCTGGCAGGCGGCCCGTCACCGCTTTCGCCCAAGGGCGTCCACAGGGGGGGGGGGGTCAAGGGGGGGCACTTGCCCCCACCCCCCTGGCCAGACCATCTAAATTTATTTATTTTATGTTAATTAATTTTATTTTCAAATTTTAATGACTTTCATAAAATAAATTAATTTTATGATCAAATTACAAATTTATTTATTTTATGTTAATTTATTTTATGTTATCAAATTTTAATTACTTTCCTATTAGGAACTAATATCGTAATCTCATTTTACTGAGATAAGAGACGGTAACTATCAAACAACATTTTGAAGAAGGGGCACGCAATGTGCAGTATACATCTGTCATAACTGAGCATGAAATAGTAGAAATATGTGAAAGCATATTAGCAAATGAAATTGTGTCTGAGGCTAATGTGTCTCAAAATTTTTCTATTTTAGCAGATGAAACTAGTGTCATTGCGGGGATAGAACAACTTTCTTTGGGTGTCAAATATTGCCAATTTGAAAACGATAAACTAACAATACGAGAAGAATTTGTTGGATTTGTCGAGCTTACAAAATTTGATGCCCAATCTATTTCTGATGCTATATTAGCCAAATGTGAAAAATTAAACTTGAATATGGAATATTGTGTAGGCCAAGGTTATGACGGGTGTTCAGCCATGGCGGGAAAAGAAAATGGCGTTAAAAGTATAATTAAACGAAAATATCCTGATATTCATTACGTCCATTTTTCATCTCACAGATTGAACTTGGTAGTTAACGATTTAAATAAATTGAGTGAAATACAGAATACTATAGGCACTATTAAAGAAATAATAAAATTTTTTAGAGAAAGTAATATTCGAAGGCAATTGGTGCCATCAATTCCGATGCTTTGTGAAACTCGGTGGACTGGGAAGTACAAAACTATTCGTTTATTTAAATTAAATTTTGAAACAATATTAGAGAAATTGCTGGAGATTTCGGAAGGATCTACGAATGGGAAACAAAAAGCGAATTATTTATATTGTGCTGGATCAAAACCAATATTTTTGTTATGTCTCTTTATAATGTCAAAGTTTTCTGAAATTTTAGAACCGATCACTTGATATTTTCGCAGATTGTCAAAAATTTTGCGACTTAATTGGAATCGATGAAATTCGAATACCACGAACTGCAGCCAAACAAACTCAAAGAGCGAATTATCCGTCAGACGATCCAACTGAATATTATAAACGAAGTCTATACTTACCGTACATCGATTCACTTATTAGTTCATTGAATAATCGATTTTCTGAAGAGAATAAAAAAGTATTCAACATTTTTCGTTTATATCCGACTACATTCAAAACACTGACTCCAGATCAAAGTAAGCAGTTACTATTGGAGATCGTCGAATGTGGAGCATTGTTGACTGAAGGTCTTATTTGGCATAAAATGATACAAGATAATGACATATCTGCATTAGATAAAATGATATCCGCGGCTAAATTCGTCCCCAAAGTTGGAAAAGTTCTTTTTAAATCTTTAGCATTACCCGTTACAACCGCAACTATAGAAAGAACCTTTAGTACTTTACGACGAGTTAAGATATGGTTACGTTCTACGATGTCCGAATCTAGATTAAGTGGACTTTGTATGTTAAGTATTCATAGAGAAAAAATCGCAAAAAATGAAGAACATTTTATTGCTCGGGTTGTCGACGAATTCGGAAAAAATGAGAGACGGTTACTTTTATTGTTTGACAAAAATTAACTTTGCAAAGAAAATGAAAAGAGCCGAAAATACAAATGTGAAAAAATGTTAAAAGACCAAAAAAAAAAATATAAAAAATAATAAATGAAAAAAAATGTAAAAAATGAAAAAAGTAAAAAAAATAATGTTTGATAATACAAAGGTAGAAAAATCAGAAGTAGTTAAAATTAACTTTGTTCAAAAAATGTAAATAAAACTTTCGTGAATCAATATTTGTTTTCGTAGAAATGAAAAATGCATCAAAAAACGATAAATGAAAAAAAAAATGAAAAAAAATGAAAAAAAATGAAAAAAAATATAAAAACAATATAAAAAAATTTAAAAAAAAATACAAAATGAAAAAAAATTTAAAAAAAATAAAAAAAAAATACTTTCTCGATTTACACCCACCTTGTCGCGGTGAGGAAGCTTTTAACTAAGAGGTGTATGTATACATAAATGTAAATAAACATATTTTAAGTAAAGATCAACTTTAACTCTTTATTAAATAATATAGTAGCAAATTTAGTTTTGCCCCTCCTTAAAAAAAATCCTGTGGACGCCCATGACTGTAAATGAATCGTCTACTAGTGATGTAAATGAAGAAAGTCGTCAACGTCAAGAGGTGCGTATAATTCTTATATCAATTTTAATGAAATAGTGCAATTGTTGTTAAACTACTGAAACTGACTGCGGTCGTGCCGCAGTGCGCCTCCAGAGTTCCAGAGAAACGGGCCTCGGCCACTGCCGCCGAACTGTCTCTTTCTCTCTCTCTCTCTCTCTCACACCGGCGACATCGAGCCCGAGACGAGTCGGGGACGAGCGAAGCACTTTTCAGCGCTCCGTGTCGTCCCCTCCCACCACGAAGGCCCCGAAGACGGTGGTCGTCGACACGCCGACGAGTACGTCACCGCGAAAGAGCCCGATGTCGCACCCCTCTCTCGCGCGGGTCGCTCGAGCGCGCACGCGCCGGCTCGACGGCGCACCGCCGCGCACGAAGAGAGTGAAAGAGTCTCGAGCAGCCCCTCGGTATAGGAGGACTGTACGTAAATCTATCCGCGAGTGTCCAGTGCCAGCCACGCGCCATCCAGTTAGAGAAGAAAAGAAGAGTTTTCACCACCATCCCGAAGAGAGTGCTGGTGCCCGAGACATCGTCCCGACGAAGGACGTGCCCCAATTTCCAGGATCATCGCCGTAAGTAGGCCTAACTCGTAATTTGCCGTCCCGCTTTATGCCCCGCGAGTGATTTTCACGGTCATTTCTGAAGAAGTTCCGTCGTCGCGTGACTTCGAACCCGCGAAACGTTTGTGCCCGGTCATCGCGTCGCGAGTGAAAATTCTATAACTGTGAGTGCATCGTCAATAAAGATTTACATCTTTTCCTTTTCGTAATCCGTACTCGCCGGAGTAATTTATTTCTCAACCCTCCCCTCCGAAACAAGAAAAAGACAAGTTATAAATGGAATCCCTGGTGGGGAAGTCAAAATAGACTTCCCAACGAAATTAAAAAAGAGTTAATTTCCTTTTCTAGTAAATAAGTCGTTACGAGTTCGGCGGAACTCGCCGGGAACTTTCGTATCGGTTACATTTTCGTGCTTTTCAGCTCCGCGTCCCCTAAGTGCCCTTGCAGCGAGAATAATTTGAAGAAAAATAGGAAGAAGAAAAATTTAAATAATAATAGTGTAAATGCCCCCTTGGCCGTCCTTTCTCCCGATCCAGAAAAATCCTAACCTGACCCAAAAGAGGAGTGTTAACGAAAAATAATTTCAAATTTGAAAATTAATATTTTCGTAAAGTGGGTGCCACAGTATTTGGAAACACATACGAAAACAAACTGCAAGTAAATAAGTTGGCCCGGTAATAGCGAGGTATTGGTAAACACTCGCCTTGCTGCCCCGAGCCGGTAGAAAAAAATAGAGTTCGAAAAATTAAAGAACATATTTTCCGTCGCATGCTCCAATTTAAATGGATGTTTACAGCCCTGTAACGAAAACTTTTAATTCGGATTTCGCTTCCTTTGAATAGATAAGTTTTCGAACCATGCGTAATTAATTTCAATTTTAGCGTTATACAAAAATTCGCATACCACATAAATCCCTATAATTAGGCATATGTTAATTTTATAATTTGATAATTTCAGGAAATAAATAATAATTCAAGTTCGTAGATACGAACTTGAAAATAAAAAAAATCGAATTGTTATTGTTCCGAGAACGAGCTCGGAGACGAGCCCTGGTTACGTCATCCTACTTTGGCGATCCCCGCCCCTGCAGTCGCTCCCTCGTGACGCTCCAGGTAAGGACAAGCACGTTGGCCAGACAGCGTGACGCCTTCGGCGGCGCGAATTGCCGTCCCGTAATAGATACCACGTTCTAGTGAAAATAAATGGGAATTACGGAGAAACTATAAAAAAATAATCTTTATTTATATTTGCAGTTTTTTTTTTGGTTTTGTTGTGTGTTTTAAAATCGAATTGTCCATTGAGTGTAATTTGAACATTTAAATTCCGGTAGCAGATGTTCTAATTTTCATAAGTGACTGAAAATTTTGAATTTTTTTCACACTTTGAAATTTAACTATTTTTGGATTTGTTTTTCCCTAATGACCTAGTAACAAAGTGCAAATAATAAAATAAACAATTTTTTTGAAATTCAATTGAAAGCAATTTTCTTTGTTTTGAAAAGTAACGATTTTCGCGATTTCCAGGTAAAGGATTCCCCTGCCCCCAACCAGGAAACGAAAAGTAATACGCAGCTTTTGCGTTATGAAAAATTATTTTAGAATTATCATACTATGCCAATATATATATATATATATATATATATATATATATATATATATATATATATGGGTCATTCTCCGTCAATCGGTGAACCCGCCTACCCAAAATTGGTTTCAATAAAAATGATCGAGTAAAGGCTTAAAATTCATAAAAACATAAGGGCTATCAAATACCGTATGCACATTTTTATTATCCAAAATGGCCGACCCAATATGGCGGCCAAAATGTAGAATTCGATTTATAACAATTTTTAATCACAAAGGAGACATTCACTTACGGTGTTTTTGGGTTCGCTGATTACGAATCCATCATCAGATTTTCAAAATCCAAAAAGAAAATGGTGTCACACACCATCACACGCACAACACACACGTACGCGCGCGCGCGCACACACACACACACACACACACACACACACGCGCGCGCGCGTGCACACACACACACACACGCGCGCTCGCCTATGTGCGTGTGAGCGCAGGCCTACACCCATATTCAGCGACCTCTTAAACATTGTGGCAAATGAGAATCGTTAAATAAATTTAAGTTTTCGGATTTTCGTCCGTCATTTTGAATCCACTATTTTGGATTTTGAAAATCTAGTACCAAATTCGAATTCAGCGACCTCCAGAATCCCCCGAGTAATGAGAATTATTCAAGTAAATTTATATTCCAGGTATTTCATCCGCCATTTTGGATTTTGAGAATCTGGTACCAAATTCGTATTCTGCCACCTTCATAATCCCCCGAGTAATGAGAGTTATTCAAGTAAATTTATATTCCAGATATTTCATCCGCCATTTTGAATCCGCCATTTTGGATTTTGAAAATCTGATGATGGATTCGTAATCAGCGAACCCAAAAACACCGTAAGTGAATGTCTCCTTTGCGATTAAAAATTGTTATAAATCGAATTCTACATTTTGGCCGCCATATTGGGTCGGCCATTTTGGATAATAAAAATGTGCATAAGGCATTTGATAGCCCTTATTTTTTTATGAATTTTAAGCCTTTACTCGATCATTTTTATTGAAACCAATTTTGGGTAGGCGGGTTCACCGGTTGACGGAGAATGACCCATATATACAGGGTGAGTCTCGTATAAGTGAACATAGGGAAGCCCATGTTAAGGCTACGCGCCTCGTGATTGGTCGATTCCGGTGGAACGTAGCTTGTTCACGAGGCGCGTATAGCCTTAACATGGGTTTCCCTATGTTCACTTCTACCCGTCACACGTAATTTAGAGCCTCAAGAATGTAAACAAAATACTGCAAGCTTTGGATTGTTTTAAAATTATCTGGCTTTAAAATAATATTTTAATAAAAAAAGAAACTCTAAAAGAAGTAGCAAATCTCTTGTGTGACATAACCACATTTTGGGCTTATGTAAAATGTGTCAAATCCATGAAATGTGTAACACAATCCCAAATTCAAGACACAGTTCGTGAATCTTCTACTTTTGTTACAACCGGATGCAGCCGATAAGTTGAAAGGTTTTCAAAAAACAATTGGCAAGAGTGGGCAAGAATAAACTATTTTAAAGCAAGATAGTTTTAAGACAATCCAAAGCTTGCAGTATTTTGTTTACATTCTTGTGGCTCTAAATTACGTCTGACGCATATGACCGTTCACAGCCAATCGGCGGACAAGCGACGTTCCACCGGAATCGACCAATCACGAGGCGCGTAGCCTTAACATGGGTTTCCCTATGTTCACTTCTACCAGACTCACCCTGTATATATATATATATATATATATATATATATATATATATATATATATATATATATATATATATATATATATTTCAACGGGGGATAATACAAATATTGGGGGAGGACTTTAACAATATAATTATAGTTTGGATATAATACGCCGCGCACTGTGCACAGTACTTATGAATTACAGAAAAATTTTCCGGTTCGCTTCTAACAATTTTTCACAAGTGTATTTACGGTATGTTCTCGCCTTAATGGTTAAAAACGAAGTGGCTTCTTCTTGATGGTGGTTTGTCACAGCGTCAGTCCTAGGTATTAATTTTCAGGGAATAAACAAAAAGGAATAAAAATTATTAAAAAGGACGAATTAATGACAACGTAAGGACAAAGGTGGGAAAAATAATTTTGGCAATACTGGGATTAGTGGGGCAAGTCTAAATTTCCAAAAAGGGGTGGGCGACTGAACGGATTGTCTGCACGGGTGCGACGAACATTCACTCGGCACTGGAAGGGGTAATAATAAATGTAATGAATGCGACAAGCGCAAACAATACTGATGACGAATTAGTATTCTATGTTGGGCCACGAGTACGACGAACGTCGACTCGACGAGCACGACAGCAACTCTATTCCATGCATGAGTGCGACGAACATCGACTACGCGAACATGGAAAGTAGACAGAGACGCTGTACAACTGAACTGACCAATAGGGACTGAGGTTGATCAAGATGTCCGCCGAGTTGCGTGTAAAACGGCGGAATAGCCAGTCCACGGTGAACGACGACCAAAGTGACAGGTTGTCTCGGTTTTCGGGTTTCGTTTTAGTGTTTTCTTGTCATTATGAAACAGTTTGTGTTACTGTGTAGTTCACTCCGGGATCGAGTGCCACGAAATCGGGTGCAAGGGAAGTGCCAGCGGAGTCAGCCTCTCGACGGCAACGGGAAAAGGAGTTTTGTTTTGGAGCTCTGAAGGGAGAATTACGGGAAGTTCTAAAATTAAATACAAGGGCTACTTCTTTGTGTAAGGATTGGTAAATTTTTGTTTCAGGGTGAGGACCTCAGCCAGCAGCGGTTCCGGCACGAGGCAACAAACCACCTAACAGCTGAGTGGAAATGTAAGTATTTTGATTACTTTTCTTCTATATACCTCAGGAACCTTTCCTTTTCCTTGGACAACACAGACTTAATTACTTCACGACAATGACAGATTTCTTATTCATGACATAATAATTCATAATTTCTGTATTTACAGGTATTTTCGCTTCGTGGACGGCTGGACAAAATGGGACGATGACAAAATAATAGTTAATCAGGACAAACACCACCACTACACTAGTGGAACTTGACGGGGCAGTTCACCATTCTTCACTCTTCTTTCTTGAGGCGTAGGTAATTATGTAAGTTGGGAACATAAGTAGGCGGACGGTCGGCATTGTGTTACAAATTCCTCCGGGCCTGACGAAAGTTGATTTTGAATACTACATAAAATTTTCTAATCGTCATACAATATAAACAAACTTAAAATCTAAACTTACATCAATTTTCGCTTTACGACTTCATGATACGGTTGTCCGGGCTAAGTTAGAGGGCTATCATATAAGGAAGGGATAAGATCGAGCGGAAAGAAGGAACAGAATAATCACAGATTTCCCAAAAAAATTATTCTTATTATCAGATAAATGTGATATGATGCAGATACATGTACAACAAACAATAACAAAATATTTCCAATAATTACTTTTCACGTTAACATTTGATTTCTAAATATTCCATTAATAATATCACAAACAAGAAATAAGGGGGCATATCTTCAAGTGTTATAGTGAACAAACAAAATAATACACAAATAATTGCAATGTTTACCAAAGTTAAGAAGCATATTATCAACAAAACATTAAAAACTAAAAAGGTACTGCCAAAAGCAGTATAAGGCAATTTAATAATAAAGGGTATTGCCGAAAGGAACAGGCAAAATAATAAAGGGTATTGTTGAAAGGAACAGGCAAAATAATAAAGGGTATTGCCGAAAGGAACGGGCAAAATAATAAAGGGTATTGCCGAAAGGAACAGGCAAATTAATAAAGGGTATTTCCGAAAGGAACAGGCAAAATTAATAACAAAGGGATGCCGAAAGGAACAGGCGAAATAATAAAGGATATTGCCGAAAGGAACAGGCAAAATAATAAAAAGGGGATGCCGAAAGGAACAGGCGATAATAATAAAGGGTATTGCTGAAAGGAACAGGCGAAATAATGAAGGGATGCCGAAAGGAACAGGCGATAATAACGATGGGATGCCGAATTAATGAAGGGATTATTGGGTAGTAGGGGGGCGGGGTTTCAGGCAGGTTTTTGCCGAATGTCCCTCTTGACGACACCTTTTACACTTAAATCCCGGAGGAAAAGGATTCGGGTTTATGGAAGGTGAAGGTGAAGAGGGCAAGGATAAAGGACGGGGAATTTTTAGGGACATTAGGGCTGGGATTGGTGGAGCTACCGTTTCCGCTCGCGGTGGGTTAACCCGGTCGGTTCGTTTTATCGTGGCCAGCTGCGAATGCTCGAATAGCCTGCAGATCGATCCACGCTTGGGGAGGGCATAACGGCCGCCTCAAAGGGAAGGATCCCAACGGAGCAGGTTGGCTGAAGGCCGACTCCCGATCCGCAGGGGAACCTGTTCCCTTGCGCACGCTTAAGGCCAGACTGGCCTTAGCCGGCACCATTCGGCCGTAGTTCCGGAGTTTAGGAGATGAAATGGGAGTATATGGCAGGGAGGGGTGTTTAGGAGGAGGTAAAGGTTGTCGAAGGGGTGAGGAAATTAGAGGAGATGAAGGTCTAGTAGGAGTATGAAGGGGTGAAGGTTTAGGTGGAGTTGGAGATCTAGAGGTGGTTGAGGGTGTTAAAGGAGATGAAGGTCTAGGAAGGGGTGAAGGTTTAGGAAGGCCGGCAAAGGAAAATGGTCTATAAGGAAGCGGGATAGGATTAAAGGATGCTGGGAGGGATTTGGATGAAGGGTATTTTGGAGGGAAATCAAATGGGGAAGTAGCGTCAGGAGTAGGTGCTGGGTAATTAGTTGGGATGAAGTAGGAGCGGCGGGCAATCCGTTCCAGCTGCGGAGCCTGCGGAACCGGTTTCCATACCGGTGATATATATTCCGGTCGATCTGTAATTTGACTCCTGGGCCCGAAACGCCCTGGTCTCAGTGGCATATTTCCTAAAACAATATAATTCACTCATAAATTATCTATTCATTGTTCTCTATTTCCCTCCAACATCTACTCTAATACTATTATTATTCTAATGATTGGTTCTTGAACGGAGGTTATATTTACGGGGTTCATTTACGGGTTGAACTATCGGGTTATACATCGGAGTGGTAATGGGTGGTTTTCTAGGTCTACCCGCTCTTCTTTTTGGAGGAGGATTGGTTAGGGGGGGGGTTTATTCTTGGGTAATTTGTACGGTGTTAGAGGTTTCTTCATTTCTACTCATAATCGGATTTTCATTACTTGGGCCGGGTATATTAAACTTCAAATTATTATCAACGGGTATATCAGGGGTCACATACAATTTCAAATCCTTGATATGAACTTTTGGATTTCTCCGAGTACTATTGTTTTCAATCTTATAAACAACAGGGGACAATACTTTAATAATTCGAAAGGGGCCGGTAAATTTGGGTGCTAATTTAGCTGCAAAATTTTGAATTCCGGACGAAAGAACTCTAGTTCTTCTCATTACTAAATCATTTACTTTAAAACGGTAGTCTACACGATTTCTATTATAATATTGGGCTTGTCTTTTTGCAGCTTGCTCTAAATTCTTTCTAACCCAATCATGAATCAACGGTAATCAATGGGGTCATTACTATTAAGGGTGACTGGGTCATTATTACGAATACTTCGGGCAGGACGGGGATTGCGACCAAAATTGGCATAAGTCATGGGTCAAAGAAGGCATGGGTCATTTGGGTAGAGGCTTGTACAGACGTATTCATGGCAAAGCAGAATTCATTTAAGTGCAAATCCCAATCACGATGATCCATACCAACAAAAGAGGAAATCATCGATTTTAGGGTTCTATTGGCACGTTACACAGGATGCGCTTGGGGATGGTAGGGAGGTGTTGGGACTTGGAGATACCTAGCTGTTGTAAATGATAATCCAAATACTTATTATCAAATTCTTTTCCATTATCGGGGACAAAATATTTTGGACAACCCCAACGATTGACCACTAAGAAGTCCAAAGCATTCGATATTGCCGATCCTGTGGCCGATCGAAGGGCTTTTGCCTCTACATACTTGGTAAATAGGTCCTGAAAAACAACTATGTACTGATTCTGTTGTTTACTGGGGGGGGGGGGGGTGGAGGGGGAAGGGACCCATTAATTCAAAGGCATAGCGCGCCACCGGTCTACCGCGCGAATATCGAACATCAGGCGCTGAGAATGATTTACATTTTTACAAATTGCGTTTGCAATTCCAGGATTATCATAATTTTATACAGTCATTTATGAAGATTAATAGTTGCGAATAGTGGGGAAACTCAATCTGTGAATACAATATTTTTTTTAACATAAAAATAACGTGTATCTCTGATGTCTCTTTAGTAAACAAATGCCATTGTGATACTGCAGTAGTACGAGAGAATGAACTTTCCCCATAATCCTTATATTAAGCCCTGTTTTTCAAGCCCTTATTTATTATTTTTCATCCCAATCTCGAGTCGTATTTTGTTAAAGTTGTAACGAGTTAGACGACACCAAAGCCTGCTGCAATGGCGGCCGTCTAGTGGGGAGGTCGCGCAAGGGTACCGAGCGCTAGCAGTCAGCCCCGCGAAAATCAAACCTCGCGCGCTGACAATGATTTACACTTTTACAAATTAGGTTTGCAATATTAGGGATATAATAATTTCATGCAGTCAATTATGAAGATTAATACTCAAGAATTTTGAGGCAATTTTGTCGGAGGGTGTAACATTTTTTTCACTGTCAAAATAAAACGTTGAAAATTGAACATGCTTGTTACGGATCGCAGACGACTCTTTCAATAATCAAATACAGTTTTGATGTTGAACTGATCCGGGAAAACGAAGTTTCTCCACAATCCTGACAGTAAGCCCTTTCTTTCAAGCCCTCATTTATTATTTTTTATGCAAATCTCGTGCCGTATTTTGTAAAAGTCGTGACGAGTTAGTCGACGCCAAAGCCTGCAGTAGTGGCGGCTGTCTCCTGAGGGGTCACGCAGGGGGACAGAGCTCTAGCAGTCAGCCCCGCGAAAATTGAACTTCGTGCACTGACAATGATTTACACATTTACAACTCTAAAAAGTATACGCGGCGATGGAACGCTTAAACCACTCGACCATTGCGCAGTCTTCCTCGATAAATATCGCAATACTGGTGATAAAGTTCTACCCTCAGTAATTTATTTGAAATATTAACGCGGATTATAGATTTTCCGCCGGCGCTCGCCTGTATCCCCAGCATGTCTCGGCGCAATCTGGGAAGCGCCCGTCGAGTCGAACCCGTCGAACTGACCTATATATTGTAACAAGAGCACCGGGGTATCGGACGCTCTTGTTACGGCGAATCGTCTTCATCGGTTGAATAATATATTAATTGTTTAGATTAATTGTTTCAGGTACGATCGCGGAAAGAAAGAGACAGAGAGGGGCGAAGAGAAAGAGAGGAAACGATCGGGAGGGAGGAAAGCGCGAAAAGCTCGGGGGTCGGAACGACGAAAGTTGGTAGATTCGATTTCCTCGAGCCACGTGAGCTTTCTTGTGCGCGAAAACAAAAGTTTCGTTGTGACAATACTCGTGGGTGATATTCGATCCTGTGGGATTACCGGAGCTTTGGTGGCGGCTTCACCATTAAATGTAAGTACCGGCTTGGCCGTACCGACAAGGTTCTTCCTTCTCTCTCTTCCCCTCTCTTTACGATTGCGGACATCTTTTTTTTTTTATAACCGAAGGCGTGGTGGAGTTTACGGCGACACCCCGCAGCGTTTATTTTGTATTTTATTTTGTACCGGGCTCTCGAAGTAATTGTAAATACAAATAAACGTAATTATTATTATATTTTGTTTGGGCTATGAACCGGCAACTTTTGTAACGACCCATCCTATCCGCTCCGATATCGAGTTAGCCGGTGGACGGTTTAGTACGCCGCGGGTTTCTGTCAACCGACAGTTCAAACAGAGCAAGGTCAACCGTGCGGTGGGTGACCTTGACCGGTGAAATCCCGGCGTAGTTTAAAATTCGTTACAACATACTCACGCTCGCGTACGCTCACACAGACGCACCCACACTTGTCTACAATTATATTTCGCGAAGCGCCGTCAGAGAGCGTACTAGAACAGCCCTTTAAAATTTTGGGAGGTCGCCTCAGTCGATTCTGACTTCCGGAAACATTTGAGAGCACTCTTAACCACTGTAAAATACTGTGATCTGTGATCACGTCAAAGGTGGTTTCCTCAATGTAGGGCCTGAACTTTTTCACTGCCCATAACACAGCCAAACACTTTCGCTCCGTTACTGTGTATTTCCGTCCCGCCGCAGTCAATACTCGACTCGCAAAAACTATGGGATGTTCATAACCGTCTATTTCCTGGGTCAGAACGATACCCACAGCAACGTCGCTAGGTCTGTCTGAACTGAAAAAGGTAATTCGAAATTAGGGCGGGATAAAACAGGAGTACAGGTAAGGGAATAACGGAGGGTATCAAAGGCTTGCTGTTGTTCAGCTCCCCAATGCCAGAATGCGTGTCAACGGGACTCGATCTCTGGATAGTTTAGGGAGAAAACGGGCATACCAACCAACCATTCCCAGGAATCGGCCTAATTGTTTCAGGGTAGTAGGAGAGGGGTATTCTAAAATAGGGACTATTTTATCTTGATCCGCTTTTAACCCGTCCTTGCCTATGACGTAACCCAGATATTTAACCTCGGAACGGAAGAACTCACTTTTTTGTTGATTGATATCTAATCCAGCTTCAACTAAAGTTTTCAAAACAATCTCTAAATACTTAAAATGTTCATCTTCCGATTCTGTGGCTATTATTGCCTCATCTAAGTAGGCAAAGCCATGGGTTTCCCAAGCAGGATCAATTAGCCTATCCAATAGCCTTTGGAATTTGGCAGGGGCATTTGTTAGTCCAAAAGGCACTCTCTTAAATTGAAACATGCCTCTTCCTGGGACGGCGAAGGCGGTGATTGGGCGACTACTGGGTTCTACTGGGACCTGGAAATATGCTTGACTTAAATCTAATTTGGAAACACAAAGGGCACGACGCATAGCTAATAAAATACGTTCCATATACGGGATAGGATACGCATCTTTCAAAGTTACTTTATTTACATCTCTATAGTCTACACAAAATCTATGCTTACCGTCGGCCTTTGGGACAATTACAGGTTTACTCATCCACGGGCTTGTTGGTTTTTGGGTTTTAAGTGCCTTCAAATTTATATTTAATTTAAGAATTAAGTGACTAAATAGAAATAAAAAGAGCAGCGACAGATTATTTCGCGGATGCCCAACTTGCTAAATGACTTTCGATGGATCAAAATTAGCCAACGTTGATTTGATCGAAGTGGAATGAAAATGACGTGAATTTTCAAAAGCACTTAACCACTAACAAAGGTGTTGAAAAGGGCAAGTAAGACTGACAAGAACGTATGGATAAGAAAGTATTTATTATTTAAGGTAGCTCTTAAATCTTTAAAACAATAGTATACAACAAAACTAAAGCGGCTTACAGATTAGGTGGCTTCTACAGAAGCAGCTGCGGTATTCGCATTTCGACGTTCGCGATTAGCCTTTTTTTTTGCATTACATCTGCGTTTCTTTTCTACGCGAGCTTTCGCTACTGCATCTAATGGTTCGCAAGACGTGTAATAGCGCTTACGCTGAAATTTTGGTTGCCAAACGATGGACGGAAGCGCACGCGTATATTGCCGACGGAATTGTACCAGCGACCGACCTTCATCCGGAAGTACGGGATCTAATCGAGAATCCTCAGGAGAGAGACCGGTAGCTAAATGGTATTGCGTTGGGCGAATGCACTCTTCGTCGATACGGTGCAAAACGTATACCGGAGCATTGTCGGGGATCTCTTCCACTCTGAGCCAATCACGTGGAGGGACGAGTTCCAAATGTTCCGTTAACGCTTCCGGAAACGGACGTACGTATACCGGCGGAACTGCGAGGTTTAAGTCGGTAGAACAATGTGCCTCTTCTACGACGCGAGCCCTTTCAAAAATCTCGGACCTGGCTCGAACTGCGGCCCTAATCTGCGCTTCGAGTTGCTCATGGGTTGCTGGAGGAAGACGCATGATGTGAATGGTATGAGTGACGAATTCGGAGTGAATGGAACTTCATTTTGAACGTCTACTTATACTTGTTGCAAACTAATCAACGTAGACTTTTGTAACCGACCAATCGTATTCGCGAACGATTTTATTAATAAAAAATTAGGTTAGGCGCGAACGTAGAGTTAAAACCAGCGAACGTTAGCGAAAAGTAATGACGCGAAATCGCAGATTGAAAACCCGAAGGCGGTAATTTCGTTCGGAGAGATGTAGGAAGGTGATTGATTTACGTTTAGGATCAACAGACCCTAAACGAATCGCTCAACACGTGTCTCCGCGGACACGCCGGCCAGCAGACCACTTCCCGACGTCCTGTCCTTCAGGTTGAGTTGTGGCGTCGTAAAGCGCGTAAATTGATCAGCAGATCAACCGCGCTGAAAGAGCTGGTGTTTCGCGATCAGCAGACCGCTAACGCTGTTGCTGTATTTCCTTGGCCGATGGTTACGACGTCTTCTAATTGGCCAATTAGCGAAGCCTAGTTGGACCTGTACCGTGAATTCGTTGTCAATGTTCGTGATCTGTAGGGAGGAAAAACTAAGTCCTGAAAAGGACTGTTGAAACAATTTCTAAGACTGACAACAAAACGCCAATTTAGAAATTGGTTAGTTCCCTTGTTTTAATAAAAACCAAAATCATTCTGTCACGGCATTGCGCGCCGTGAGTAGATTTAGCCCCTCGATGAGTTTCCAGTCCTTGAACGCTGGTCGTAGTATGTCGTATTAACATCGGCCTATAAAGGTGTCGAACTTCGCTCCCGAATGGTCACCTTGTTGACTGGTGTCTATCCGTAGGTAGTTCCTCTCGGTCCGCGGGTCGCAATTAGAATAAGAATGCCGGCAAGACGCGGCTACTTTTATACGCATGGCGAGCTCGCTGCCGCGCCAACCAATGCGCACTGCTTCGAATTCACATTATTGCGTACGTGCGTTGTTTATTGTAATCATAATATTATTGTTCCTATGAACTTGACTTCCGCAATGTTATTGTTATGGTTTTCGAATTCTTCCATAATTCGCATCATCGTGAAACATTATTTTAAATTAAATTATATTTTAACATTTTAATATTTCACGAAAATGTTTTTTTTTTTCGATTTGGAGTTTTTAGCTCAGCATTGTTTTGGAGCGATGCTGAACCTATCAGCGTGCTCCTTTTTGAGAGAACTGAACCCTTCATTTGTGATGAATTTCATCTGCCAATCAGTTCATTCTGAACGCTAATCTTTTCAGAAACCTGGTTACTGTAGCTATAACGAAATTAAAGTTTCGTTATTCCGCTACAGGTTTATGGATTTCTCAATTACATCCTCACTTAACATTTTGTCAACTTCCGTTTGGGCAATTCTCAATATAAAAGGGGATAACACGCGGGGTTTTTCTCGAATAGAGGGATGATTTTGTACATTGATAGTCTGTTGGGCTAGATGGGTTTGGGTTAGGACTGGGGAATTGGATACGGGAATTAATCGGGTTAGTAATTCATTAAGTCGTTTCTCTGCATAAAACGATGGTTTTATTAAACCGGCACAGCCAATCACAAATAGGTTGGACGGGAATCATACTAATATTTCTACCGAATTCGCGAAAAGGGCCGTTTTTAGTATTCCATATTCCTCTCTCATAATCTTAATTCCAAACAATCTTAAAAAATCTATTGCTAAAACTCATGCATAACTAAAGGGGGCTACTCTCACATCTAGCAATTGTACATCATTATCTAATTTTATTTCTAGGGACACCACTCCACACAAGGGGACAACGCTCCGTCTTCTACTCTTACCTCTTCTTCAATCGGTCTTAAAATTGGAGCCACAATAATTATTATGTTCAAATTAAAATTGGAACACCCAAGTATGTTTGGGATGCTCCAGAATCTACAAGGGCTTTTAGAGGAGTTCCGATCTATTCTAACCAAACGTAGTAACGGGGATCTGATGAAGGGGAATGTATACAACCTAAATTATTAAATCTCATTTTATGGGGTTTCTGAAACAAATTTTTACGGTGAGACAGGGTCGATTTTGTCCCCCCGGCTACGCGTTTCTCGCACGCCTACGAGCACAAGATGGGCAATTTACTGACGATTTCCCCGGATATCCGCAAATAAAACAAAAGTACCCGAGAGAGTCGGGGCATTCTCAAAAAATATGGCCTATTCTCTTACACTATTACTTGTTGGGGTTTGAGATGGGGCTTTTACTACTTTACTCATTAGGGGCGGAATGGAAGAAACTTCTGGTTAGGATTTTGGTTTTTGCACTGCTTTTAGGTTTGAAGGAGGTGGAGGTAGTTTTGGGTGATACTGCCTCGGAGGATTAATCGGGACTTGTAGGACCGACGATGAAGTGGTAGGCTTGGAGTATGAAAGGAAGGTGAATTTTCCGGAACTGGATCTGTAGCAGCAATTCTAATTTTTGGACTATTTTTATTAGGGTTATAGGCATATGTGCACTGAAAAAAATTTCCGATCGCATCGCTGTGAGAGTGCGCCATAGCGCTCCGACTTGGATAAGGTCACGGCGTAAACCTTTCGGGATTCCTCGCGCTCAGTCGTGATCACGCTGAACGGTCTGCGTCACGGGCTCTCTCAGCACAGAGCTATGAATCTCCAGATGGCAGGGTTTTGAATAGCATGAACTTGTCACAGACGTCAAGACAGAGCGCTATGTACACATGCCTCTGTTGATTATTCTACGCTAACCTAGTACATTCGCGTTTTCTTTTCGCATATAATACATCAAATGGTTTCTAAAAATGTTGAAAATAATTTCAAAGCGGAATTTTGCGTTTTTCTGTATAGAAGTAGATGATTTTTACGAGTTTTCGAACAGTCTCAATCAGTTCTCAAACCCATAGTAATCGAAAATGCATTCAGAAAAGAGTCAAAAGCATTCGTTTCATACGTTTTGAATTCATTTTCTGTCACTGACGAATTCGGACTGATACAAAAATTAATTTCCATAACATTTTTAATTCTTACTATGAATTCATTGATATCAGAAAATAATATGTACAAAAAAGAACTTGAATTCATTTGAATGCAAATATAATATATATTATTATTATCCTATTTATAATGAATCATTATGAATACAAATATAATGTTGATTTATTAATAGTGTTACGTGAGGCGACTTCGATTAATTAAAAAGTGAATTTATAAAATAATATGTAAATTTTTACCTTTACCTTATACACAGTCGTTGGAGGCTTGAATAAATAACAACCGTCTTAAAGAATAAAAATAAAATACTTTATTTAAATCACACTAGCTAATATAAAATACTACTATTCGCAGCGGCGAGCTCCTGCTCAAGTCGCTTCCAGAACTAGCGTGTCGAGTTGAAAAAAAGAAAGATCGTTAAGTTCTTAATTTTGAAGACTCGCGAACGCGACCGAATTTGACGTTCCGCGAAAATGACAACTTAAACGTCAACGGTGACAGCGCGTTTAAGTTTGAGTTCGACTTTATATAATAAACATACACAATGAAACACTCTCACTCACTACCATCCAATACATACATAAACATCGCATGGTCAATTAAACGGACCGTCTATATACTACATTGACATTAAAGCGGTTCGTAACAATCCTCCCTTCTTAAAAACTCGATGTCCTCGTCGAACACATAATATGAGGAAAATTTTGTATATATATTTTTTTTTGTTTTCTACATTTGCTTTTGCCCAAAAAAAAAATTATCGAAAATATTAATATAGTACATATAAAATACCTTATTTTAATACAAATATATAAATACAAATAAAATTAGCGGGGTGTAAGCCAGAACAAAAATGTGTGCTAAGTAATATTATAATAATTTTTCCTTTCTCTTTTTTTTTCAATTACTGACGAATGATGTTTGCAGATGTTTCCGGATCTGAAAATAAAATAGAAATTAAAAAAAATTAAAAAAAAAGTATGTATACTAAGACGGGGACATTTCACAGAACAGAAGTATGTCTAGTATATTCACTTTAGTGTCAGAAAATCCTTGCAGGCAATAATTATTCTCTTCCAGGAAAGATAAACCTAAATAAATACATACATTAGGACGGGAATAACTCACAAAATCGAAATATGTCCAAATGTATTTACCTTATATACGTGGAGACTTTCGAACGTAATATACATTGAGTAGGAAATTTTTCCTGTCCTTCTTATGTGATTGAGCATTAGTTCCTCCTAAGTACATGGATAAAGGGGTGTTTCTGCCAACCGTACGCAACAATTCGTAGGCACGAGTTACAACCTCTCTACCAATGTAAGGCTTCGTAATTTTCGCGCTCTATCACCCAAAATAAGAAAAGTAGTTGGTCTAAGGACTATTCCTGAAAGATCCAAATGCTCTATATTTAAACAATGTGTGTCAATAATGGAACCTATTTGAGGAGGAAGGATATTACGAAGTTGCAAAGTCCGCAAACACCGCCCAGTCCTCCGAACCACCCAATATACCGCATCAATTGACAATGGAGAATCGTCCCAAGATCTGACCCATAGCGTCGAAGAGTCTGATAACCGCGTTAATAGTTTATAAGACGCGATTACTCCATCTCGCCAAAGCCTACATACTCTCCCCATACAGGCTCGTTCCGGGAATGAGAGAAAGGACGCAATCATCGCTATGCATTCTATAGGTAGAATAACGGTACGCTTATCCCTCATCTCACTCTCGATGCGGGCCGAGGCAATTCCCGAAGAACCACGATGATTCCAAGAATCTGCAGGTCGGATAGCCAATTAGCGCTTATGAAGGATGTATTTGCACAGGTCACCACGTTTCAACACGCGAATAGCCTGTTCGGAAGTAGCGAATGTTACAAAACCTATATTTCCGCTCGATCGTTTATGTACGTAGGCACTCACGGCCCCCAAATCCTTAAAACGAGAGACAAGATGTTTGATGGTGGTATATGGTGCCAAGCGTGCCACAAATAATCTATTTAATTTTGCCGTATCCATCTATTAAAGAGAGAGAAAAAAAGGTAAATAAATAAAATATTAAGTTATTTTTCAGCACATTAATTTAATCATTACTGGCTAATTTAACCTTATCGACATTTTTCCTTTAAAACTATTACATTTTAGATCATACCTCATTTTAGATTTATTTTTTGCAAAAATTTAATTTTTTCCAGCTAAAACTTGCATTTCAGTTAGTCTTGAAATTAAATCAGATAAATATATATTATAGGTTATAAATCCATCATTATCTGGAAAAGAGCTAGGACATCTCGTAATCCTTCCAAATACCAGTTCGAATGGAGTGAAGTTGGTGGCTTCATGAATGGATGTATTGTAGGAAAACATAGCGAAAGGTACCAGCCTGTCCCAATCAGTGTAATTATCAAGATAATGACTAATATACTCTATTAACACTATATGACTTCTTTCTAAACTTCCATTTGTTTGTGGCCGATATGCCGAGGTCCTAAAAGGAGACATCTTAAAAATTCGTGATATACTTGTCATCAATTTACCAATAAAATTCGGACCTCTATCTGTTAATGTGGCCCTTGGAGCTCCATATACAAGTATTAATCGCGTTACCAAAGCATGTGCAATCGTTTCGGCTGTAATATCAGGCACTGGAACAGCAACACAATATTTAGTCAAATTATCTTGCATTGTCAGAATGTATTTATTTCCACTGGGTGTTATTGGCAAAGGACCAACAGCATCCAATGAAATTTTCTCAAAAGCGTTAATAGGAGTATCAGTTATGATCATAGGCTCCCTCGTTTTTGATCGGACTAATTTTCTCTCTTGACAGCTTTTACAAGTTCGAATACAATTTTGTACGTCATTTCTATGTCCTGTCCAGTAGAATCTTTCCCTAATTCGTCTATAGGTTTTAGTAACCCCTTTATGTCCCCCAATTAAACTATCATGCAATTCAATAATTATGTTTGTACGCATATTTTCAGGAGGTACTTGTACATTTCCTCGACAAATCTTGATTTTAATTTTAGATTTTAAGAAATATTCATTTGATAATTGTTTTAATTCTCCTTGATTATTTACTTCTACAAAATCTCCAATTTCTGAAATTCTAAATGATTCTACTCTTAAATTAATTAGTATTTTCTTTAAATTTAAAAGAGCAATTCTTAAATTTTCTTTCAATACCGAATCAAAATGGTTTTCTTTAATTATTAAACTAAAGACTTTGTACTGACTAAAAGGAGTAACTAAAATTTGGTCTATTTTAGGTTTCAGTGATTTAAATTCATCTGCATTCAAAATGCCTAAATCCGTCAAAAGTTTCGATATTGGAGTTACAAATTCCCCATCAGCTGACATAAAATGTATATAATTGTCTTTACTATACGTCAAATTTTCTCTTATTTAAACTATATCATCGTCGTTACTCATTTGTCCGTTTAATAAATTAAAATCAGTGTCTATAAATTCATGTACTGGGATTTTATCCAAATCAGTAGTTACATTTGATGGTATTAATTTGCTGGGACGCATTACATCTTTAGATTCACCCTCTCCTCCCTTCTTAAAATCCCGTTTAGATTTCGGAGAATTAAAATGATCTTCCTTTTCCATTGGTGTGGAGAAGGCAATAGGATTGGGTGTATTTAAAGGTGTCATCAACGTATTATATGACATAGGATTCTTTAACACACTGTCCTCTATTATAGTAGGTTTCGACCTAACCGTAGAAAATTCGGATTCTATATTTTCATTAATGACTTTTAATCCTAATTTATGATTTGTCCCGCGTTCTTGAACTGGTCTAGAGTCTAGGCTCTAATTTTTCTTATCCTGTGAACTCATTTTCCTATTATAACTGTCAACTAACGTCTGTTCATTCCCATTTGTTGATTTCGTTATGGGATTAGTACACATTCCTCTAGATTGCAATATATTACTTTCAATCTCTGGCACCGGAATATATCCTCGACTACGTATTAAACTGTCCAAAAGATCAAAAGATTTTCGCATTCCTTCAACGTTTAATGTGATTGAATCCATATTTTGGGAAATGGTTTGATCCATTTCAGACTCATTATCATCACTATTATTTTCTTTCTCAGATAAATTATTCGCGATCGGGTAAGAGGTTTCTTCCTCCTCTGAATCTTCCTTTGAGCTCTCAAAAACTGAAGCCCTTCCCTCTTCTGAAATCGGGGGTTTACACATAGACTCCTGAAGAGTACTAGATTCCAAATTAGGGAAAACACTTCTTTGCTTTTGAAGGATCGGTGGGGTATCTTCTTTATCTATTGATTCTAAAGATATTTCTGAGTCTGAAGTAGTTTCAACAGGATCAACTATTTCTTTAGATGATAGACTATTCGTACAAGTTTGCGGATGAGATCGAGTTCTGCGAGCAATAGCACTAAGATCCATTGGTATAGGTACTTTATTTGTTTTCGATCCTAACGGTCTACCGGGTCTTTTTTTTTGTATTTCTTGTTCTGTATTAAGTTGTTTATCTTCATTATTTAATGTTTCTAAAGATGATTGATTTCCGTTAATTAATGACAGTAATATTTTTCCGTCTTCTATACTACGATGTCCTAACTCAGAATTAATTCGAATATTATCATCTTCTCGTATCGGATTTCTCGATAAAGCATCAGCATTTTTATTTAGGAACCCGGGTTTATATTTAAATTTATAATCGTAATTTTGTAACTTTAACCTCCATCTAACCAGACGTTGACCCGGATCCTTAACCGAATCAATCCACTGTAAAGGATTATGGTCCGAAACTAACGAAAATCTATTCCCATATAAATAAGGCCGATAATGTAAAACTGCATATAATACCGCCAAGCATTCCTTTTCGGTGGTAGAATAATTAGTCTCTGGTTTACTTAAGCTTTTTGAAAAATAGGATACAGGTAGATCCATTCCATCAACCTTTTGACTTAACACTGCTCCTACCGCATAATTTGATGCATCCGTAGATAATTTAAAACGTTTACTAAAATCTGGATATTGCAATATAGGTGGAGTGCATAATTTTTCTTTTAAAAACTTAAAACTTTTATTTTCTTCCTCGCCCCAATGGAATTTAGAGTTTTTCTTCAATAAATCTAAAAGTGGCTTAGCTATCTTGGCATAATCTTCTATAAATCTACGATAAAAACCTGTTAACCCTAAAAATTCTCGTATATTTCTTTGAGTGTTAGGCCTAGGAAACCGTTGTACAGCCTCTATTTTTTCTGGATTAGGCTTTAACCCCTCGCTACTAAGAATATGTCCAAGAAACTTAACCTCTTTTCTTAAAAACTCGCATTTATCCAAATGTAATGTTAATTTGGCATCTTTTAATCTCTTAAATAATCTTTGTATCTTCTTTGTATGTTCTTCTAAATCTTTAGTGAAAATAACTATATCATCCATATACACAAAAAGTTCGGTTCCCGTTAAACCCCTTAATACATTGTCCATTAATCGTTGGAACGTAGCAGGCGCATTTTTGAGACCCTCCGGCATACGAACATATTCATAATGACCATTTGGAGTAGTAAAAGCAGTTTTATATTTATCTTCATCCGTCATCTCAATTTGTTGAAACTCAGAATTTAAGTCAAATACACTGAAATACATTGCATTGCCTAATTTATCCATAATGTCGGTAATATTTGGTAAGGGATATGCATCTTTAACAGTCTTATCATTTAATTTTCTGGAATCTATGACTAATCTCCATGTAAGGTTATATATATTCCAATATGGTCAGGCCTCATGGCCTGGCCACTGCGGATCGACAGGATCCTATTGTGGCGAACCTGGCTAGTTAAAGCTCATCCCGTAGCTGCAGCTTGTCGATAAAGGCTACAATGCTACTGAATGAGTGGTTTTTTATTTCTTCTGCGGTAAGAAAGTCTTTTCCGAAGATCGATTTACGTTTCTGACAGGTTGCTGTACAGAGTGTTAATAAGTGTTCTGTAGTTTCCTCTTCACTTAGACAGAAGCGACAGAGTGCGGTGTCTGTCAGCCCCATTCTTAGGGCGTGCTTTTTTAGGCGAGTGTCCTGTTAGCACTCTTGTTACTGCTGTTGCTGTATTTCTGTTTGAGCTGGTAATTTCCATGGCTTTCGATCCGTTGTAGCCTTCTATGAGTGCTTTTGAGTGTCTAGGGTTTGTTATTATGCCCCAGTTTTCCTTAGCATCCTTTATTATTGAGTTCCTAAGTAGTTTTTTCGCTACTTTGGAATTTATTCCTATGGCCGGTTCCGGGCCACAGAATTTTTTATTGGCACCTATTTTGGCCAGTTTATCGGCTTCTTCATTGCCTTTATTACCTGCATGTCCTTTTACCCATTTTAGAAAGACCCTGTTGTTATTGCGGGCGAGGGTGTTTAGAGCGGAAATGCAGTCTTTTACAAGTCTGGAGTTTACTTCTAGTGCCTCCAGAGCCATTAAGGACGCTTGGCTATCTGTTAAGATAACTATAGCATGATTTTTGTACTTCCTGTCCAAATTAAGTTGCACGCATTCTCTTACGGCCATTAATTCCGCTTGAAAAATACTTGCATTTGTATCAAGGGTGCCTGACATTTTTACTTTCGGACGGTCCCCGAATATACCGTATCCTGTACCGCTCGAATTTTTTGACCCATCAGTGTACCACACTAATGAGGTCCTTGTCAGGTCATTCTCTATCGATGTTTGTGGTTCCCACGACATCGAATCAACCTTGAAGAGCCTGGTTTCCCCAGGTTCTAGTTTGGTGTCATCCGTGGTCATTCCCAGAATCGGATTTCGCAAGGTTTCCCTTTTGAGGTGGTTAATCCTCGTTGATAACCTATTTGATCTCTCTCCATTTAGCACTCTGTACATGGTACTTCTTGCCTCGTTTCTCACATGTAAATGGAGTGGTGGCATGTTTAGAAGTGCTTCCAGGGCAATTGTTGGAGTTGAGCTTAGGGCGCCAGTTATCAAACGACATGCTTGTCCTTGGATGCTGGTGAGTTTTTTTATGCACGTAATTTGTAGAGTTTTTTCTTTCCATACAATTGCTGCATATGTGATGATAGGTCTAACTATGGCTTCATATAGCCACAGTGCCATACTTGGCTTTAACCCCCACTTGTTCCCTATCATTCGCGAAGTAATCGCAAGGACTTTTTTCGCTTTTGACAGGATGTAATCCAAGTGTTGGCTCCAGGTAAGGCTTCTGTCTAGTATAATTCCTAGATATTTGCCTTGTTTGGCTAATGGGATTGCTTTGCCGCCTAATTTAGGCAGTTTGCATTTCCCCATTTTCTTTTTCTTAGTGAAGGGAATCATTACTGTTTTATCCGCATTAACCGACAGTTCATTTTCTTGACACCACCTGCTCACGATGTTTAAGGCAGCTTGCATTCTGGTTGTCAAGGTGTCTAGGCAGATACCTCGGGTTATGATGACTATGTCGTCCGCATACCCCTGTACTTCAAAGTATGCTTTACTTAGATCTATTAGTAGGCTATCCACCACAATTGACCACAGTAGCGGCGATAGTACACCTCCCTGTGGGCAGCCTCTAGTAGTTTTAATAACCAGTGTGGTATTTAGTAAAAAGGAAATTACTTTCCTTTTTGATAGAAGGTGCTTTATCCACTTTATCGTAGTCGTGTCGACTCCTTTCCTTGTCAGTCCTTCCAAGATAACTTTGGTTGAAGTGTTGTCAAAAGCACCTACAATGTCCAAAAAGACACATAGAGCGATTTCTTTATCTTCTACGGCCTTTTCCAGTTTATCTACTAGACTTATCAACGCAGTTTCAGTAGATTTACCCTTCTGATATACGTGTTGATTAAAATGTAGATCGTGTATTTTCAGGTAATGTTCTCTAAGGTGATGATTAATTGTCTTCTCCATTGTCTTGAGGAGGAACGATGTTAGGCTTATTGGCCTATACGACTTTGGGTCGGCACTGTCTTTCTTGCCAACTTTCGGTATATAGGCCACCCGCACTCGTCTCCACCCATCCGGTATGTACCCCCAGGCATAGCTGGCTCTGAAGATTCTCAGTAAGGTAGATAGAATTAAATCTATACTTTGTTTTAAAAGCATTGGGAAGATGCCGTCTTCGCCTTCTTTTTTGTAAGGTTTAAAAGAGCGTAATGCCCATCTCACAAGATTTGGTTTGAAGATTTCATTGGCCTTCTTCCAGTCGGCTTTTGATGGTCTACGAGAGCCATCATTTAACCTACTATTGTTAGCCACGTCATCCTCAATATATGATCCTGGAAAGTGTGTTTTTGCTGGCAGAAGTAGCGTTTCACTCTCTGTTTCCGTGTATGTGCCATCAGGGTTTTTTAGTAGCCCTAATGGATTACACGGTGTTTTCGTCATAATTTTATGAATCCTGGCTCCTTGTGTGGTGTTATTTATTTCGCCACATAGGTTCCGCCAGGATTGATTTTTTGATTTTTTTAGCTGTTTGTTATAATTGGTTAGAGCTTTTCGATAAGCTTCCCAGTTATTAGTGGTTTTCGCTTTATTGAATAGTTTCCTGGTTTCCTTTCTCATCCTACCTAACTCAGGCGTCCACCACGGGACGTCTCTATTAGTTAGTTTGGACTTGAGAGGACAATTTTTTTCATACGCTTTTAAAATGAACTTTGTTAGTAAATTTGTGGCATGTTCAATGTTCTCAATACTTATTATTGGAAAGGACAATTGAGATATATCTATACTGAGTTGTTTTTTATAGTTACTCCAGTTAGTTTTTTTAGGATTCCTATATTCTAGTTTCCCAACTGCTTTAACTGCAGATAAGTCGAATCTAATATATCTGTGATCAGACAGCGATTCCTCATCCCATACAAACCACCTAGTGATATTGCTCGTTACATTATATGTACAAAGAGTTATATCTAAAACCTCTTGCCTATTACGGGTCACAAAGGTGGGTTTGTTACCCCTATTTAGGATTTTTAAATTTTTAGATATAATAAAGTTATGCAGGTACTCACCACTACTGTTAGTATCAGTGCTACCCCATTCTTCATGGTGGGCGTTGGCGTCACACCCCAGAATCAGTCTGGCTTCATTACGCCTGCTGAATCTGTGGATTTTCTCCAGGCTGATTGAAGGATCATCCGTTTCCCCGGGAAGGTAGGCAGAGGCAACAAGTACCTTTTGTCCACCTTCCAGGGGAATATATGCTGCTACGAGGTCGTCCGTGCAGAACTCTGGAACAGGCAAAAATTTTATATTTTTATTAAATATGAGGCATGCTCTTGGTTTGGTTCCGCTAGTATTATACAAGATGTTACCTGCGTTTCCAAGGCCCTGATCCTGCTTCGATTTATCCAGGGCTCCTGAATAAGTCCCACACTCAAGCGGTCCTTACAAAACCTCCTGCATAGGCTTGCTTAAGCAGCCGCAGCATGATGGAGGTTTATTTGAACCACTTTGAGTATGGTCCTATCCATTTTTGTCGTCTCTTTGGAGAGGTCGGTGTTGGTCGCCATCCTCTCCATTGGTTTTGTCATCTGGGTTGGGGGTTCCATTTGCGGCTCGGCAGCGGTTGGTCGAGCGTCAACCTCCATCTCCGCCTCCACAGCTGCTTCAGCGGCATTAGTTTGCTCACTGGGCATCTGCGGGGCAGTTTGGGAGGCCGCACCCCCGACCCTCGCTACCGCACCGGCCACTTTCCCCGTCTCCTGTGTTGGTTTCTTGGTAGGTTTCTTGAATCGGATCAAGACCTGCCCGAAGTCGAGGAAGGGGCTCAGTCGATTTCCTGTAGAGTCTCAAACGAGGCGTCATCGATGGCAAGGGTCAGAGTTTGGCCCTTGCCCTTAGCCTTCGTGTTGAGGACCCTCCAGAGCTCGGTCTGCAGTCCCTTATTTTGAACTTTTATTCGGTGTAGTATGTCTTTTGGGGGTTCTATATCAGCCCCCGGTATCCACACTACACCGACTTTAGGCTTGGGTAACTCGTCCTCCCCCATTACCGCGAGTTCCGAGCCTTCCCAAATCTTGACCTTTTCTATATTTTTAGTCACCCACGCGCGGCTTTCATCGTCCGCGCAGGTCAGTAGCAGCCATCCCGTTTTATGTGCGCATCCCAGAAATCTTGGTCCGGCTCCTTCATCTTGGGTCTCAGAAACTACCCTGATGATAGCCTTTTGCAAGACTCCAAGCTGCACACCTGTCATAGGGACCTTGTCACGGATTCCTATTTTGACCGATCCAAGAACATCCCAGGAGGGCCTGTCAACAGGCTCCTGACTTCTAGGATGCTTCCTGGGCCGGTCTTGTGGGGATTGCTCCTCCGACCTGACCCGTTTTATAGCGGGATTTTTTTTCACGCCCGTATTTTTCGCGATTGGTTTTATACAAAGGGCGCGGGCTTCCTCAAAAGCCATGCCCTCTGTGAGCAGTTTTTGAAGCCTTTTTCTGGCGGCCCCGTTGAGAGCAGGTCTCTGAGGCCTTGCTCCCGTTGAGGTACCAGAGACTTCATCTGCGGCTTCGGAAGCCACAGTCTCTTTTTTTTCGTTTTTGTTTATTTGTTTATTTGTTTTACTGTGTTTTCCATGTTGTTCCCACGAGTAGCTAGGGAAATAAACGGTCGCTTCCGGCAGAGCCCCGCATGCCGGTCGAAGGCTTAATACAATGGGAGGGTGCCCCGTATCCCAAGGGCATCATTTGCAGTACAGCTTCCCCTGTACCATGCATCCTTCGGCACGATAGCATTACACCTGTGGATTGGGGGATCGTATGTTGGTCGCAGGACCTCAGAGATCCCTTGCCCCATTTCCTCTCCAGCTCGAAGGACAGAGATGGCGCGTGAGCTTCCGGCCCCAATCTCGCACTCATTCATCGGAAAACCCGTTTATAGAGTTCCGAGCCATTCAATTTGAGTACCCGTTTATAGGGTTCAGCATTCTCTCATCATGCATCGTCTCAGGACCTCCAAACGGTTTCTGCTAAGCCCTCTGTTCCTCCGTTCCTCTGAATTTAAATGATTCAATTTTGACTTATTTAATAAATAGGATAATCTGTCCTGCGGTGAAGTAATCCGTATATTATCTATATTATCATCATATTCATCACTATAATATTCTTGTTCCCCAGCTAAATCATAACAATCAAAAGGAATTAATTCTTGTGCGGGTATTTCCATTTCTGTGTCCTTATCTAAAGTATATCTATAGTGTCGATTTTAGATAGATATCCCTCTTGCAAATCATCACTTACTATGTAGCGATACACTTTTATTTTTTGAATTTCGCGCGTAACTCGAGCGCAACTCGCGCGTCTGCATTTTTGCGTTTTGCGGCACTACTTCGCGCTCGCGGAAGAATATCCTCGGAGAGGCGCGCTGCGTTTATTGACAGCGTGATTGGTCGGCTCGTGACGTCACATGTTTATATTTCACCGGTAGAATGGCACGCTGCGAAAGTTTCGCGAACGAAAAAGAACGGAAAACCGCGAAAAACGGGGAAAATGGTATAAGAAGGGAAAAGTCGGGCTGTGTCGGTCTCTTTCCGGTGCGATCACCTACGGGCGAGGTCGGCAGTGGCGATTGTTCCAGTCGGGTAAGTTAAGAAAATTGGAGAGGTTAGAACCCGTACTCATGATGAGTATACTGCTTTGTATAGGACAATTACCCCTTCATACCAGCTTCCAGCTAGTTCTTTCCATTCTGTGTTCTTCGTGGCTGCTTGTGATTTTTCGGCAACATTTATTGGGGAAGATTCGTGTCCAGTTTCGACCTTCATCCTAGTCGAGGGACCGTTTCCTCCATTTTGGTGTTCAAAAGGAGCAGTAACGTCCTACCATCTTTTTCAAGACCACGTGGCAAAATTAATCTGGACGATTTCCCCATCGACCGAAAAATACGTCTTTATGAAAGCAGAATTCTCTCATCGGAAAGAAAAAAGGAATCTCCACATCGTGCATCGAGCATCACTACTCCAATATCTGGGCTTCACCATCCAGTGGTTAAGGTTTGATAACCATTCAGTTATTTTTTTTGTTCACCGATTTAAGGCCAATATCAATAAGTGTTCGCGACATTAACTTTTTTCCTTTTTAATATTTGACGATTTGGCTTTCGGTGATAGAGTCAGTGCGTGGTCGGTGTGCTAAATAATCACCCAACGTTACAACGAACTTTGTTGGGGTGATATTGTCAAATATTATTTTAATCTGACGACCGCGTCTTAATCAGATAGGTGGATGGAGGAATCTTGAGTATTCCTGAATTATAAGTATTATCGTACCTGAAGTTTGTCAGAGTCAGTGACGTAGAAATGGAAATATCCGTAGTGCGCGTATCTTGAATGAATTGATTGAGCGTATTTATTTAATTTTGCATCAGTAATTTTGACTATTCATTGTCACAAACCCGACACGCGATTCGACGTTGTATGCTTGGCGTGCCTGGTGGATAAAGCGAGCGAATTGTTTTTGTAACCCCGGGTTAATGCGAGTAATATGTATTTTGATTGAAACGCTTAAATAATAAAAGAAAAAAAATGAACGAATAACCCTACAACTATATCTAAAGTAATTACGGTTCTAGCTCTTTTTTTAAACAAATAAATTCGTGAATTGAAATCCGTTGCCTCTCTATTAAAACTATTCCCGATTGGTTTTTTTAAGAATTTAATTGGAGTTATTGGATTAGAAGCCAATACCAAAGTATTATAGTGTAATGATATAATTGCTAATTCTTTATCCAAATATTCTTTTCCTAATATTCCATCGCAATCTAACGGGAATGTTGACGGAACCACATAAAACTTTATAATACTATTTTCAAAAATATTCGTTTCGATGGAACCTAATGTTTCAGTTTTATCATCATTAATTCCTTTTAAAAATATCTTATCATCAGTATCCATTATCGATTCTGGATTTAATGCCTTTAACTTTACGATGGATACTTCTACTCCGGTATCAACTAAAAAAATTTTTGGATTTTTCATAAAATCGACACTTTCAACCACCACTTTAAGTGCATTAGTATTCATGTTGACTGTTTTGATGCTTCTAGTTCTTTGACGAATTTGACTTTCGGATGACGCTGAATGTTGTCGGTCTGGCTCATCCATGCGTCTGTTGAACGAGTCAGAGTTGAGTTTAAAGAACTAGAAGGAGTACTTTGTTCACGCGAGATTGGCGATTGCGGAAATTGAATGCGCGGCCCATTATAACCCGGGTAATTATTATAATAATCCGTTATGTATGGTCGTCTAGGAGAATTACCCCCATTATATGCTGGTACATTCTGATAATATGGAGATATATTTGGCATATAATTTGGTGGTGGAAAAGGTGGAGCATAACGAAAATAAGGTGGTGGGTACATACACATTGGTGGATATGGCGGATAATACGGCCACATCGGCTGTTCCACCATATTATTATATCGCACAGGAAATTTTTCAAAATTTGGTGGCTTTAAAATTCCTGAGCTTGCTTCATTTTTTATATTTGATTTAATAGGGGACATTTGACCATTAAAATCTCTTCTTATTGGATAATTATGACTAGTCAAATATTGTACATCTTCACTACCATGTTTCATTGTTGATAATGACTGAAATCCTAAACTTTTTGGTTTTATTCTTAATTCAAGTCTCTCAGCATAACGTAATTTTTAGGGTCCCTAGCGTCAACTAAACCTGAGATCTCGTCTGGTAAACCCCTCAAAAATGACTATAACGCACAATCATTTAAAGGTTTTACCATTTCTGAAGCCGCATTGCCATATGTATCTTTTAAGGCAGAAGTCGCTCCCGCTATAAACATATTTAACCGATCATAAAAGTCATTTACAGTTTCTCCTCTTTTCATTTGTACTTGTTGTATTTCATGAATGAAAAATGGATAATTTTTCCCGGAAGCAAATCTAGTTTTCAAATGTCTAATTAAATCATTTATTTTTTCAAATGTTTTACCGAAAACACTATCGCGAGCAGTACCCTGCAATTTCCCAACTATAGAATTTACTAAAGATTTTTCAAATTCGTCTGGTACGTTTGCAGCTGCACTCTGAAGGTCTAGGAGAAAATTTTTTAAAGGCATATTTTTACCGTCAAAATATGGAATGTTTGACATCGCATTTTGCAAAATCATGCACTCTGACATAGTAGTCATTAATTTAGTCGTTGTTTCGTCCATATTTGCAATTTTAAATTGTAATAAAAATAAAAAACAAATATAATAAAATAAATTAATCAACTAGACAGAATTAAAATAAATAACATACAAAATCACGAATATCGGACAATCATGAATAAAATGAATTAAAATGCATTTGTCAAATGAATAAAATTAAATTAATATGTAAATAAGACAAAAACAAAAATACTCCGGTGAAAATTATAAAAATATAATTAATTATTTTTAATAATTCTATAGTCACTGAAATGTTAAGTAAATAAAATAAAATTCAAAATAACTTAATAATTTATCAGTTACGCTATTTTAATTCTTTTCTACAAAATCGCATACGGTTCAAAAGTCTTTCCGAAAGTCAAAACAAACAATTAGAAAATGACTTTAAATAATTGGACTATACTCAATTACAATGCAAAATAATAATCAAAACCGATTTTATGAAACTTTGTTGGTGTTTAAAAACTTCGTATATAATAAAAACCAATGAATATCATCAACCATTAAACACATGTGTTAATTTAAATAGAAACACTGCGGGGAAAATAATCACAATATGATTTACACAGCAGGTCACTATTTAAAACTAAAATAACTTTCATGAATTTCAACAAACTGCAACAAAAGAAATAAATAAAATAAATAATTTAATATTGAACTAATGCAAATTGTCGAAGCAAACATTCCAATTTGCATAAATTATAGTTTACCATTAAAAATTATAAAATAAAATATTTTAGTAAATCAATTTTGTCATTATTAAATTTAAATACCAACTATATTGTTTCAATTACACGAAATCGCATACAGTTCAACAAAAGCCTTTCCGAGAATCAAAACAATAACTCGATAAGCCTTTGAATTTTGAGTATAACATAAAATTACGCTTCCAAATTGATTTTATGAAATTCCTTTTTCAAATTTATAACGAAAATTATTATTCTATTTGTGTGTGTGTTTTTTTTTTTTTAATAAACTGTAACAAATTAAACAATATAACTAATATTTAATCACAAATTATTATTCGAAATGCAAATTAATTTTATTCACTAAAATATAATAGTACCGAAATAATAGATTATTCCCTTTAAACGTTTCATTCAATTCCCGGAATTTTAAATGATATAATATTATATAATAGACTTTCTTATTCAAAAATCATTTTTGCATTTTATCACTTTTAACTTCGTTTAATTTTGTCCAATAAAATCAATTAAAGGAAATTTCACTAAGAATAAAATTATATTTACAATTAATTTGAAATAGCTTCTAAAATTTTATCGTTAACTTTTCAAAATTTCTGTTGCATTCACATTAACCAATTTGCACAATTAACAAATTCCGATGCACAAATTTTACCACTCTAATTATTATTTTAATTTATACAAATAGAATTTATATGATTTGAAATATCTCAAATTTTAACCAACGTGATTCAGCAATGGGGCATAGCCAGATTGTAAAATATTGCTAAATGACGTGTTCAAAATAAAATAACTTAATAATTTATAATTACTTTAATCTAACCAATCACGACACACTACACATCACTTATTTTTCTTTGCCTTTGAAAGTCATGAAATAAGTACAATTTAAAGTTTAACTGCCACGTGTTTTTCAATTTTTAGATTTAAAATAATTTAATCACTAATTTTTAAACACAAACCCTGAAATTAAATATAATTAGTACACATAAAATAACATATATTCTTAATCTAACACTTAATCTAAATTTTGAATTTACAATTTTCCGTTTAATTTTAACAAAAATTTAATAAAACAAAAAATTATCTTTTCCAATAATCAATTAATATAAAAATATAAGATAGTAATAAACAAATAATTTAAATTAACTTCCAACTAATCGAAATCAGTATCCCACTTCTGACACCAATTTGCTACGCGAGGCGACTTCGATTAATTAAAAAGTGAATTTATAAAATAATATGTAAGTTTTTACCTTTACCTTATACACAGTCATTGGAGGCTTGAATAAATAACAACCGTCTTAAAGTATAAAAATAAAATACTTTATTTAAATCACACTAGCTAATATAAAATACTACTATTCGCAGCGGCGAGCTCCTGCTCAAGTCGCTTCCAGAACTAGAGTGTCGAGTTGAAAAAAACAACACTATAATTTATGCATTCATTTGGATTCATTCGGATTCATATTTTTGTATTAAAATACTAGTAAAATATTTTTGTAGTCGAAAAATTCCAATAATAATATATATTATATTTGTATTCGCATCAATTTATAATTTTTACTATTAATAAATCAACATTATATTTGTATTCATAATGATTCATTATAAATAGGATAATAATAATATATATTATATTTGCATTCAAATGAATTCAAGTTTTTTTTTGTACATATTATTTTCTGATATGAATGAATTCATAGTATGAATTAAAAATGTTATAGAAATTAATTTTTGTATTAGTCCGAATTCGTCAGTGACAGAAAATGAATTCAAAACGTATGAAACGAATGCTTTTGACTCTTTTCTGAATGCATTTTCGATTACTATGGGTTTGAGAACTGATTGAGACTGTTGGAAAACTCGTAAAAATCATCTTCTTCTATACAGAAAAACGAAAAATTCCGCTTTGAAATTATTTTCAACACTTTTAGAAACCATTTGATGTATTATATGCGAAAAGAAAACGCGAATGTACTAGGTTAGCGTAGAATAATCAACAGAGGCATGTGTACATAGCGCTCTGTCTTAACATCTGTGACAAGTTCATGTGATGCCATTCAAAACCCTGCCATCGGGAGATTCATAGCTCTGTGCTGGGAGAGCCCGTGACGCAGACCGTTCGACGCGATCACGACTGAGCGCCTTTAAAGAGTCAAGACACGCTGTTCGGAACGAGTCCGTTAGCGCTAGTATCGGAGAGCGTCAAAGGGTTACGTTCGGAAATTTTTTTCAGTGTGGGACAAAAGGATAGGGAGGCAGAAGGAGGGGGCCTATATTGTTTTTCCCTCTGCATTATGTTTTCATAATGTCTACATAATTGAAACAATTCTGAAAAATTATTTACTTTTTCTCGCGAAATTCTTTCCCATAGGGCTGGACGCAAATTATGGCAACATATAGCTAATTGTTTTTCAAGGGGTAGAGGGGTGGATAATAAATGAAAAAGACCGCGTAAAGCTACTATAAAGTTTCGGGCAGATTCTTCTAAACCTTGGGTACGTAGGGAAATATCTCGTCGAATGCTTATTTCGGAAGGCATCTGACCTAAAACCGATCTAAAACAGGAGACAAATTGATCAAAAGTGGACCAGCTGCCCTGCTCTACTCGATACCAATTCAAAGCAGATCCACTGAATGCCTCGGGGAGGGCACGCAACAGTTCTTCCTCGGAGAGTTCTCGACTAACACCGTATTCCTTCAGTTTTAGCAGGAAAATTTCGGCGTCTTCGTCGTCCTCTCCGGAAAATTTTGGACCTTGGGTTCGCCATTGCTCTACAGCGCTTTTATTCGATACTCCGTTTGTCTGCGACAGTCATGCAGAGCAACCGAAGTATGATTTGATAGGAGTCGGCATATTTCTTAGAAATCTGGGAGTGGGACCAACCTTTGTACTATGGCCATGAGGATCGTGGAGGGATAAATTATAAGTTTGGTCAGGGGGAAAATGGACAGTATGACGAGAGGGAGGAGGAAAGGTTATATTTGGGTTAATTATGGGAGGAGTGGCAGAGGCTAAGAAAATTGTAGGGATAGTTGAGGATCTTGAAAGGGTATTTAAATGGTTCAGGATGACTGGACTGATCTTCCATAAAAGATTCTGGGTTTTTATAAAACGCACGAGATCGATCGAAGGGGAACATGAGGGAGGGATCCCGTATGCGAGCGCCAACCTCCTGGGCGGCGCTAGTAGTAACGGTGCGAGGGGGTACCGTATTTTGTAAGGGGTTCCGGATTATATTTCCTATAACTGGGTCACGTAATGCTTCACCAAGGGTAATTGGTGATGCATCACCTCTACCATCCTCTGCTACATATCAATCTACATCGGGGTCGGGGTAAGTAGTTAACACCTTAGTTAGACATACCATTATAAATAAATGTCAGTTAGAATTTTCTTAACCCTTAAATTTCAATATTTCAATTAATAAATAAATTCAAATCAAGAGTTACAGTTTGATACGTAAACTAGAATATATAAGAAGTATATTTATAGAAAGGATTGGGTGATGTGTGTGTGTGTGTGTGTAGTTTGTGTATGTGTATGTGTATGGTATGAGTTAATGACACCTCCTAGTAGTTATATTGTACTGTACTAATTCGAAATTATCCATTCGCTTGTCATCGGTGCGAAACATAGCATTTGGAAGATTTTAATGAATATAGAAAGTGAAAATGCATTTTGAAAAAGTTTAAAAATTTTGAATAATAAGTTTTACTTTTGGACATGTGTTTTACGATATAGTGATTACAAGTGAGTAATAAAGTTTATTTTTATTTTTTTTTTGTTTTTAGTTTTTTGAATTTTATTAGAAATATTGACGGATTACTTAAAAAAAAGGAGTTAAATATAATGAAAAGTGTTTTTTAAATATTTAGGAAATTAATTGTGTATTTTTTATTAGAATTGACTGGCTTAGTAAGTCATTTAAATGTTGACGACATGGCACAACCGATGTCCAATAACGACACATTGTTCAAGTGGTAATGCACGTTGGCATGCTAACGGACATATTGAGTAACGGTTAATTTTTTTAAAGGTATTTATATATTAGTTTATAATTAATGTGGTTGGGTGGGTATGTTGAACTAAACTAATGTTTAATTAGATTTTCCTTTTTTGGTTTTCAATACAGACAATCACTGTATGGAATTAATTAAAAAAAATCTCTTTTAATTATCGACTTTCAAAATTCATAAAAACCTCCAAAGACGTTCAGTATGAATTAATAAGTAAATAATGTTTAATTTTAAGTTGATATCTATTGTAAAAATGATGTGACAATAGTTTCATTTGTAATATTCTGTAATGTTTAGAAATATATTCTGAAGAGGGCCCTAATCTTCGGCCGAAACGTAATTCGTGTTTAATTTTTTTCCCCCTGGGAAAAATATAATTTTGTTAAAGAACCGTCATATCGAAATAAATTTATATCGAAATATAGTTAACACCTCATATCGTGTTAACCGATTTTGCATTACTCTAAAGTCACCGCTAAAAGCAATTTCAGCCCTATCACATTCTTTAATAAAGTCTAAGAAATTCATCTGTTCGATGCTTACTAATATGGCTTCATATTGCTCTTTAGTGGCCTTTCTGGATTCTGAAGCAGTAGAGGTAGTGGTCACAGAGGTTTCAGTCATAAGTACTGCAGTTATTATTGGAGGGGTTAGTGTTGGTGTTATAGCTCGGATGGCGCCCGAAAGTGGACTCCACCTCTCTGCCGTGAAAGGGCCAAATCGACCAGAAGGGTCGATTTGAGGATTCTTTTAGGGTGGACGGAGCTGCCAAATATGTTAGTTCAAAAAGGAAAGGAGAAAGGTGAAAATAAATGACAACTCGATTTTCTTTTATTATTTGTTTTTTTATTTTGGGCTTGCGTTACGGCGGCGATATTCCTCCAGCGTGATTTTTACTTTCTGCGGGGGAGGAGGCTGGTTATGGTCGGGGATGCTCGCTGGCTGTCCTTCGCGTTGGGCGCGTTGCTCCAATAAGAATTTGTATAGTTTCCGGGCTCGCTCCCGTTTCCTACGCCGGACACCCTTATTATTTCGGGCCACTGTAAAAACGTAAAAAATTTAGTTTCGCGGAAGGAGAAACGCGGGAAACTGATAAAAAATAATATTAAAAAAAATGAAAAGGCTATCACCTAATTCCCTATATGTCGATTCCGCATTGACACGTACCAATTCCGGAATAAACCGAGGAAAGGGTTTACGAGTTCCTCGAGGGAGAGATAGAAACGCCGGGCCAAAAGATTTGGCCCTGGTCCCGAGCTCTGTCCCTTTTCGGAACTAGTTTACCCCCAAAAAAATAGAAAAAAAAGAATTGTCGCGGAGACGAGTTCGCCCGTATCCGGAGGGATCGAAACGCCGGGCCAAAAGATTTGACCCTGATCCCGTGCTCTGTCCGGGTTCAGGTTAGTCGCCTGGAATTTAGGTTAGGGGAGGATACTCACTATTATTTCTGTGCCGGTGGAAGTCCCGAACCCTCTTCAGAACTTGGACTGCTGGGCTGACGCGAGGCACTTGTCGAGCTGGACTTCTGCTCGAGCTGAACTGCTCAACCTTAACTGATTTTTTGGTCCAGGAGGTGCTGTATTTATACTGGATACCGCCCGTGGTGCCCAGTTCCGTTTTGATGCGTTGTGTCGTGTTACGGTTTTTCTATCCAAAATTCAGGTGAATGCAAGATTTGCAGCTTCCGTCCGAATTGAACAGAATCTTTTTGCGCGTTTAGACAATTACGTTAATTTTAAGATTGTACAAAAATGAACGGTAGTTTTATGTAATTTTTATATGTCGTGTTGTTTTAATAGTAAATTTGTATTTTTAATAAACTATTTTGCATTAATTGTTTTAATACAACTGTTGTTGATTTTTGTACAATTTAACATTATTTTTATTGAAGGCTTGTAAGAGCAATTTACACATAGTGATATAAAGCATGAATTTCGTACAAGACATGAATAAACAATGAGATATTCTTAAAATAATTGTTTGTTTTTATAAATTTTGTATTATTGTAGCTTTGAAAACATGATTATCGAGATGCTAAATTTTAAAGGAGGTTCAATTTTGTAATAGAAAATAAAAGGTTCATTGTTTATTCATGAGATGGTGTTTACAATATTTTATACGCTAATGTTTGTTTATACGTTTGTTAGGTACCAGTTTGGAAGTTTGAGAAATTTCGTGGTTGAATCTATTGTAATAAAAGGAAAAAACGGAATTTGTTCGTTATTATAAATAAACTTTTTATTTTATTTTATAAATGTGTTTTCTGCAAAACCAGCACTTTATTTTGTAATTGAATTTGTATCTAAATATGGAGACTAATCCGACCAATGTTATCATTCTATTGTTCGTTAGTTTTGGTTTATAATTTTGATATTATATGTGAAGCTATCTGGAAAAGAATTTTCTTGGAAAAGAAAAGTATGTCATGTAAGCGTGTGCATGAGAAAGCGGATGTACTTTTGAATTTTTATTACTTTATTAAAAATAGATAGAGTTGGTCAAGGGTACGGGTTGCTAGTCCGGTTTGCTGCGCTTTCTAAAGATGCGTTTCGATTTTTCCGTACATTTTCTTTTGAGACTATTTCGGAAAAAATAATGAATTGTATTTTTACTCTCTACTGGTAATGTAGGAAACTAAGTGGGAGTAAAAATTCAGGAATTATAGGGTTCTCTATTTTCGATCGGTATCGGTAAGTTATTTGTTAAGAGGTTCGGTTAGTATACGCCAGGCGCGCTATTGCATCGAATATTTGGTCGGTAATTTTGAAATTAGGAGCGTTACGTAGGACGTAAGATTGGGACTGTAGCACTAGTGGTAGTTGTATGTACTTCCGGTGTGGGGGTGGTATTGTGGGCAACATGATTATCCTAAAATAGTCGGTATTGTTCTGCCATCTTTTTTTTTTAATTTACAAAAAAAAAATAAATTTATCACACCAAACAAAAATTATAAAAATAACTAAAATATCCCAAAATAATTCCAATTAATTACAACAAAAAATAACAAAGTTTAATTCAACTTCCACTTCCGTGTTCAAAACTAATATTGGGGGGGGGGGGGAGGGGTTAATTTCCAACACAACAATACTTGAAAATTTTGATTCAACTGTAATAATTGCACTTTCCAAATAATTAATAGAAGGGGAGGAAATAATTTCTAATATTAACGAGAGGACCTGAAAGAAATTAATTATTAATTCCTACACATACAAATTTTCATATAATAATTGCACCATATATCATATCACATATATTCTTATATTTTATATTACATTGTGACGTAGTCACTGATTGAGCCCGATAACTCTGATCGGGGAGAGCGTTCCGGGGGAACCCTTTCCCCTATTCGCCGCTGCTCTCGCCCGCCGTACCGGGGATACGCGCTATGGATGCTCATACCTCCCCGCCATCGCTCCTCTAGTCAGTCGCCGTCGGGAGTTCCTTCCCCACAGACGGAGGCGAGTGACGCCGGAGCGTCTCTCTCTTTCTTTCCGAAGGCAGAAGCCGAGAGCCGATTTTCGCAATCACGTCTCTCTCTCTCTCTCTCTCTCCGAAGGAGAAGCGGGTACGAGCGGGCTGCGCGACCACCACGCTTCTCCCTCCTTCCACGGATCACCCTCCACATCGAACCCCGAGGTGGCGCTGGAGCGCCTTCACGGGCGTGAAGAATCGACCGAGATCCCATTCTGTCACGGGCCGCGATTCGATCGAGACTGAATTCCGTCACGGACCGCGAACCAATGAAAATACAAAGAAAAAATTTTATTCCGGGCGTACGAGTGCGACAACCTGTTCACACCTCCCCGCTACCGTGAGATAGTGCCAGTGGACCAAGGAGACAGAGTGCCTTCAGCAGTGCCCCTGGACGCCAGAGCCAGTTCCAGGACACCAGCAACCTCCATTTTCACGGCGAGGATCATCAGGCATCTCATCGCCCAACTCCACTTGTGTAAGTGCCATTGGACTTTCCCCCCCCCCCCCACCTTTTCATTGTTCGGTTTTGCTGACTATTGTCGCGATTTACTTTCTTCGGTCATTTTTTTATAGTGGCGATCCCCTTCGCGAGATTAGAGCCCGCGCCATCTGCGATTGTTGAAATATTGTACCTCGAGTTTACGGAAATATAGTGGTCCTAGAAAAATCACTTGTGTAACAATTTTATTTTGCGTTTCCTCCTTCCACGGACGGGGGTTATAAAATGGTATCCCTGGTGGGGAAATCTAAAAAGATTTCCCAAAATTTGTGAACACTTTTTGTTGCAAGTGGAAATTTGTGTCGGGAAAGTTCGCCGGAGAAATTGTCGTTTGCGTTTCGCGTTTTTTTCAGTTCCGACTGTATTGTTCGCACCCCCCTCTTTTTCCCTTGGCGCAATAATTAATTATTAATAATATAGATATTTGTATTTAATGTGTCTTCTTTTCCGTTCGTGGAATTTCCCTCGCTACTCCTCTTCCTCTATCAATAAAAATTGCGATCCGTAAGCTGGCCTGGAGATAGCGTGACGTCATACGACGTCCGCATTGTTGTCCCGAACCCGACTCCCAGTTCCGAGTATTACTGAATATTAATTATTGAATAATATTAATATAGTATTGAATTTCGAGAGAGTATAAAATATATTTTCTTTTTGGTGTTTTGAATTCAAGTCGTTTATCATGTTCAAAGAATTTTTGCATAAATAAATGTTGAATGAGTTGAATTTGCACCGTTTGAAAATAATTAATTAATTATTTAATATATTATTTCGAAATTGTATAGCATAACAATAATCACTTCTCAGAAATTGAAAACAACTTCGAAAATAAATAAAGTTAATCTCCAGTAAATTAGGTGTGAGCCTTGTAAACAATAACAAAGCCGTAAATTTCGTCAGAAAACAATAGATTTCTTTTCGGCGTATTCCGAGACATTACCGGGAACAACCTTGTTTACGTTTCTTCCCAACCGATCTCCCTGAATATTGCGATGTGGATTTATGATTGTAATAGTTCGTTGCATGAATAATACGAATGTATACTTGTGTTTATCTTTTCAGCATTTATTATTCTCTCTATGGCTTCCCCCCGTATCCCCCTACGGGCCGATAATTAAGTTGGCCTAAGTAAGTGTTGTAGTCCCTGGAATAATTAATACTTGAAAATCCCGGGAAATAAATGACGTACTTTTCCAGTTATTTTTCAACACTCGTTTATATTATTTAGTAATTTGAAACATAAATATTAATTCGCTAATTAGAGTCTGGTACGGAATTTAGAATTCTTTTTATTAAAATAAACTTTCTTTTTAATTCCGATCTAGTTTTCCAGATTCAATTTAATTTTCGGAAACTTCAGAAAATGTTTTAATTTGTCTCACAATAGTGAGGAACGAAGTTTAAATTCGATTAATTTTGAGATTGTGTCCCGTTTTTCGATTTAATAGCAAATCTCCCGGAAGAGTCAAGTTAGTTTGTTATATTCAATTTAAAACGTTTTAACGACTTTCGCGATTTCAGGTACAGGATTTCCCCCTCCCCTTGCAGCAAACCATAGAGAGACATGCAGCTCCTGCAATTGAGTCGAAATAAACTTCGATTGATATATTATGTAATAAGATAATTAATATAAATAATATAATTGATATATATACAGGGTCATCGAAAAGTATCGGACCCCCCTAATATCTTCAGTTAGAATGCACTTAGGAGAAAATGTCCTAGCAAAGTTGTATGGTTTCAAGCGGGGAGTAAGATGATGACCTTGACTTTGACCTTGACCATGTCCTTCAAGGTCATTTCAAGGTCAATCTTATTTTTTTAAATAGAACCCCCTACATTTTATTGCATATTCTTATAGCTTATCTCGAGAGCTTTCCAAAACACTATAATAAAATATTTTTTTATTAAGTACTTTTTGAGTTATAAAGGTTTGAAGTTAACAATTTTTTGACACAAAATGTAGAATATCTTGTAAAATATTATTTAGTTTTCAGTAACTCGCACACCACTCTTAACGCGACCTTATCAGTAGATGCGATAACGCCGAGCTCCTGATCTCCGGATCAGTGGAGGTAATCCGGGATCGGCTGGTGCGGTACACCATTTTGCGGCGATTTCCGGATACCCCGGTCGAGTGGAACGCCAGTGCGGATGGGCGCGGTGATCAGCCCCCCTATACGTTGTCCGAAGCTGTAGGTTGCCCCATAATAGGGACCGTTTTGGGCGATTCAATGAATGCTACCTACCCGGGTCACGCGGAACCTCAGCCGACGTCTCGCCTAGGAGCTTTCGCGTTCGCCACCCACGGATTACCGTCGGACCGATCGCGCGCCTACTATTGGGACCCGATCTCGTTCGGAGAGGAGGAGAGTTTTCGGTTTCCGATGGCGGACACCTCCACGCACCCAGCCGGTCGAATAAATCACGCGCCCGTAGTTCCCCCTCGCGACGACCGCCGCGAAGACGACCCTCAACCAGAGGGTCGTGCCGTGAACGACTATAACCCGTGGAATCTGCTAATCGGGAATGACCCTGCACCAAGGTGACCCGACCCAGTCGGCCCCTGAGTCTTTCCGACCGAGTGCTGCCTCGGGTGGAACACAGGATGTGCCGCAGTCCTCACGGGCGGGTATTTTCGGTCCCTCCACCTCGTGACAATTTCGACTCGCGTCACGTGGACCCTTTTCGTCCAATGGCAACGCGCCAACCCCCACCTCGTCGCTCAACCGCGGGTTCGTCGAGCGTGCCCTTCCCGGCAGATCTCACTTACGATTTATCGCCTCACCAACCTCGCTATAATAGCACTCGGGTCGGCCACCCCCACTCCTCTCATCGCGTCGATGGCAATGCGTCACAAGCAGGAGGGTCATTTAACCCCAGCTTGTCAATGTCCAGCGTTCGTTGGCACAAAATCGCGATCGAACACTGGAGGACGCATGGGCCACGCTATTCAGGGGAGGAGGGGGAAGATGCCGAGGAATTCCTCGTCAAATTAGGTGAATATGTCACCAGTCGGGATTTGACAGAGAAAGACCGTCTGCGCGCCCTACCAGAAGCGTTTGGGGGATCGGCCCTTAACTGGTACCGGGTGGAAAAAGCCAGTTGGAGCACCTACTCCGGGTTCGTGCGATATTTCCGCGATGCCTTTGGCCAACGCCACCTGGAAGCCAGCATCAAAAGGGAGATTAGCCTGCGCACCCAAGGGCCCGAGGAGCCCATTCGGGAATATTTAGTTTCCCTACGCAGTCTCTTTAATTTACTTACGTTCCCCCCGGCTCTAGAGGAACAGTTGGACATCGCGGTACAGAATCTGCGCCCCGGTCTTGCACGAAAAATCGAGCGTGACTCCGTGTACGATTTTTCCGACCTATTGAGAATTGGTCGACAAGTGGAAGGGGCTGAAAATCAGGAGAGGGTATATCGGCCCCCTCCCGCGGCTAATCAATCGGCTTTCCCCGCTTTTGCGTATACGCCGAAGACGAAGCGAGAGAAGGAAAAGCTGGCCCTTGCTACCCCTACCGTCAAGCCGGCCCTGAAGCAAGCCACAACCCCCGCGCCCTTGCAGCCGCCCTCCCCCATGGGAGAGGAAGCTGCGCCGGTAATGCGGGCCGCGAGCAATAGAGTTCCAAAACAACCCGTCAGTAAAACCCCCATCGCCGCGTAAACCTTCGGGAACCTCTCGTACGCCTCCGTTCCAAAGGCCACCTCGTCTGATGGACGTGGCGCCGAGGGATCCTCCACCTCCGTTGACCACGTCACCTCCGGCACGTAATCCCGTCCGGTGCTACAATTGCAAACAGTCGGGTCACGTGTATCGCGAGTGCCCCCACCCATTGGTATACTTCTGTCGCATCTGCGGCTACCCAGGCCGAGATGCAAATAATTGTCCAGCGTGCGCGCGTAAAAGGTCGGGAAACTGCTAAAGGGGGGGACGGTGTCCCCGAGACCCCCCCCCCTAGAACATCGGTCTTCACGCCCCCTCCAGTAGCGGGATACGGCTAGCAAAGCTGCCGATAAAAAGACCTTACTGGTATTCAGCTGGCGTACAGCGGTTCTCCACCCGTCGTACTCCCCGCATATCAAATAAACGATCGGCGTCGATAGATTCATGTAAAAATAATCCTGGGATTGTAGACTCAGATCCGCGTCCCCACTTACGTCTTGCCTTAAATGGAAATTTTATAAGGGCTCTTGTAGATACGGGAGCTTCGCGATCATATTTAGGGGTTGCATGTCCCGCGATCGTCTCCCAGTACTTGAGACCCAGCGAAGAGCAGGTTGAGGTCGCGAATAGGGCAGTAGTCCCCCTAGACGGTATCGTTACCCTCGCGATGACTCTCGATGGTCAAACCAAGAATTTTGACCTGCGGGTTGCCCCTATCCACTGTGCATGTGTATTCCCCGCAGGGGACTTGTGGAAGAGAGCGGAGCGGGTTATCTCCGTCCACAATTTAATTGTGGAAGAGTGAGGGGTCGAAGTGCCCGAGCTCGAAGAGGAGCAATGCTTTTGAAAGATCCGCTTCTCTTAGCAAGTTTTGAGAATTGACGACCTCACGGACCCGATCGTTCGGCTGGTCTGTGCCGACGAATACCTGATCGTGAAACGACTCGAAAGACCCACCGTACTGGGGAGCTAGGGTGCGGTGTCAAGCCCCTGCCGGCGGGTTCCACACGGGGGAGCGCTACAGCGTGCCGTGTCCGTGCAGGCAGTAACCGCAGAAAGGGTTGGCCTCTAGCGGGCCGTGGCAACGTTGGAAAGGTTCTCTGAACCAACAGAAGCATCAAGGCAGGCAGCTTGTTGCTAATAAATGTGGTAGCTGACTTGTTGTATATCTTTTTTAAGTGTGCACAACCAGCGGTGCTGGCGCATCACTAAAATTTGGCCCCATTCCCCCATGGGGGGGGGGGGGGTGTTTTAAACCCGAACGGGAGGCAAGACACCTTAAATAACTACACTCAGGTGTGCATGTGTATTGGGCACGAATTTCATGCGGCTATTCAGTCTCAAGTTAGATACCAATAGCAATTTGTGGAGTAGTCGGGTAGGCACCCCCCACTCGCTAACGGACACCAGTATTCCGTTAATGGCCCATGCAGTAGATGAGTGCGCTGGCTTGGTTCCCCCTCCAAAGAAGCCGTTCCGCGGCTATGGAGGCTGCTTAACTGCTATTATCCCGCGAATAGGACCCCTACTATCGGTGTAACGCGCCTCACGCAGCACACCATTGACGTACAGGGCCATCCCCCTATCTGTCAGAAGGCTCGTTTACTTTCCCCCTATATGTTGAAGGTGGCCCAGGACGCAGTCGATGAGATGCTGGGTGACGGCATCATCGAGCGTTCTGCGAGCCCCTGGATGATCAATCCCGTTATTGTCCGGAAGTCGAATGGGACGTTTCGATTTTGCGTCGACTTCCGAGACGTTAATAAGGTAACGAAGAAAGATGCATACCCTCTTCCCTTGATGGACAGCATCCTGTCAGGGCTGAGTCGTGCCCAGTGCATCACCACGCTCGATCTCAGCCAGGCCTACTTCCAAGTACCGGTAGAGCCTGGCAGTCGGCCCGTCATCGCTTTCGCTGTCCCCGGTCGCGGATTGTTTCAGTTTAGGCGCATGCCCTTCGACCTCACCAACGCACCTGCGACGTTTCAGCGATTGGTGGACCGCCTCATCGATCCCGCGTGGGAACCCCACGTATTCGCGTACCTCGATGATATCATCTTTGCCACGGACGATGAGGAGGACCACTTCCGCTACTTAGAACTTGTCCTGACCAGTCTGCGGAACGCCGGTCTAGAATTAAATATGGAAAAGAGCGAATTCTTCCGTGAGGAGGTGAAGTACCTCGGTTTTGTACTGAACCGCGACGGATTAAAGACTGATCCAGACAAGGTCGCCCCCGTGCTTGAATTTCCGCCCCCCACTAATCTTAAACAGCTACGATGCTTTCTGGGCATGGTGGGGTGGTACTCTCGGTTCCTCCCAGACTTTTCGCGAGATCGTATCCTTCTAACTAAACTGATAATGAAAAACACTCCCTGGGTCTGGGGTCCGGAGCAGCAGTTTGCTTTTAAGTCCCTCCGTGACTCCCTTACCCATACTCCCATCCTCACCCGCCCAAATTTCGGCGCAATCTTCACGATCCAGACGGACGCGAGTGACTTCGCGATCGGCGCGGTCATCATCCAAGTGGTGGACGGTAATGAGCACCCGATCAGCTTCGCCAGTCGTGTGCTCTCTAAAGCCGAACGAAAATATACGGTCACCGAAAAAGAGTGCCTCGCCGTCCTCTGGGCCGTGAAGAAATACAGACCCTATATAGAGGAAACACACTTTAGAATTATAACGGATCATAGCAGCCTGCAATGGCTGAGGAACCTGCGGGATCCGACCGGCAGACTAGCGCGGTGGGCTCTGGATATGCAGGCCTATGATATGAAAATCGAGCATAGAAAGGGTACCCTCAGCGTGGTGCCCGATGCTTTTTCGCGGATGGACGAGAACATTGATGAAGCCCTTTGCGCCCTTGGAGATACAGAGGATAAGTGGTATACTCAGAAAATGGAGAATATTCGAAAATTCCCTTCGAAATATCCCGATTGGCGTATCGAAGACGACCGAATATATTTCCACCGGCCACACTCTATTATCGAGGCTGCCGTGAGCGACCTCGACGCCTGGAAGCTAGTCCTTCCCGCGGACTCGCGTGCTCGTGCCCTGAGTGACGCACACAGTTGTCCGCAAGACGGCCACTTAGGAGTGGATAAGACGTATCACCGTCTTATCCAGGACTTCTACTGGCCCGGCGTCTTCCAGGACGTCGCGAGGTTCGTCGCCCGTTGTCCCGAGTGCCAGAGACAAAAAGTTTCCCAGCAGGCCTCTACGGGACTCACGTGCGAGAGAACGACCGAAGATCCATGGATGACAGTCAGTTCTGATGTTATGGGACCATTTCCCCCCAGTAAGCGTCAAAATCAATTCGTGGTAGTTTTCCAGGATCTGTTCACGAAATATATAGAAGTGAAACCCCTCCGTGCCGCCACTGGTTTGCTATAATGGCCGCTTTCGATAGTCTCGTGATAAATAGATAGGGTTGCCCAAAGTATTTTCTATCGGATAATGCGAAACAATACGATAACTCGCACGAAAAGACGCATTTGCGTCAATTGGGTATCGTTTCCTCTCGTACTCCCCCCTATCACGCACAGGCCAACCCAGTCGAGAGGTTTAATAGAACCCTCAAGACGATGATGTGTACGTTCGTGTCGCATGATCATCGCGACTGGGGTGCGCATCTTGAGGAATTGACATTCGCTCTGAATACCGGGGTCCAGTCATCGACCAAGATGACTCCCGCATTTCTTAATGACGGTCGCAACCCGGTAGCGATTAGGAATTTGCGTGCTGACCTCCCCCCTCCTCCGCTCACGCTCCCTAAGGATCCGGAGTTCTGGCGTGATCGGATGAGAAGGCTACCGTTGATCCACGATTGGGTACATCGTAATCTTGAGCGCGCCGCGACGCGCCAAGCCGAGTATTATAATCGTTCCCACCGAGAAGTAACATACCAGGTGGGTGACCTAGTACTACGCCGCATCCGTTTCCTTTCGTCGGGGATACAAAATTTCGCGGCCAAACTCGCGCCCAAATTCAGCGGCCCCCACCGTATTCTGCGGGTAATCTCTCCCGTTGTCTTTGAGCTCGACGACCCCGAGAGTCGTCGGAACCCTAGGGCCCATATTAAAGATTTGAAACCGTATCACGGCCCCGACGAGGGGAGTTATTCTACAAACGACCGGACCATGTCGACTAAGACACACAAAACCCTCCTAGCCCTCGGTCGAAACCAGCTATTCAGGATCCGGTGAGTGCCGACCCGGTGCCGCGTCGCCGCGGTCGACCTCCGAAACCAGCCAGAGAAATGCCCCCCTGTCCGAGCGAAAATCCACGTGCGACACGCTGCAGTGAGGCCCACCTCCCGGCAAGGCCGACGGAGACAGTCGAACCGACTTCCACTCGCAGGCGTCCCGGTCGTCCGCGCAGAGTGTCGACCAGGTGCGCGTCTCCCCCACCCCCACCATTATTGGAACCACATTATGGTCTACGATCCCGTAGAACCTAACTGCTGCACTGGTACCCCGATGTCTTGCAAAAGTGCTCCCGAAAATAATAAACTGGTACCCCGATGTTTTGCAAAGTGCCCCCAAGAATAATATACTGGTTTAAATAGCATTAATTTACAATTCGTGTAGGAAGAACCAGATGACATTACGATGCTTTGTGATCCCCTTATCAATGTAGCGTTGTCCTTGTTCTGTTCCAGGTTGCAGCTCAGGGGTACCAAGAAAGCAAGTGAAGACCCGCTGAGCGAACCTGCCTTTCGAGGTAACCCTCGTGAGCCGAGGAGGAAGCCAGGCCTTTTCGCCACCACTCCAAACACCAGCAGCGAACCCGCCCCCGCTTCCGCCCCTCACTGGCACCGAGTTCCCTCCCCTCCCGGTCCTGCCGGACTCGCAACCGCCGGTTGCAGTGAGGGTCGCGCGGTATGCTGTCCCGACCGCGTCAAACCCGGTCCCGCCGTGCCTCAGTTGCCTGCTGCCGTGGCAGTTGCAGGCCGGATTGCATAGCCGCCACTGCGGTAGCCGGCGCCGAGTGCCGGATGCCCGACGTCCTCGACGAAGGACCCCACCAGGAGGCGAGAAAATTCGCCCCGGTGCTTCCCCCTTCCGCCCCTGATCCACGGGCTGTAGGGGATTTCTGCAAGTGGGTCTGGCGGGAGGAACGGGAGGGTCGGCGGGGACGGTTCCTGATGGGACCCGCGGAGGTGCCGAATCCTCGTCCGTGGGCTCCGCCCCCGCCCGTGACGACGATTCCGTGGCACCCCTCGCGACCGCGCCCCCTGTCGCCACTTCGGTTCGTGCGAGCCGCCCCTCCGGCCCTGATGTCCCTCCGACTGCCGGCCAACTTCCCCCCGCCTCTAGCCCGGACCCCGGCCGTTACCCCGCGTGGTAGCGAGCGCTCGGGTACCGGTTCCCGCCCCGCGAGGCCCAACAACGTGGTGGAGGCCCGCCCGGTCAAGGGGAACGACATGATGCACGTTGCATCCCGGTCGCGAGCGGCCATCCGTCGTCGTCGGAGAGGGCCGCGGCGTACCGGACGAACTCGCCGGGGCCGGGAGGTCGCGCGCCGGTTAGCCGCACCTACTCCCGATCCAACGACCCCGCAGCGTGCACCATCCCCGTTGGTGGTCGGTCCCAGCATCGGCCGCCCCAGGGCCAATACGCGTCTCCGCTGCGGAACGCCGGTGCTGAAACTGTGGCCTACGGGGCCACCCGGCGCATCGTTGCAGCCAGCGACTGCTGGTGGGGAGGAGACCACGGGAGGGCGACAATAGTGCGCGTCTGCACTAAGTAAGGTGCACCCGGAGGTCGCCCCCCCCCCCCACAGCGCATAGGAAGTTGTCCCTGGTGTTTATGTTGGCCCTTTGCGATAAACTTTGCGAAATACATTGCGATAAACTTTGCGATAAACATTGCGATAAACTTTGCGATAAACATTGCGATAAACATTGCGATAAACATTGCGATAAACATCGCAAGATACATTGAGATATATATTTCGAGTTTTCGTATTGACGTTTTGTTTGAGTTATTTTCAATGACTTGCTGTATATCGCGTTTACTTTCTACATCTGCCGTCTCTCGCTCCGCGAAGCGATGATGACGCGATGATTACCACCCTCTTCTCCAACACGATTGTGTTTGGTTGCCCCTTGCGTTTGAGTTGTCCCTTCGGTACAGAAATCCAGATACGTGTGTGCACGGATGCATAAATGTAGAATCGACCTTAAGCTCCGAGAGTTGAGCATTTATCACATGTAAGTCGCTTAATTCGGTCTTAAGGAACGTAACCGCGTTTTTCAGTTTTCATGTGCGATTTGTGTCAGTCCATCGCGTTCAAATATTAATAATAGATCAATTTTTTTGTTACGATATGTCGTGGTCAATCACCTTCCGATTGCTTCTGATAGCGATATTGCTGTGTTTCGATTTGCAACTTTTACACTTAATTAGCCGATCTAATAAATATCCCCGACTATGGTACGTTACGATTTAATACACCAATTCTATAATTTTTTTGTGTCGTGGCTCAGTCCCCGACAATACCGAGTGAGCTCCTGTTGCGTGCCCCAGTGGCCGCAAGGGAAGTAAGAAAAGTTAGTCCAGTTGCGCCAAATCATATGGTTGAGTTTGATTTCGTGGAATCGCAACCGTCTCTTAAAAATTTTTTCTTTTGTGGATTAGTACTTACTCACACTAAGTATGCGAGTAACTTTGATTCGCGTAAACTCGCGGTTCTGTCTAATAATTAGAATGTCGCTAAGTCGTGACTAGTAGTTAAGTTATTCGGGACCTACGCTAACTCGCGTAGGGAGCGAATTTAGTGTTTGACTCACGCCTAATGTGCAGATTCTTAATTAATATTTGTGTCTTTGCGATACGTTTTTAAAAGTCGTCGTCCCATGGCGTTTTCGTTGGGCCATCTGTAGCTCTAACGAACGGACTTTCAGTAGATTTATTCAATGTCCGATAGTGCTGAGGTACGCTCATATTGGTGGTAGTAGTGCATTGCGTCGAAAACCGGCTTGGAATTCGCGTAGTTTGAGTTATGCACTCGGTTTGCTTGACTTTGTATTACGTCTAGTCACGCCACCCATGCGTTATCTTCATATTGCACTAAATCGCGCATTTAGATAATCTACGTTGGTTTTTACGCTAAACAGCGCGACTTTATCAGCCCCATGAGTACGTCTCGGACGACGCACGCAGTTGATAAATTCAAGCTTAATTCGCGCTGATTCGCACATGCAATGTGCTAAGCCACGTTTTCGAGTACTTAAATTTCTACGCCGCGATAAACCGCGATCTTGTCGAGTCAATTTAGTATCAATCGCGATAAGAATACAGTAGAGGTATTCGCTGTCCCTTCGCGTTTTGTTGGCCCCGAAAATATCGTGCCGTTGTATACTACGCTATTGCAGATGCGCTTCGCAGTTGCGTAATCGGTCTAGTGTAATACGACATGCCCCCCCCCCCCAAGTCTATCGTATGGCCGCCTAATGTGAGTCGGAACCTCGATAGCCCGGCGTGACATCATCGCCTACGAATCCACGAGTATAGAGTTTGCCCGGACACACTTCCAGATATGGCTAATGTTTTAATTTCAGGTAGGCCTCCTAAGGCTTTTCTCATTGTTTCAAGCTTGGAAAAGATAGCCACTAGTGCTGTGAAGTAGTGCACCGCGCAAGTTCGGTACTGGAGGGGAGGTCGTTGTGTGGTACCCGTCGGAACTTAGCATTTTAGGAGATCCAGCGAGTTGACAGTTCCTCGCCGCTGTCCCGTTGCGTTCAGTTGGTCCAACGGCGAAAATAGCCACCCTACCCCATCGTGAGCATGTATCGATCGCACAAGAATTATCACCTCAAATCCTTTGTTTTCGTTGTGTATTGTACTGTCCGTCTTTTCTTTTGTCACGCGGATTCCTCTTCGTTCCATCCTTCTCTCCATCCTCCACGACGTCGTAGCTGGTATGATGATTGTAAAGGTATGGAACTGGAAGAGACGAATCCCAATCGCGCGATAGAAATTAAGGCCTAGTTATAAGTCACACTGTATCAGCCAGATGGCGATTTTGCTATCCCGGGTGAACAGGAAAGTAACCCGTAGAACCTGTCACTTTTTTTTATGTATCGCCTAGTTGCGATTTTTTATTTTTCTTGTATTTGCGACTCTAATCTTAGTAAAGAGTATGATTGCGATATTTCATTTTTTTTTTGTTATGAGTTGTGGCGATGGTATGTCTTCGCGATGCCGTGTTCTTGGGCTTATACTTGTGTGACATTTTTCTGTAGTATGGATTTGAGTAATGTTCGATGTGCAAACATGATCATTGCCATATGCGGGCATGATCCAGAGTTTGTGTGATTCTGCGTAGCGTTCGAACATGCGTTAGTGGATCTGCGTATTCACCATTTTAGTTCTTTTCGATCTCATTGCGAGCGCCCCCCCCCCCTTTGCCCTTGCGACTTTGCGTTCGGTGCCTCTAATGGCCATTTAGTTACCTCACTGTATAGGCCTGCGGGCAATTCGTTCCCAGTGGCGAAGGAGATGTCTCTGTTGACTTTGTGAAGTGTTTTAGATTTAAGTACAGTGCCCCCCAGTGACATTTATCGAGATGGACCGGTTCAGTGAAGTGCTCCCCAGTGACATTCATCGAGATGGACGAATCCAGTGAAATGCCTCTCAGGACGTTTAGTATGACACTCGTGCACCCCTCTATCGACGGTGCACTCAAGTCAGGCCCGGGGGTTTGCGGCGTAGTCACTGATCGAGCCCCGTAACTGTAATCGGGGAGAGCGTTCCGGGGGAACCCTTCCCCCTATTCGCCGCTGCTCTCGCCCGCCGTACCGGGGATACGCGCTATGGAGGCTCATACCTCCCCGCCGTCGCTCCTGTAGTCAGTCGCCGTCGGGAGTTCCTTCCCCACAGACAGAGGGGAGTGACGCCGGGCATCTCTCTCTTTCTTTCCGAAGGCAGAAGCCGAGAGCCGATTTGCGCAATCACGTCTCTCTCTCTCTCTCTCTCTCTCTCTCTCTCTCTCTCTCTCTCTCTCTCTCTCTCTCTCTCTCTCTCTCTCTCTCTCTCTCTCTCTCTCTCTCTCTCTCTCTCTCTCTCTCTCTCTCTCTCTCTCTTCTCTCTCTCTCTCTCTCTCTCTCTCTTCTCTCTCTCTCTCTCTCTCTCTCTCTCTCTCTGTCTCTCTCTCTCTCTCTCTCTCTCTCTCTCTCTCTCTCTCTCTCTCTCTCTCTCTCTCTCTCTCTCTCTCTCTCTCTCTCTCTCTCTCTCTCTCTCTCTCTCTCTCTCTCTCTCTCTCTCTCTCTCTCTCTCTCTCTCTCTCTCTCTCTCTCTCTCTCTCTCCGAAGGAGAAGCCGGTACGAGCGGGCCGCGCGACCGCCACGCTTCTCCCTCCTTCCACGGATCACCCCCCACATCGGGCCCAATGTGGCGCTGGAGACGGGCGTGAAGGATCGACCGAGATCCCATTCTGTCACGGGCCGTGATTCGATCGAGACTGAATTCCGTCACGGACCGCGAACCGGTGAAAATAAAAAGAGAAAATTTTATTTTGGGCGTACGAGTGCGACAACCTGTTCACACCTCGCTACCGTGAGATAGTGCCAGTGGACCAAGGAGACAGAGTGCCTTCAGCAGTGCCCCTGGACGCCAGAGCCAGACACCAGCAACCTCCATTTTCACGGCGAGGATCATCAGGCATCTCATCGCCCAACTCCACTTGTGTAAGTGCCATTGGAATTTACCCCCCCCCCCCCCCCCCACCTTTTCATTGTTCGGTTTTGCTGACTATTGTCGCGATTTACTTTCTTCGGTCATTTTTTCATAGTGGCGATCCCCTTCGCGAGATTGGAGCCCACGCCATCTGCGATTGTTGAAATATTGTACCTCGAGTTTACGGAAATATAGTGGTCCTAGAACAATCACTTGTGTAACAATTTTATTTTGCGTTTCCCCCTTCCACGGACGGGGGTTATAACATATATTATTATATTATACAGGGTGTCCCAGAACTCCCGCATAATATTGCAGGGGGTGAATCTTAATATCATTCTGAACAAAAATTTAATATCAAAATGGTATCTGAAGCTCAGAATTTAAGTGGCGAGCCATTGAAGTTTAAAAAAAATAGTTTTTTTTCAATAACTCGGCTCGTTTTAAAGTTACTTTAACGAATGTGGCTGATTTTGAAGGTTTTTTTATAGAGCTACAACTTGCCTCAAAGAGCATATGACCTGCAATGAATATTTCGCCAGTTATCGACCTAAAAAGGGTAAAAATTGCCTTTTTTTTCAGTTTTTCACGTCTAACTCATTTCCGTAAAATGCTAGCGAAATATCATACAGAACAATATTGTAGATCTTGAAAAGACGAAGAATTTCCCCTTAATATGTTTCGTTTTGACAAAAATGTGGGTGGACGTTAAAAATCAGAAAACAGGCGAAAAACGCACTTCAGCAATGCCAAATCCATTTTTCGCCTGTTTTCTGATTTTTAACGTATATGATATTTCGCTAGCATTTTATGGAAACGAGATAGACGCAAAAAAAACTGCAATAAAAGGCAGTTTTACCCATTTTAGGTCGATAACTGGCGAAATATTCATTGCAGGTCATATGCTCTTTGAGGTAAGTTGTAGTTCTATAAAAAAAAACCTTGAAAATTAGCCATCATTCGTTAAAGTAACTTTAAACGAGCCGAGTTATTGAAAAAAAAATATTTTTTTTTTTAAACTTCAATGGCTCGTCACTTAAATTCTGAGTTTCAGATCCCATTTATGGTATTAAACTTTTTTGCTCAGAATGATATCAAGATTCACCTCTTGCAATATTATGCGGGAGTTCTGGGACACCCTGTATATCACATATATTATTAACAAATTATTTGGAAATGGGTTTCGGGGAATTGGAGAAAACTTCAAACGTTTCAATATTTCAAATATTTTTTTCCGTTGGTCACGCGAGCCAACAATCGTTTCGCGAGATCGATACACTTGAAGATTCTTTTCTTTTTATTTTCACTATTCCGTTCTTTAATTTTTCGGGCCACACGAATGGCCACATAAATGGCGCAGCCAACGTGTGGCCCGAAAAGTACGAACATATTCCCCTTAATAATTTACTTAGTCCCACCATTTCTTCTTTTTTTTTCAGTGAAAACCAGAGTCCCCGTGTCGTCGGGACTCTGTAAGGTTATAATATAAATACCAGCTGATGTTTACGGTTGCAATTTCATAATTATTGCATACGATAATTATTAGTCATTTTAAATTCGCATAATCTCTTTCAAGATTTATAATTTGCGACTCCGAATACTCCACTCAGTTTCATTGTAGTGGACTTCACTTTTACATTTTAGTTGGCCACATTTGAATCCGCCACATTGAATTATCAAAAATCTCTGAGGCCAGATTCGGAATCAGCGATTCCGAAAACCCCCCAGGTACCCAGTTTCACCTTAAGAGACTTGATTTTTACTTCTTTCGGCCATCTTGAATCCGCCATTTGTAATTCTTAAATTTTGAGGTCAAATTCGTAATTAGCGAACTCGAAAACATAGAAATGAATGTTTGCGCTTAAAAACATGCTTGGTGTGACTCATAATAGTCGTTTTAATACCTATGCCCGGCTTCCCCTATCTTTCGATCCACTGTGCGGCGTTTGCATCCAGCAGGACACAGCTCGTACCTCCGGCCAATCAGCGCAACGTGCGCGTGAATGTTCTCCACCTGCCATTACTCCTCCCTATCACGAGCTTCCCTCGTGTATATTGATGATATTGGTCTTTGCTCGTATTCTAATGAAAAGTGATCCCTGACTTCTCTTAAGCTCATCCCACCTAAATACCATTCGAACATTACTATTTTTTCTTGTACTGTGTACATTTTGAAGAATGTTCTTCTCAAAAGTCTCTACTCTCCTATTTGAAAATTTACAAAAAACGCGTTCATAAAGCTTAAAGTTCAAATTTCATAATGGCCAATATCAGGTTCCATTTCAGTTAGCAATATTGCTGATATTTAAATTTCAGTGCTGTCAACTGAAACACATATTAGCCATTATGAAATTCGAACATTAAATTTTATGAGTTGAAACATTCTTGCAAATAGATTGCCTTGGCAGGTATGTCCATGTGTAAAATTGATAAGAGAAATCGAAACTATGGTATGTATAACAATATGGACTTATACTTTTCCATAAAAAAGAGAGCTTTCTTTTCCATAAGACAACGGTAATCAGAATACATTTATGATTACTTAATAATTAATTTCAGATCGAGAAACCTGTCTGGGTCCAGCTGGATGGTGCACCGGCACATGTCATTCGAGAAGTAACTCAGCATCTCAAACAAAATTATCAAAATAGGTGGTTGGGTCAACGTGGGCCGGTACATTGGCCTGCTCGCTATCCGAATATGACCCCATTAGATTTTTTTTCTGCGGGGGCATGTAAAAAATCAATTGTACAGTCGTCCTGCAGTAAACACTGTAGTAGAACTACGGGATAGTATTGCAATTATATTGCAATCGATTACCGCAGATATGCTTACGAAAGCATAAGACGAGTTTTTTAATCGGCTGGGTTGCTGTACCTTATCAGGAGGGAAACACTTCGAACATTTATTGCATTAAAGACGCAGTTTTTTTCGAATTTAACATTATTATAATTTATTTTATTTTGTATTTTATTTATCGTTACTTATGCATAAATTTTATATCATTTGTTCCATTTAAAAAAGTCCTATTTAGAAATAAATCATTAATTGTAAATAATAGAATAAGGCATTGAATTTGTTACATATCACAAAAACTTGAGTTAATTTTATATCTTGATCACTTACAATATATTATGTTTATAAATTATTTATTCACATCACGCTATAAATACACTAATATTCTCCCACCAATATTCCACTTAAACCATCGCACCATTACTCTCAACACCATTCATTAATGACGTTTCACTAAATTACGTCATTGTATAGGGCATAACCGAGAATTCGCTTCAGCTCGTTTTACGGTTTGCTTGAAAGACATCTCAATGTTGGAATGTGCTTAAAGTAACCCCTGTTACTCGGACAACTATACGTCACTGGTCATCGTTGCCAGGCGGTTTGATATGGTTGCACTTCCAATAAGGTCGTGTTTTTTCGCAACAACAGCGAGTCAAACATTTCTTATGTATTGTTGAAGAAGTTGTTTGATGAGCTGAAAATTTTTTTAAAACACTATTAAATTTAAGAAACATGAAACTTATCTGACGATGTGACGACCTGGAGAGAGAGCTCTTCCACACAAATTAGATTTAATTGGTGGTTTCAAATCAGAAAGACTGCAAAACATAAACATACAGAAATATCATTTTTTGCAGAAAAATAAAGCAATAAAAATTTACGCAAAATCATTCAATTCACTTACCTAAATTAATGATGGAACCAGTAACGTCGAGAATTTATAATGACAGAAAATTAATTTACACTGATTAAAACCATGGACAACAATATGACAGTACAAACGTCAAACGCGATCTGCACTCTGCAGTCATTCATAAGTCGCAAACGAATCGCAAACGATTCGCGCTACTTTCGATCGATTTCGTTACAATAGCGGACTAACTTCACGGAGGTAGAATTTTGCATGTTTGAGAATACCGAATATATTTGCAACTTGTAGAAGTCGCCTTAGTCACAGCCAGGGGGGTGACAGTGCTGCTATATTCCCTATAGTATATCGGTTCTCTTCGTGACCTCCCAGTCGCTCCCCACTTATCTCAAAACTTCATGTATCCAGATGGCGTTTGCAGTCAAGTGCTCGGCGAGCTTTGGCGTGATAATCGTAACGCCCTTTTAACTAATATACGTGCACTAGATGCTTACAATCGCCGATACGGGGTCTAGGTGTCGAACGCCGTAGTTCTTTATCACTTTAACTAAAATACGTGCACCAGGTGTTTAGGGTTACTGATTACAGGGTCTAGATATCGCGCACCGTTGTTTTTCAACTCTTCGACTAAAATACGTGTACCAGGTTTTTAGGGTCGTCGATTACGGGGTCTAGGTGTCGCGTTCCGTAGATTTTCATCTTTATAACTAAAAAACGTGCACCCGGTGTTTGGGGTCGCCGATCATGTAGTCTAGGTATCCACTTGGTGTTAACCAACGATCACCTTGAGGTCAACGTGTTGAAGGTCATTTCAAGATCAAATCAATTTTATGTAATAAACAACGGTAACCGGGTCCTTGACCTTGGGCGAAATTTAAAAAAATTTAAAGGTCATTTCAAGGTCAAATCAAAATATGTTTTTTGAAGAAAAATTTGAAGAAAAATAAGCAAAATTGATTTGACCTTGAAATGACCTTCAACTTTAACCTCAAGGTCATCGTTGGTTAACTCGAAGTCAATACCTAGACCACTTGATCGTCGACATCAAACTCCTGGTGCATATTTTTTAGTTAAAAAGATGAAAAACTACGGAGCGTGATTCCTAGACACCGTAATCGCCGATCTTGAATACCTGGTGCACGTATTTCAGCTAGAATTATGAAACACTATTAAGCTCGATACCTAGACCCGGAACACCTGGTGCACGTATTTCAGCTAGAATCGTGAAAAACTACGCAGCGCGATACCTGGACCCCGTAATCAGCGAACTTAAACATCTGGTGCACGTATTTTAGTTAAAAAGGGGAAAAACTACTGAGAGTGATACCTAGTCCCCGTAAACGGTCACCCTAAACACCTGAAGCACGTATTTTGCCAATCCGATTAAAAAACCATAGAACATATACCAAGTTCAAAACTGCGTACCTCGAGACCGTAATCAGGAAAACACATATGTGCGTTGGTTGCCAAGCGCATGTATACTAGCGCCATCTAGTGATCGCAAATCCCGGGGGTCACAACGAGAATGTTACGAACGAATCAGTTTCATTCACCCCCCTGGTCACAGCAAAGGCCGTTCCAAAAGTCGGCTTTGGCGCTGAAACCAGCCTCAATTCGTGACTACAAGAAAATGTGACATTTAGCAATCTGTTATTGATCTGTGCTTTAGTGCCGCCGTTTATATGCGGTAGTTGGGTACCCCTGGTAATAAGATACTGCTATACCTGCGCTATACCATTACAGATTATCTCAAAATCGCTTCATCACCATTTGACTGTGCGTCTACCCTTTTGCATAGAAGTAATAGTTAATCTTGAGTGTAAAAACTATAGCATACTTTTCAGATAACATAAGCAATAAAAATAGATCATAGGAATTTATTGGAAGAAAAAGTATATGATAATTATATTTATTACACAAAGGAGTTTGGCAGAAAAAGTTTTTGAAGTTGAGTATCATTTATGCTTTCAAATTATAGCAATTACTAATCAGTGTAGCGAAGAAAAACTCGATAACATTCCACTATTGGAATAATTTCAATGTTCAATGTCCATATTATTCTTAGGTGTCTGTGAGGTATAAAATAAGTTATGAAAGTGTTTGGTTCAGATATTATCAATTAGTGTGTCGCCAGTGGGTAATAGCAGCTTGAAGATAAACAAACCTTACTCAATTTATTTAAGACTTTCATTATTTACTATATATCAACGTTTCAGAACATCAGTTTGGGTCTACAAAACATCAGTTGGTACCAATTATTGAATTATATTATTATCACGAGTTTAAATACTTCAGTCATAATAAATTATATCAAAATAAACAAGAAGCAATAGAAAAGCTGTATTATTTATACAGTATTAAAAACATGTAAATTATTTTATATGTATATATATATATTTTGTTATTTGTTTCTGAATTATTATATGTTATTGGATCTCTTCCCTTTGGAACCAATCATATGTCATTTATGTACTTGTATACTCAACATTTATCTAAAATCATATGATTAAATGTCATAAGAAAATATAAATGTAAAAGAATATTAGGAGTAGAAGTTCAAGAGTAGATGGCGATGTGATCTCTATAGTTATGAAATTTATAAGAGTTTTAGAACAAGGCTGCTCTGGATTTAAACACTACTCTTACTGCACTAACCTACCTTTTAGGAAGTCATTTTATATTAATGATGATACGAATGAGAATGAGTGCCTTATTCATTACAATGCCAGAAATTTGATGCCAAATTTTGGTGGCAATTCAGTATCTGTGTGGATGACCTGAATTTGCAGTGACTGAGATTTTTTAACATGCAGCTGCACTGGAAAGACACTTGAGTGATATTCGTTGTAACTCTCTGTAAATATTATATAATTTTGTCTTGATGATAGGCAACCATGATTTACTTCTGTGGAAATAGGTGTACATCTGTTCTGAATCCCTTGATTGTATATTTTTTATTAAAAATTGATTCACCTAGCAAGGGCATACCAAACAACGAATAAGCAAATTAAATTTATATTAATCTATTAAATGTACCCAACATGCATTTACAAATATTCTGTCTTGATCCATATATTCTATTTTTTTTATTATTTCTATAATATACAGATCTACGACCCATTTACAAAATTTATACACAGTGGCTCAAGCTGTAAGAAATAAAAACATATAAGATAACATAATAAAAGAATATAATCAAATAACAATCTTAAAATAAGTAATTAAATAGCATATGTAAAAGGTTAGCTTTGGTTAAGACTCAAACTTCAGAATATGATGACATTGATGTGCAAAAATATATGACATTGAACCTAGCCCTCTATATCCCAGCCCCTACTCAGGGACGAAATGGGTTCGGGGCCCGGGTTTTACGAGAGCGTACGCTTACGCGTTGGAAGCCCGAAAAATTCACAGATACTCCATGATGTGTGTAGATTATGGCCCCAAAGTGACCTTAGCGATGACGAAGTTACTTGGCTATTTAAAATTCCACTAACGTCCGCTAAATACCTGTGAGGTGATTGTCAGCCCCTAGGGCGTACGCATACCCGTTAAGAGCTAGAAAAATTCACAGATTTCGCATTTGCAATTGCCTTTGAACTATGCTTGATTTACTAAAGTCATTTTTTGATATCATTTTTTTTTAAATCCCTCCCATTTTATAAAAAATGATTGCAGGAGAAAAGTGCAACGTGCGATCGATAAATAATCCATCCAGCTTCAATTTGCCTCTACGGGATTTTGTCTAAAAATTCTTCACAAATACATATTCAATTTTGAACAAAATAATGTGGTTATTTTTCAATCTGCTCTATCTCGGAAAATTGACGTGATATGACAAATTTTTAAGGAAGAAAAAGTTTTAGTTATCTATTGGCTGAAATTTTTTAAAGCTGTAAAACCAGAGACTTTGGTTTTACATCTTTAAGGATTTTTATAGAAATGATCTAAACAATACGCATTTAAGCTGAATATGCGAAATATTAATGAACGGGCTGTGCATAGTCTGGTAGTTTCGTAATATATTCATTTTCCTTTACGAGAATATTAAGTAAAGTATTTTCTTCAAAATTGTTGAAAGTCAACAATCATTTGCACTCCAAAAAGGATGGAAATTTACTCCAATATTACATATAAAATTCATATAATGATATTTGACAGCACTGAACTCATGACTTATTATAGGCTTATAAATAATCTATATATGAGTAAGGCTTTCTGAATTATATTCAGTGTAATGAAAGAATGAATAAGAAATAAAGAATCTGAAAAAATGAAAAAAAGAAAAAAGAATAGAAGTGGTTACTGAATTTACCAAGGTTCGTAGTTTTTGGAAATTAATGTACCTAAAAAAAAGTACCAAAAAAAAAAGCTATAGTAGTGAGTAATAAGTCACGTAAATGTTATTGCAAAATATTATTTATAATGTATATCTTCTTATAATTATAAACAAATCTTTTAAATTAATCATAAATAAAAAGTTGTATTAGATTCTAAATTTATTTAGGAACATTTACATGTAAATATTATCGTATCAAACATAACATCTAAATTTAAAGAAAACAAATTGTAGTGATCGATACACGAAACTAGGAAAAAATTTCGTTTCAGCAGCCATTTTAGTAGTTTTGGCAGTCCACGAGTCAACTTTGTAATCGTGTTATGACGTTAAAATGCGTTTCTGAATAAAAATATTCTTACGTATAGAATACAGGGTCTAGAAAAAAATTAAATGGACATTAATACGGACAATTTTACTCTTTTTTATTTTAGGTTTTAAATATTAAAAAAAAATATATTAAGTTTTAGCAGTCATCATTATCGATTAAGAACGAGTTGAATTTTGCTGCTGCAAAAATCGTTTTATATTTGGAGTGATTTATAGTTATATTTTCGTTAATTTTCTACCAAACAAATCTTACATGGACATTAATCGAGACATTTACCTTATTACGAAAAGAATGCAAACAATAGAAATGTTATTATTAATGTTGTGTTGATTAGCAATAATTGGGGAGTGATGATAAAACGTTAATGAAGTTGATAATATTTTTCTGTATCATATTCCCCAAATTTCTTCGAGTGAGAATTCACCCTTTATAGAGTGAAAATTGAACCACTCTTGTGGAAATGTGAGTTCTCACTATTTTAGAGTGATTTTTCGCCTGCAGAACAAATGAATGTTCGCTATGTACGGAATTAGTTTTCCCTCTTTCCTAGTGAAAATTCGCTCCCCATTAGAGTGGTTCAATTTTCACTCCAAGAAATTTAAAGAGAAATAGGTACATTTTCAATATATTGATAAGTTTCACAGCGTGTTAAACCTCAAAACTCCTTCTGCCACCGTTCCGCAGTGCAAGCACAGGACTATAATAGCGCTCAACTGGAGCGCGTGCTCTAACAAAAATATTTCGTGTAAATAAAGTTCTTGGAAATAGCAATTTTTTTCTGGACTTTAATTTCAGATAACTATTAAACAAATCTATATTACTAAAGGTAATGACAGAGCCTCAGAAGTTGTTTAAATTTTAATTTGTTTATAAAAATAATTTGTTTTTATCAACAAACGAAATATTTTTGAAACGAAAATAAGTTAAAGTTAAAATAATTTGAAGTACAGTATATCGATGAGTTGCAAAAAAGAATTCATGAAGTTTGGTCGATTGTTTTGAGAGAAATAAATTTTAAACACCCGAAAATCTCAAAAACTATAAAACTTTTTGACCCGATAAAAAAATTTTTTTTTGAAAAGAATGAAATTTTTTAAAATCCACCGGTAAATATTTAGAAAATGTGTTTTTACGTTCACCCTAATAAAAAAAATTTTTAAATTAATTTAGAAAAACGTAAATGGATTAAAAGCAATCCCAATGGGGAAAAATAATTAAAACAGAAATATTTTAGTTTAACTAGTCAAAAGTATAAAAAAAATATTAAAATACATGTACAACATTGGGTTTCGTTCACTTTTCTCATAAACTATTAAGGGGAGGAAACACCACAAAATCAAATCTATGAAATACACCTTGAAAAAATATGAAAAAATTATTTTTTTAATAATTTTTTGACGAGGTCTACAATGGTGCAAAAATTAAAAGTTGAAAAAATATTTTTGCATAAATTTTTGGCGCGAAAAAATTACGTTTTTATAGAAAATGCTACAACATTTTTGTACATGAATTTATAAATAAAAAAAATTAGGGTTAACTTAAGGGGGGGGAGGTCCCGGACAAGGTAGATTTTCAAGAATTTTTTTTTAGGCGAATAAGTGTTGTTTTTTTGTTTAAAATCTTTTATTGTGAGTTAGATACATCCTTGGTATAAGATATGATTTTTTTTTTTGTTTTTAACTCTCAAAATGGCGGCGCTATACTCGAGTGTTTTTGAAATTTTCTTCCAGGATGGCGGCTTTATTTTTTATCTGTTACAAAAAATCAAAAGAGTTTTTGTTAGTAGCATTATGTAATAATTTAATACTCCAAACCTATAAAACAAAAAAAAAGTAATTTCTACAAATATGAGAGAGATTTTTAAAAATTGAACGTTTTTTGTTAATTAATTTGTTTGAATAAATTCTGTTAAGGATTTGTGTATCCCGCCAAAATGTGCGAACGGTTAGCCACCCTGTACCCGACGCTAGCGCAGCGTGCATACGCGGAAAATTCCATAGCGCGCCCAGTTCAGTTCTCAGCGAGAAATCGATCGTGTCATTTTCTGTACTTCGCTCTTGTACTATCGGTACTTTGTTAATTCAAGCACGCGCGACGCCAAGTCCACGGACGCGACGCTACAAATCCGATCGTTCGAATCCTACATATTTGTACAAGTCGATCAAACGCAGTGTACAACCTCAAAATTACAGTAATAAATCGCTTCTTGATTACATTTAACTATACGGATTCGGAGTTGAATCTTTCTGATCCCACAACACATAAATACAGTCCACTCTCCCTTTTTTAAAAAGTGAACCAGCCAAAACCGCGAGCTGCATCACGGATAACTCCCAAACAAGGATTTTTTAATGCGTAATTTGCATTAAAAAATCGCAACCATAGGTTTCCCATTCCAAAACTTCAAAGCAATCGAATAATTATTTTTTGAGTTATCGCGTACTGAGAAAAACGTGCTTAAAGTTTACGGAGCACAAAAATCTTATTTTTTTCGACTTAACGATTAATCAGCCATTCCAGGGGCGTACATTAATACTTCTGTCTCTTCGTGCCACTTATCTTCAGCTGTTCTTTTTTGTTTATGAAGTGTACGAGCTTCTTTTCACCAAAGATACGTCCTTGTTCTGCTTCTTCACTCTGCGTTTATTCGAATAATTGTCGTACGCTTGGCTGTTTTTGCCGGGCAGGCCTCCAAACTCGTTCATAACTTTTAACACTGAGTGTTGACCATCATTAAAGATGGAACCTGCTAAAAACGAAGATATTTCAACAATTTTTCAACCAGGGCAAGTGCTTCGACGCCAGCTTCCATACAGTTGAGTTAAACGATTCATTCGCATTCTGGGTATATTCACCCATACATCTTTCAATCAATTCAGCTCGAGACAATTCTTCGAAAATCGGAAATATTTCTTTTGCTAAATCTGGATGTATTGTTTTATTCAAATCTGTGGGTGCATATAATTAATCTGTTTTCAATTAGCAGCAGCAGCTTCAACAAGTGCTATCTGGTACTTGCACCAGCTGTCAGCGCCTGGTTCACACAGGTGGTGTTGCGACTTCCGGTCTGTAAAAATTATATGACAGTATGTTGCCATTATCGAGTCCTGCATTTCTTTTGCATATGTATTAGTAGTACGTCTAATAGCCAGCCCGTAGTACAGTGAAATACTATTAATCAGCGCCATCGTGAACACTCCGCGCTTCAAAGAGATGAGCTTTTTTTTAAAGCGCGAATCCGCGACCCCATTCTTTTTTGTACGTGAGAGATGCATTCAGCATAACCTGCATAACCAGAGGAATATGCCTAAACACCCTGGCAATTAGAATGCAAGCTGCTCTAAACATCGTAAGCAGGTGGTGTCATGAAAACGAACTTTCAGTAAACGCAGAAAAAACAATCATGATCCCCTTTACTAGGAAAAAGAAAATGGGAAACTGTAAATTGCCGAAGCTACTGGGTAAAACCATCCCATTGGCAAATCATGGCAAATACCTTGGAATCATCCTAGACAAAAGCCTGACCTGGAGTAAATACTTAGACTATGCCTTATCTAAAGCGAAAAAAGTCCTCGCGTTTACCTCGCGCATGGTAGGTAATAAGTCGGGAATCCAACCGGCCATGGCAATCTGGATATATATGAGACCATAGTTAAACCAATAATCACTTATGCAGCAATAATATCGAAAGATAAAACCCTCCAAATAAACTGCATAAATAAACTAACCAGCATTCAAGGACAAGCTTGAGTCGGAAGAGACCGACCTGACAAGAACCTCACTGGTGTGGTACTCTGATGGCTCAGAAATGGCGAGTGGGACCGGATATGGAATATTTGGTGCCCGTCCATAAGTCAAAATGTCAGGAAGTCTCGGACAAAATGCAAGCATCTTTCAGGCAGAATTAATGGTTGTCAGAGAATGTGTGCAAACTAATTTGGACACAGGGTACAAAAACTGTACTATCAACATTCTAACAGATAGTGAAGCCGTGCTAATGGCTCTGGAGGCATTACAAGTAAGCTCCAGACTAGTAAAAGACTGCATACTTGCCCTGAATAACCTGGCTCAATACAACAAAGTTATCCTAAAATGGATAAAAGGGCATGCAGGAAGTAAGGGAAATGAAGAAACCGACAAACTCACCAAGGCAGGTGCCAGTAATAAGTTCATTGGCCCTTTCGGAATAACTACTAAAGTAGCGAAAAAACAATTAGTGAAGCAAAGAAAGCTTGGGGCACTTTGGAAACCCGCAAACATGCAAAATCACTGATAGAAGGCTAAAACAAAAACAAGGCCATGGAAGTTACCAACTCCAAAAGACATACTGTTAAAGCGATAACAAGACTATTAACAGGAAGCTATCGACTCAACAAACACTCACTCAGGATAGGGCTAACAAATACCGCATCTTGCAGATTTTGTCTTGTTGAGAACGAAACTCCTGTACACTTACTGACATCTTGCATAGCAACCTGTCAGGAAAACATACATGATTTTCGGAAAGGACTTTGAATACCTGAAGAAATCAAGAACTATTCATTCCGTAGTATCGTAGCTTACATAGGGAAGCTGAAACTACTGGAAGAACTATAACTTAGCTAAGGTTGCCAAAATAAGATCACATAGATTCGCAGTGGTCAGGCGTAGTAGCCTAACCGTTTAAGAATATATATAAAGGTAGAGAAACAGAAAAATTCAGTTTTCGTCATTTTCAATTTCTTAATCGACTTTTTTTAAAAACGGCTCCACAGAAGATTTTCGTTTTTGTCGAATAGTGATGTATTAATGATAGAATCGAAATCAAGAAGAATATCCCAGGTGCCAGAACTTTATCGTTAAATCGGTTTAAAAACTACCGTGTGTAACAGCCCATACGGATATACCGCGAGCGAATATACTGTTAGCTTGAAGGTCATTATCAAATTGCAATATGTAGCGATGAAGCTATAAAGTACAAGCTTTTCGGAACATTTAAAAAAAAAAATTAATCAAAATCAGATGTAAACTCAGATGGCAGCATTTTCGGGTAGTCAGACTCTCGTGCGTCCCCTCTGTGCGATGGCTGCACGAGTCAGGCGAAGAAGGTGAATTTTTTGGAGGGGCCTGCGAAGTACAGGCGAGTAAAAGAGAGGGCAGAGGCGCGCTGGATGGGACGTCCATTTGTCGTTCGAAAGATTTGAACGTAACCGTGGTGGGGGAGAAAAAACGAACATCGGACTCTGATCGGGGGGAGAGGATTCATGCGTCGAGAACGTGACGGATGCGTGCACGCATGACCAAGGCGAACGGCTAATGAAGCAGTAGCCAGACATGGAAATGTTGTCTCGCACGTCGGGGCGACAAATGTCGCGTCGGGGCACCGATCCAACAGCTTGGCGATATATGAGCGGGGGGGGGGGGAGGGGTAAACGGGGAAAAACGCTCGCGCATCGACAGTGTGAGAGAAGGGTTCTCACACGAGCAGACGCTTTTTCGAGAAATTGATACTTTCCCTTTCAACCGCTCAATCTGCGGTTAACGTACATGTAGTGGTATGTAAGAGTAGAGGAGGTCTGTGTTGAGATGAAGGAAATGATCCTGGCGATTATGCTCTATGTTGGGCTGTGACTTTCAGGATGGTCCACGAATTCTGCCGACTTGTCACTGCGCGGCTTTGTTGGGATTTTCCTGCTGTTGCGCGCACACTGGACAAAGGAATCTTCCTTCAACCTCTTGCTTGGTCATATACAAAACATATAATTTTTATTGTCTAAATTTGATTTCGTGGGGGAAAGATCAGTGACGTTTTTCGTCACAAAATAGTAAATAATTCCCTTAACAAAACTAATTCTTTCAAATTTGTCCAACCATGAAAGATAGAAATAATAATTCATAACACAACTAATTCTTTCAAGTTTGGAGGCTTATAGCCTGCAACGCCATTGGTGGTGCATCAACATGGTTAAAATATTTTCCAAGCGCCATCGGTCGGAATCATTTTGATTCTCGCCCAGACGGCTTTTTTGAAAAAACCTTTATAAAGAAAAATGTTAAAAATGCTGACTTGAGATGTTAATTCTATGAAAAATATGACGAATCCGAAAATATGTGAAAAATTCAGAAAAAATAACGTGGAACTTGGAAGAACATTCGGATCTCGATCGGATCACAAAATTGAAATGAGAGAATTTATTAGGTTACAGTTGTTATGTTGCACACGAAAATTGAGATTCGAGACGGAATTTAAATCATCCAATATCTCATTGAAAGAATTTTTTACATTAGGATCCTTTAGTTTAAACGCGCCGGTTTTATGTGTATGCAGAAATTACGTTGCAGGTTCGTATCTCTTTATGAACCGATTTGGGAAAATACAGATTGATATTTAGTCAAATAGCTGACCAAATTGATGACCTTTTAATTATTTCTTGCTACTTTTGAGTAAGTTAAAATTATCATTGGTATAAATCAACTACTTATTACTTTTTTGAGATACATACTGAGGTGATTGTTTACGTTGTATTAGCTTTATTTTTAACGTTTACCGAGATCAGCTTGTTATTGCATTGTATCGTCATTGCCAACATTGATCATTTAAAATTTTATGTTTTTACCGAATGTTCGAAATTTCTGATGATTTTAGCCTAACCCCCGAGCGTTCTGTTATTCGAATAAAAACCTCTGACTGTTTCGAACCATCCTTCCCGGCAATATCGATTTGGGATTTCAACTGTCTCCTGGCCACGTGTTCGATGTGAAGCAGTCGATATTCACATATTACCCAATTGTCTCGTTGTTTAGGAGCCCCCAAAATAAATAAACTTTAAAATTCAATTTATAAACGAACCATACCTTGCTGAAAATGATTTTTTCCGCATCGGCTTAAAAAAAAAATCTTCATCATGGTATATCTCTTATGCGCCATTGCAACAACACTCTGTATATATAATTTAATATAATAGTATATAGACAGGGTGTACGAGCGATGGCGCATCTGGTATATATCACGAGAAAGATAATTTTTTTTTCTAAGGATAACTGTACAAAATATAATTTCCTGCAAAGTACGGTTCCCTTGAAAATTGTATCTGAAAATGTATTTATTTTGAGGGCTTTTGCCTCTACGAGACAATTGGAGCACAGAAGAAGTACGACCGGCTGCTTACCCTCCGAGTGTACATGACTCGATGACAGTTGAAAACACGGATCGATATGGCTTCCCTCGGAGGGAATTTCTGATAGTCAAATATTTTTGAGTATGCATTTCTTAGACGCGAATATAGTAAGAAGTTTTGAACATTTCAAAAAAAAATTAAATGACATACGAATAACCCAAGGGCATATCATGCAAATATAGAATAATTAATTGATTCGACTGAAAGAATAATTTGATGTTGTGCAGAGCAAATATTTAAGTAGCTGACAAGGTATTATATCTCGATATACCAATTTAGTATAAATTATTATGAAGTTCTCCTTCCAATTTTTCTTTAGCCCAAAGGCTAAAATATCACTAAAGAAGGGCGTCTCACCCATTAAAGAATTCAAGCAGGTGATAATCATTGTATATCTGATATCAAACAACAATTTAACATTTCAGTCAATAGAAAAGCATTTGCACAAATGTCGAAGGAATTTTAATAAAATTAAAAGATGTCGTAGCTTGTCATGTGGACTAATCTGTTCTGTTCTCTACTTAGGTGTCCCACTGGAAAATATCTGTAGTGTTAACCAGCGCCATACCTATTTGCTACCATGTTAGCTTGATAATCTAAAAAATCAACCCCATAATCCGGCGAGGCTTTATTGTATTAAAAGATACGTTGGTTAATTTAAAGATTTGAACCTATAATGTTCTGTAATTTGGTAGCTGGTTAATCCAAAATAGTTCATGAATACTTTTCTACTCGTTAACGCTGGCGTAATTAAAATTTAACTAAACATAATATCTCGTTTTTGTTGCATTCTATTATTTCACTTTCAGTTTTCTTTGAAAAACCCATTGAAATAAGTCAAGTAATGTTTATTTTATGTTATTGGCATAATTGATGATGTATTACAATATTTCAAACCTAAAAAATCAACTCCTGGACTGCCGCTTATGACGAAATTTGAAAACAAACAGTACAAACGTTTTAAAAGTTCTTATATTGATTATTTCATGATTAAAAATAAATTGCACTCGTGCATAAAAAAGACGTTTTTGTTTCAGCATTCTTAAACATTTTTTAGATTTTTAAGGACAAAAAATATTGTTCGGCACATGGGCGCAAACAGCACATCTCGCCTACGACTCGGGCCGCAACCCGTACATTGGGAGAAAAATATTTTACGCCCTTATATCGAAAATTACTATTACTTTTCGATTTGCAGAAAAACATACGCGAAACCAGGCGTAATTATTGTTCAGTTGTTTGCAAATTCAAATCTCCCTATTAAAAAAAACGTGCGTTGAAAACAAAACACCTGGCCACATTTATAATATTTCATATCGATGGTCGATTAAATATTTAATCATTTACTTTAAAAAAAGCTCTCAATAAGAAGTAAGTGAGCTTCGATTGAAAGTCGATTTTGAGCTTTTTTAAGGAGGCATTTTATAAACCGCTTGCAGGATTACTCATGATTTTCGTTAAATTTTTCAAATAAATGACTCACTGCTTGATTTTAAAGGTTCTAATATTCGTCATAATGTCCGTCATAACTCTCACGTTCGGGACTGCTCCTAATATTCATTAAATTTTTCAAATAATTCATCCACTGTATTGTTATTCAATGTTGCGTCCGAAGGAAATTACGAAGTCGATTTTGAGCTTTTTATAAGTCACTGTAAGGAGAAATTTCATTAGTGGCCATCCATAAACTAAGTAGACTTTTTTTTTGCATTTTAAGCCTTCCCTTTAAAGCCATAAAAACCTTAGTAAAAATTGCCATGAAAATCGAAACTGAACTATTGTTGGCATAGTGCCTCGCTCGATTCGCTCGCTCAGAAACTTCGACCCAGCGGAGAGTTGGCTATTCCTTAATACTCGTTCGTTTACTAACCTCTTTCAATTATATTATAAAATTATATCGATACTGGGGGTCCAATCATATTTAGGTCCAAGTGGCTTCGATAGATATGTCACAACAGTATAATGTTTCTTATATGTATGAAAATTGAAAATGATTTACAACTATGACCTATGGCCTGAGTCGACGAAAAATTGAAAATGAGCATTTTCAAAACTTCGACCCCGACGACAGGCCAGCCGAAGTATTAATAAATAAAAGTTGCAAAACACTTACTTCATGCACTTGTATTGTAATAGACTATTCGATGCATATTACATGTCTACTATGTTTTAGTAATTACTGTATGTATTATTATGATCTTATATATACATTATATATACATATAATTTGTCTAAGATATCTTGAAAGTGTCGAAAAGATCTCTGACGGATATCTTTTAGATATATCGAAATAGTTATTTTCGTATTAAGGGCGTAAAAAAACTTATGCGCCCGTAGGTGATCACGCACCCGAGGGGCTGGCAAATTCAATACTTTTTCAGACAAAAGTCATAAGCATTTTAAACCAGTTTTGATGGCATTATCGTTGACTTTAGGAAGAAACTGCATACAACCTTTTGCAAGAAAATTCAAAATTTTGTAGAGAATTTAATGCTCTATCTCTTTTGTTTGAAACATTTTTGAATAAAATTTGCATTTTTATTGTAAGTTATGCCAAGACACGTATTTTAAAAAAAATTTATGTCATTACGCTTATCCGTACGCGAATTATCGCGCGACAAAAAAAAACGGGACGTACGTCCTAAACCTAAGACCTAAGGTCTGGGTCGAAGTAATAAGCTGGAAAACGCTTTTTTCCAAAAAAAAATGAATTTTTTTAGTGTTTGTTTATTTATAACACTTTTACAACAAATTAAATCCGAATATTAGTGATATAATATTGTTGACAAATACCTTAGCTACTAGAAAAACCAACCAATATTTTTAAATACCTCAAATTTTAATTTTTATAAATTAAATTATCTGGCAGAAAAACTCCCTGAGAGGACCACCGTGTTTCAAAGAGTTAAATTATCATTAAGCCAGCGTTAATGAATAGAAAAGTATTCATGAACTATTTTGGATTAACCAGCTACCAAATTACAGAACATTATAGGTTCAAATCTTTAAATTAACCAACGTATCTTTTAATACAATAAAACTTCGCCGGATTATGGGGTTGATTTTTTAGATTATCAAGCTAATATGGTAGCAAATGGGTATGGCGCTGGTTAACACTACAGATATTTTCTACTAGGGTACCTAAGTAGAGAACAGAACAGATTAGACTACATGATAAGCTGCGACATCTTTTAATTTTATTAAAATTCTTTCGAGATCTGTGCAAATGCTTTTCTATTCACAGAAATTTTAAATTGTTGCTTGATTTTGAATTTTTTCGAAATTATTATATGCACGCCTAAGAAATGCATATTCAAAAACATTTTACTACCACACAATTCGTTTCCGCCGAAAGCCGTATCGATCCGTCTTTTCAACTGTCATCGAGTCTTGTATACTCGGAGGTAAACAGCCGGTCGACGTTCTTCTGTTTTCCAGTTGTCTCGTGCTGGCAAAAGCCCCCAACATAAATACATTTTTGATACACGTGTCCGTAAAGTAGACACTTTACGGACTCTTTTTAGTCCGTAAAGTGTGACTTAACGGACTGATTTCTGCACTTTACGGACTAAAAATAGTCGTTAAAGTGCTTACTTTTGCGAACACTTGAGTGTAGGTTATTTAAGGTGTCTTGCCTCCCTTTCGGGTTTAAGGCACCCCCCCCCCCCCCATGGGGGAATGGGGCCAAATTTTAGTGATGCGCCAGCACCGCTGGTTGTGCACACTTAAAAAAGATATACAACAAGTCAGCTACCACATTTATTAGCAACAAGCTGCCTGCCTTGATGCTTCTGTTGGTTCAGAGAACCTTTCTAACGTTGCCACGGCCCGCTAGAGGCCAACCCTTTCTGCGGTTACTGCCTGCACGGACACGGCACGCCGTAGCGCTCCCCCGTGTGGAACCCGCCGGCAGGGGCTTGACACCGCACCCTAGCTCCCCAGTACGGTGGGTCTCTCGAGTCGTTTCACGATCAGGCATTCGTCGGCACAGACCAGCCGAACGATCGGGTCCGTGAGGTCGTCAATTCTCAAAACTTGCTAAGAGAAGCGGATCTTTCAAAAGCATTGCTCCTCTTCGAGCTCGGGCACTTCGACCCCTCACTCTTCCACAATTAAATTGTGGACGGAGATAACCCGCTCCGCTCTCTTCCACAAGTCCCCTGCGGGGACTTTTGCGAACAGTGTATCAAAAAATAGTATTCGCTCCTCGGCCGTAAAATTTTACGACTTCGGTTTGGAGATAGTGCGATTTCGGACCGGCTTCGCCAGTCCTCGGATGCACAATCTCCACTCGGTCCGTATTTCAAATTCAATTTACAAAGGAAATGTACTTTGCAGGAAATTGTTTTGTGTACTGTTATCCTTAAACAAAATTTTCTTTCTCGAGATATATCCCATATGCGCTATTGCTCGTGCACCCTGTACGTATATGTGTATATAGGGTTGCAAAAACAAATTATTTTACCTCAAATTCCTTAAACTGTGAGGTATAAATGTGACATTATCGAGTTGTGAAGTGAATTTGCAGGGTCTATGTATCGATGAGTTTTTAAAATTGTACTCATTTACACGGAACTTGTTACATGTGTAGGAAAAACAGTTCATAATTTTGTAGAAAGCATATTTTTACAATTATACTTACCAGATAACTGCATTGACTTCAGTACACATAGTGGTATATAATATTTATATGTAATAAATTCATTGCAGTAATGTAATCCTCCTAATCTCTTAAAGTATGACAAACAGTAAGAACTATACATTTGATCAACTGCTAACATTATTTTTTATAATTAATGCTTTCTGGTATTATATTTAATAAGCGAAAAAATTCTCATATTACTGTTTATAAATTTATTTAAAACAATTGCAGTAGCGAACAATGTAAGCTGTAAAATTGAGAAATAATGAGATTTCACGTGTTTATTTTCTTACATCTTTCAATAATAAAATCCAATGAAAATAAAACTTTACAATTTGATTGATTTTATAAACCCACATGTGCGGACCATTTTTTTCATTCACAGTCTCAGAAATTACTGATCATTGACAATGTTGGTAGATTAATTAAAAATTTGGAACCACATTATTGCCAGCACAATATTAGTAACATTTAATAATATTTACGTGACAACTACTTATCCTATATATTATATATTATAGTAAAACCAAAATAAAATAATTAAAATTAATTGAAAAGGAATATAACAATATTATATAACGATACCATAGTGTGTTAAGTAAAATTTTACGAATAGCTCAAATGTTGTTTACGATTGGTCCGTGAACAATTTTTCGCATTAATGTTTATAATTCGGAACATCGGTAATTTAATTTTTCCGGCGAAATTATTTTCGGTCTTATTGATACTTTGTTTACTTCGCTTAACGGTTTGTATTTTCTTGAAATGAACAATCTCAATACCGGTACTATAACGTTTCGTAATTTAAACTTTTCGAAAATTATTGTTTTTATAATATATATTTTATAAAATATTTAATTCCGGAAAATTTTTCGTTGTTATTCAATTATTTTAATTGCAACGAAAAATTCTGTTCGCTTAGGTATTTTTGTAGCAAAGAAATAACGTCTATTTCGTAATTTTTCGATTACACTTCAACCCAAAAACAAATTTTGTACCAAAGTGTCGAATTATTAATTAATCATTGAGAGCTGTCATGGCTGCCGTGTTTACCTGACATGTTACCATAAGTTTGTGCTGTTACCATAAGTTTGTGTCTTCTACGTTGTGCAAAAATTGCCCGTGAGCTGTCTCCGTATATTTTCGTGCAGTGTTTTGGGCCGTCATCTACGTTTTGCAATGTAGTGCAATGCACAGTTTAAGCAGAGAAGTTCATCTGTTCAAGCAGATCCACCGCAAGAGGCTCCAAAAACTCCAGACAAGAATCCAGGACATCTCATCGAACCACGCGGCGCAGCTGACCATAGTCCAAAAAGGGACCCCCGAAAGAAAATAGCAAGTACCTCTTTATTTATTCATGTAAATATCGATGCTTGTAGGCGTGATGGTCGTGCGGTCTAAGGCGTCAGTCTTAGTCCGCCGGAACTGAACGTCGCGAAGGTCCCGAGTTCGAATCCCCGTCCGTGCAATTTTCTCTGCTTATGTCCAGTGTGGAATAACCGGGGAACTTTCCTGGGCGAAGGTACGAATTTGGGACCGCTGCCGACCCCCGTCGGCAGTTATCGGTACCGTCAGCGTCTTATCCGCGGTCGGTACGTCGTGGGTCTTATCTCGGATAAAGATGGGATAAGCCCCGCGTCGTACTCGCTAAGGCACAGACCGCCGAATCTGTTGGTGGTACCAATATTGGGGTAGGGGGGACTGGGTCTGGGTGGGTGTTGTGTGTGCCTATAGTACTGTCTTGTACTGTATGTCTCTGTCCTGTACCTCTCCACCCGAGAGCCGACCCGCAAATAGACATATTCGTCATTAACGCGGGGGAGGGGGGGAATTTCCTGTCCTTTGTCCTTTATAAATATCGATGCATAAACAAATTATCCCTCTTATTTCCTCCCTCGTTTCGCGAGATAGTGGGTAGGCCTGTGAAATCGCATCATCCCCATTTACCTTTTTGCGACATAGCGGGTCGACTTGCGAAATCGTATCATCCTTTTCTTTTGTGACATAGCGGGTAGGCATGCGAAACCACACTACTATTATTATATATAAGTACTAAAAGTATCGCACACTTAGTCGTATACATATATGACTAGAATTTGGGATGATACGTCACAAAAATAAGTGGTTTTAATGAAATTCATGATAACTTCAATTATTCTGCAACAGATATTTCTAGTCTTCTATTTTATTCATTATATATAGCATTCCTATTTTGTATTTTATATTGTGTGACGAATCAATCTGTTATTAAGAGAGATATTTATATTTATATAAATGTATATTTTCACTATTTTTTGAAAAGAATACACGAGTTTTGAGGTATTGCTTTCAACGTATTGTGAGTCTGTAATTACCCATTTTTTCATATTCATTCGTCATTACCCCTAAAATGCAACAATGCAGTAAATTCCATACGATAGGAATATTTTTAAAAGTATATGATTATATTTCTTTGCAAATTTAAATTATAAAACTTTAAAGAATTCTTTTTTAAATTTTCTCAAAAGGAGAAAAGATCGAGCATACTTCAACATTGTACAAGAATAGCTGCGGGTTAAACTAGTTTAAAGAATTTCAAATTGGCAATTACATTTAAATGAAGGGAAGGACACAACGATCATAAATTAATTCATATAAAAATGCTTCGCATTCGACTTTTGAAATGTTTACAGGAATTCGCTGTGGGGTTATGATGCGGATGTTATTCGAATGTTTCAAGGAGATTGTATCTCACGAGTGTATCTTAAGTTTATATACACACACATACATATATATATATGGGGCATTCTTTGTGAAATCAGACACCCTACCTGCCCATTTTTCTTTTGGGAAAATAATACTTTGCCAGGTACCAAAATGTTCGTTTAGGTTTGTAATTTTTAATGCAATCTGGGATTTTGCAGCCTCAAATTACGCAACCTCAAAATGGCCGGCACTGTCGAGTAACCCTATAAAAAACATACAATTATTTCACAAGAATTGCTATAAAATTCTTATTAGATTGACTTTGACATTAAGACTGTAGTTACAATATCATCAGACATCACCTTAAACGTTTCTGGACGAATAAGTGCGAAATCGAAATTCAATACCAGTGTAGCGATCAAAATGGCGGCTAGTTTTTAAACCCTTTGTATCTCGATTAGTACATACCGCCCAAAGCGCTTGATAATATTTACTCGGCAGTTTCAAGGACGCTGATTACGAATCCAAACTCAAAACATCGAATTTCAAAATGGCGGATCCAACATGGCTGATAAAATTTTTAAATTTAAGTTAAATTAGACAAAACTCTGTTTTTTTTTGGTTTTTTTGAAGTCGCTGATTACGAATCCTAACTCAGAATCTTCAAACTCAAAATGGCGGATAGTTTTATTTAATTTCAGTAATATTCTGATTTTTGTTTCACCATATTGGATCCACCATTTTGAAAAATTTTTTATTACGAATTTGTAATCAGCGAACTCAAAAACTGACTACTGCAGAGTTTTATCGAATTTAATGACATTTTTTAAAAGTTCGGGGACGGTCCTTAGGGCTGCGGATTTACAGAGGACCGCCGGATCCTCGGCCTTGTTTTTTAATTTGCTATCTCCGGATGCTCTGGGGTTCTTGGACTGCTTTCCGGAGTGCGCTCCGCTAGCTTTTCTTCGCTTTAAGTTGGAGGTCAGACCGGCGATATACCATGCTTCACGTTTTGTTCTAGGCCATGTCACACTGTGCTTGGAGCCAGAGAGGCTGTGTTTCAGAGATGTTGATGATCCAATTTTCGATACCAATGTGGATTCTCTTGTGCAACATTATGTGTGTTCACTTCACCGTCACTTTTAAAGGTGCACTCATAAGAAAATAAAATACTTCTATGGAAATTAGGTAACTGTTCAGTAATCCAATTACAGAATATCCGTCTTTCTCTATGATCGTTCAATGGCATAGCCTGGCGAAGTGACATCCGATATGGGTGAAATGACTGTTCTTCTCGACTTATCGTGGAAATACTTACGCCACTATCTCTTTCTCGACGCATCAGAGAATCGTGCGGATTTACAAGGACAGACGCAATTATATCAGGTGCTCTTACTGAACGAATGGTCGATGAATTTGCCTCCCCTTATTGTGGTCCGTACGGAACGATACCTTTTACAATAATTCGATGTTGTAAACGACTGAAAACTTTGCGCGAATGTGGCTTGCGATCGGGATATTCAGTTTGCCACATTCTTTCAGCTGCTCGAAAACTTCCAGCTCTACCCAACACCGACAACATTAACGCAGCCTCTTCGTTCGAGTAAGACATACTTACAAATGAATAATAATCCTCAAATTATTATGCCTAACTACTCGAGTACCGAGGTATAACGCACAACCATTCAAATGTTCGTTGTTAAATGATTAATTTCACGGTAGGTGATGTAAAAATTCTTTGTCGTGACGTTATTTGATAGGGCGTTCAGTATCTATAACGCAAACCTCAGAAACTCGTCCAAGTCTTACCAGAAAAATCATTTGCACAAAATTGCTATCATTCAGGGACGGTAGAAACAACGAAAATTTACTGTACTCGGAAGAAGACACAACGTAATTGTCACGAAAACCCATACTTACATACCCTTCCTAAAAGTTAAAGCTTAGAATTTATAGTATTACACAAGTCGTCACAATTTACATTTTTTATAAGCAACACGAATATAAACAGGTCAGAAAGTTATCGTACGACAGTTGTAAGCCAGTCGTCAACATCCACAATGTGGTTGTATGATTGTAATAAACGGTCGTAAGTTGGTCGTAAGCGGTCGTAGTGTGGTTGTAAGGTAGTCGTAAGCGGTCGTACGTTAGTCGTAAGCGATTGTAGGGTAGTCGTAAGATAACCGTAAGCAATCGGAAGGTGGTCGTAAGCGATCGTAAGACCGTAATGTCCTCCAACATCGAGACTGAATAACATGCGTATGCACAAAGGTGGCGGTAAGGGGAACCATCCTTGATCATGAGATTATGATCATGGCGATTATCATGAAGATGATGATCATTATGACGATTATGACGTTGATGACCATGATGATCATGACGATGATCATATGTTTATGATCATGGCCGTGATCATGATGATCATGATGATCATATGATTATGATCATGACGGTGATTATAACGATGATGATCATAAACCTCATGATCATCGTGATCATCGCGCGCGCATACACTCAAAAAACGCAAGATAAATAAAGAAAGAGATATACCTATAAATAAATAAATAGCGACGCTAGCACTCTCTCGGCTACTCGAAATAAGTGGAACTAACGAATAAGCAGTATAGGCACATTGCTCCCACAGAGATACCGCCCCCTGGAACTACCTTAAGAACGCACCTCGACGAGGTGTAAGTCCGACCTTGTAACCTCCTTGTGGTACACCTTGGGTAACGGGAATACAGGCGGCTCTGATTATTTCATTTAGAAATTTGAAAAACACTACATTGACATTATTTTTATGCCAAAGATCGACCTCAGGATAAAATTCAAGGTTACCACCAGATAGGTCCCTCGAAACCATGCAAATTTTTGTCTGACCCATTTTTTCGTACAAATGCATCCCTACGTTTTAAAAGTGTGGGATGGATAGTCCGGAAAACTTGACCTCTACACGACCTCGAAACCATGCAAATTTTGTCTGACCCATTTTTTCGTACAAATGCATCCCTGCGTTTTAAAAGGGTGGAACGGGTGGTCTGAAAGATCCGGTACATACATATTTATTTAATGTACCCACCAATTTGTGCTTACATGGATTCCAGTAGCCTCTGCACTTCTTACATTAATTTTTATTTTAATAATTATCACACTCACACCATTGTCTCTCCTACATTCACACACTCATTTACTCCCTCACATATTCTCTCCCTCGCTCTCTCTCTCTCTCTCTCTCTCTCTCTCTCTCTCTCTCTTTCTTTTCTCTGATTTTTCTCAGTTTTTCCATCCACTTAAATCCTCTTCCATCTTCATTTAATATATCCACCCTCTCATTCTCTCCCGCAAGTTTTTCACACACACTAAGATGCCTCATACCTTACCTTTCCTTTCCATACAATCTATATTTTCTCTCCTCTTCTTTCATCCAATACCAATTACCTCTTGTCTCATTTCCGCACCTCCACCTTGCTATTATCTGTTTTCACTTTCTTCAGAGAAAATTCTCTTGTCTCTTTCTCTCCTATCCTTACTCTACATCTTGTCTCTTCATAAATTTCATTTACTCTATCTATCAGTCCTTGTTCTATCTTTCTTTGTCTCATCATTTCCCGTAAAACCTTTCTTCTTCTATCCAATCTATCGAAAGCTGCCTTCCGATCCGCAAAAACGCCCATACTTTCCTCTTTTTTTCCAGCTTTCTTCCTATTACATGCTTCAGCACCTTTATGTTTCCAATAGTCCCTCTATTTTTTCTAAATCCCCCACCTCCCCTTTTCATCTAGCTCCTTTACTATTCTTTTAATACATATATTTTAAATGCTGTACTCGTCACCCCTTTATAGTTACTTATTATGTTCCTTTCGCCTCTTTTCCATATTGGAACTACTATTCCTATTCTTCACTTCTCTGGGAATCCCTCTCCCCTCCATACTTTTTTAATTACCTCCCCTAGTTTCATTTGTACTTTTGCTCCACCCGCTATACATGCCTCATTCTTTAATCCATCTGCTCCTGCCGCTTTCTTTCTTTTCATTCTTACTACTAACTCCTTTCTCACTCCACCGAATGTTCTCATAAAATACTCCTTCTATTGACTGTGTAATTGGGTTCCTTGGTACCTTAATATGGTTCCTTAATATATCTTAATATAAACTACGTTCGGTACGGTTCTTCGGACTTATAAGTGAACAAAATTTTTTTGGCTATCCTGCCAGGATACGGTGTTCCATCTCTCGGACATTTTCTATCCACGCAAGCGGACGATACTCTGGATTTCTGATTACCTGGACGTGAAACCTAAATGATTCGCATCTCGAGCGTGCAGTGAAATATGTGCAAAAACTCGAGTGCTCAGTAGAAATAAATCGGACCTAGAACATTGGGACATAAACCGATTGTGCAAAAATTGGGCACTATCGAAAAATCGGGATTTCTGCTTCCTGTTCATTTTTCCACACGTGCGGACTTTTCTTTCACGGAATCGGTTCCAATGTGTATCCGGCTTTTCTCCAATGTGTCTCCGGTATGATGGCCAAAAGTATCTTAACGTATTCCGAAAAGCTCGAAGCACCAACTGCTCTTTTTCCTTCCTTGCTCCTTTTACTTGCCTCCGAGCTGTATTAATTCCGGAAGAAATTCATAAATGTGCGGACAATTGAAAAAAGAAGGTGTCAATTTTCTAGAAGATGACGATTGTTGTTGATCACTTTGATATTTTGAGAGACCATTTTCCTAAATCCATTCGATACGTAATATGCGTGCGCGCGCGCGTGTGTGTGTGTGTGTGAGTGTGTGTGTGCGTGTGTGTGTGTTTTGCCGAAGCGACCATGTAAAGCTCTACCAGCCAACCCTGCCAGCCGGTGCCAGCAGGAGTGCGGGGCTTGCTCCCGCTAAAACCAACGCCGCGGCCGCTTAGACTCAGACCCCCCCCCCCCCAAGCCGCCGCATGGCATTACTACAAGGGGGGTAGTCTATGCCTCAGAAGGCCCTCCGCCGATGTTTTGGCACCTCAAGTACGGCCGATGTTGGTGCCTCTTCCTTCTTCTTCCCTCCTAATGGAATTCAGCCTGTTGATGATGGACGTAGCGATGGTAACCACCGCGTCCCACCCCTTCTGTGAGGCGAGCAGACATTCCCCAATATTCCTCCTGGACCATCTACTGTGGTTCCACTCCTGTTCGGCCATGTTCTGCCTTGCACCCCTGCCTTCTTGGTGTGCAACGGCGCTCTCGGTTGCTAAAAGGTCTATGGGAGGAAGTGCCGTGACCACCGATAGAGCGATATCCGATACAGTCCGGTAGGCGCGAGCCACTCGTAGGTGCCGTAGCTTGCTTCGGTCCCCCATATTGGGCATGATGCTGGAGAGCATACAGGCCACTTTGTAAGCCTCTGTACTTGCATTCATCAGGTGTTGTTTGAACGACAGCCGCGCATCTAGAGTGACCCCAAATATTTAATAGCGTCCACCGTCCTGAGCTACGTATCTTCCACCGAGAAGGTGGCGAACGACCTTTTCTTCGTGCGAGAGTTGAGCACCCCCTCTGTCTTCTCTGCCGCCAGATTTAAACCATGTTTGCTCAACCACCTAGCTACTACCTCGATAGCTTCATCTCAGCTAAATTGCACCTCGTCGATAGTCTTTGTGACGACGATTAGTGCAAGGTCGGCTGCAAAAGCTATCATGGACACCCCGTCTGGAGGTGATTGCCTTAGCAGTCCGTCATACAAGACGTTCCAGAGCAAGGGTCCCAGAATCGAGCCCTGTGGCACCCCTCCCGGGATGTTGTATGACTGCCTGCCGTCATCGGTGCCACAATAAATCGTCCGGTCTGTTAGGTAGCTTGAAATGGCTTCTCTTAGGAAGAGCGGCACCTTCAGATCTTCCAGTGCCGAAACTGGTTGTCGAAAGGACCTCCCGCATCACACACGGGTGTGTGTGTGTGTGTGTGTGTGTGTGTGTGTGTGTGTGTGTGTGTGTGTGTGTGTGTGTGTTTATTATGTTGCTTGTAAGCACGCTGTGTGCAGAGAATATTATGACATGGAGTGCGTTTCACTATGTGCGCGCCTTTCGGACATTTCTTGGGGGTCGGGTACTTTTTTCCGACATCTGACTCCAAGAATCTCTTTAGAATTTCATTACCGTCAATTCAAAGAAAAATTGTTAAAATCGGTGGAGTATTAACTCGGGATATTAACTCGAGCCATTTCAGAGCTCCGGTGCAGTACTGTACGGAGTTGACTATGCCGGGCCGCTTCAAGTACGTCTCGCAAGTGGTCGCGGTCACAAATCTCATTCGACGTATATAGTTCTGTTTGTGTGCTAGACACACTTGTTTCTATTGCTATTTCTGCTTCAACTTCCCTCCTTGTAGCGTGGCTGACTCTAGCCAGGATTGAAAAATGTATGCCCACGTGATGTTCCTCTAGATGGTCGAGCCGAACCCGCTCGCTACTTCCTAGTTGGAGTCAGGCGGAAAAGAGTGCGAGCTTCCCCGAGTACGCCCTTTTATATGAAGGTCATGCGCCGATAAGCATGACCGACTCAAATTTTTACGGGGAAACCAACGAGAAGTGTTACTTTTTCGAAAAATTTGAGTTGACAGCCCGTCTCCTAGTTTGAATTACCCGCCGCGTGCGCTCCCTGCGGCGGGCAGGCGTGTTTTCTTGTCTGCCCGTTGGAGCGCTGCGAGCGTACTTGATTTTTACTCGCCCAAAGGTTCCCGTGCTCGTGGGTCAGGTTCGTCCCTCAATATGGCGCTGGAAACTCGCTATAGGTCGCGCACGTGTTTTTCGAATTCCCTCATTGCAGTCAATTTTTCCTTTCCTCCTGACCTTCTCTCCTACCGATTTGCGCGGTATAATAATCGTCCAATTACAATTATAAATAAATGCTTCTATCTTTTCGAGGTCGGTGATAAAGAGCCTGATGCTAAAATTGCAATATGCAAAATGTCAGATTTTGTTATTATACTTTTAAAATTATGAAAATTTTAAACTCGTAAAAATGTACACAATGCACAATTTATACAAAAAACGTTACGAACAATATAATATTGTTATGATTTCCTTCTGTTACGTTATTACATCGGCAACGGGAATCAAGTAGTTTTTGGTCCGAGATACTTCTTTATCCTCTAAAGGAATGTACAAGACTGGAAGATGAGTTATTCCAAAAGAAACACGGACAGCAAATTACTCACCGAAAACTTTATTAATTAATTCAAATATTTATAATCAGAGGAACAGCACAAGTTATTTTACAATTAGATTGATTTTAAATATATATGAAGAACGAGATCTCTCGGATCCCGAAGCTGGAGTGTAACTGACTGACAGTTGACATTTTCGAAAATTCAATCATCACCGGTAACATATTGTTAACCCCTTCGTTGGCCCAGAAAATTCTACAAAAAGTGCCCAGAATGACAGGAATTTTTGTTATCGCCATTTCGACTCCAACCCGTACTGAAGGGTTTTTGAGGTCGCTGATTATAAATTTGAACTTAAAATTTGCAAATTCATAATGGCGAATCCAATATGGTGGCCGAAAATGAAAAGAATTACTTGATTGTGATGAAATTTGTTACTCGGGGGTTTTAGAGGTTGCTGATTGCGAATGTGAATCCGCCATCTTGAATTTTGAATTTTCAAGCTTGAATTCGTAATTAGCAATCCCGAAAACATCTGAGTAACAAATTTCGTTACTATCGAGAAACTTTTTTCATTTTTTTTTCATTTTCGGCCGCCATATAGCATCCGCTATTTTTAATTTTTAAATTGTGACTTCAGATTCGGATTCAGACACCCCAAAAACCCTCAAGTTAGACTTGGATTCCAAATCGCAATAAGTTAAATAGAAAAAAACCGATGTGCGCACTATTGCGTCAATGCCACACAGGAAACGTTCAAATTCCGCGCACTATTGCGCCAATGCCAACAAAAGGGTTAAGTCGCGACATACCCATTACATTCAATTACCATATACCCGCAAACATTGCTAGTGTTACTCGGTAGACTCACACATTCATACATATACTAGTATTTCAAACGTTTTTTATAATACTTTATATTCCAAATTTATTTTATTATTAATTATTATTATTTTCTATTTACATTGGAATGGAAAATCCACAATTCCAAAAAGTTGTATTAGTTTTTCCAATGTAGTGCATTTTATTACTTGTTAAAAATTAAATTATCAAATAAACTCATTTCCAATATTCTTATACACATATAACAGAAAATTATTAATATATTTGCTGTGGCTCAGGCGGTTAACGCACTGGACTACGAAGTCGTAGGTCGTGAGTTCGATCCCCGTCTGGTGAACAATTTTTCGATTTCGTTTACAAGCAGCAGTTCGCTGTTGGTAAGACGAGCCACGTTGTTTGTTTACGTTTCGATAGTATTGTTTATCTGGCGGAAATCGACTCATGACCGCCGCTGTACTTGGTGTAGGTTTCTGCAGTCCTACATTTCATACACAAATGTGAAGTATGCCGCCATCTTTCTAAATCGATCTGCAGCTCTCGCAAAATCTTAAAATTCAAAATTCGGCAACAATTGAGTGAAAAAAGCATTCCGCCCGTTAATTAGTAATAATAATAATAAAAATAATAATATATTTCTGAGAATCGAATTAGATAGTCGGACCGCGTGCATGTATTCATATATTAAGTAAGTAAGTAAGTAAGTAATTTTATTTATGGCTCGTGCTAATGCTACGTAGCCAATCAGATAGAATACAAGTAAGTTAACAAGTGTTTCAATACAAGAGTTAGTTGAGAACGAATTAATACCATCAGGGATGAAGAGCGTGGAAATAGTAGATATAATGGTGAGCTAAGGGTACGGTCGCAAAACAGAAAATATCAAAGTTTAAATGTTGAACTATAGATAAAAATAAAATTATGTATCGCATTACAAAATCACGCGGTCAAAATACATTGATTAGAGTTTTCAGCTTTAGTAGCCATTCGTAAAGCCTATTCTTAAAAGCTGACGAAGTAGATGACCTCCGGATATTTACCGGAATTGCATTCCACAATCTCGATGAAGTTACTACAAACGAGTTCGAAAGGCGTTTGGTACGGCGTTTATGGATACGTAATATATTTGTTCCGGGTCTTAATACTCGCGAAGTTTGGGATTCCCGCCAAATGTATATTTTGTAAAGATAGTCCGGTTTCCTCTCCGTAATTATTTGGAAGACCAAAGAACCTATAAAGTAGAGCCTGCGGTTCACCGAAGATAACCAGCGAAGTTCTTTTCTAAAGGGTGTAATGTGCTCAAACTTTCTACGGTTAAATATAAAACGGATGCAAGCATTGAGCATACGTTCAACCCTCAGGCAAGAATCGTGGTCAAGATCATTAAAAACAGCACAACAGTAGTCAATATGTGGAAGAATTAACGAAATGCACAAACGGGTTTTTAGTTGACGGGATAATGCACGAGAATTCTGCCAAAGTTGTCTGAGCGAACCGTAGACTCTACGAGATATTAGCGTGACGTGCTCCTTCCATGACAGCGTGTGGTCAATCACAAGTCCCAGACTCCTAACCTTATTTGCCCAAGGAATAGTTTCACCTTTGACAACCAACGGCGAGACTCCCTGGAGGTTGAGACCGCCAACGCACTGCCTGGTACCGATGAGAATGGCTTGGGTTTTACCGATATTTAGAGCGAGATTATTCGCGAGAGCCCAGTCCGCGAATCTAGTAGCATCCTCAGAGATCCGCTTAATGCCATCTTCCAGTTCAGAAGGTCTGCATTTCAACAAAATTTGGGTATCGTCGGCAAAGATATTATGGGAACTGTATCGTAGAACAGAAGTGAACTCAATACGGATCCTTGGGGAACTCCAGATAGTAGGGGAAACCAGTCGGACTGTTCACCCCCAGGTCCCACAATAGTCTGCCGACGGCCCAACAAGTACGAAGCGAACCACTGAATAGCTCTATTAGAAAAATTGGCTGCTCTTAGTTTTACCAACAAGAGAGAATGGTCAACAGTGTCAAATGCTCGACTGAAGTCGAACAGAATAACAATGCTGACCATTCCCTCGTCCATAGCAAACCGTATCTCATCTGTGACATTTAAAAGTGTAGACTGGGTACTGTAACTCTGTTTAAAACCAGACTGAAAAGGGTCAAACCACTGCTTGCTACCAAGAAAGCTAATAACTTGTTCATAAACTATTCTTTCTAGAACTTTAGAAAGCGCGCACAGGATCGAGATCAGTCTGTAATCAGAAGGATTAATCGGATTGTTCACCTTAGGTAGAGGTACAAGAAGGGCATCTTTCCAGATCTGAGGAAAAACGGCCCCTTGTAATGACTCATTGAAAAGTTCTAAAAGGAAGGGAAAAATTGCAGGTAGAGCCTTAAGTAGGAAGCTAGACGAAAGCTGATCAACACCTTTAGTGTCAGACCGAGTGCGGCGTATATGTCTGTGTAAGATATCAGGCGTTATGATAGAAAAGAAAAAACGTTCTTCATCGAAAGTGTCATGTAATAGTTCTGGTGGTAAATTGTTTAAGGAGATCGGAGCATTGAGTGTAGTTTTGGTGGTACTATACGATGCTATTTCATCGACCGAGCAACTTAGCGAAGCTTTCGTGGCAGACGAACTTAAGATACCCATTTTACGGATCTCGTTCCAAAGTGCTTTGGGATTTTTTATCGAATCTAATTTATTCAGAAAGTATGAATCGCGTAATAATGAAAGCTTAGACTTATACATCTGGCGGGCTCTTTTAATGGCGACTTTTAGTTCGGGCAAGCGTGTTCTTCTATAAGCTCGTAGCAAGGTATCTCGATTTCGTTTAAGAACTCGGAGTTCCGGGGTATTCCAGGGAATAGTGCGTTTGCCAGGGGTAAAAACACGTTCAGGGGCATGTCTGTTGAGAACCTCTAAGAGGCCATCGCTAAGGAACCTGCACATTGCGTCGGTATCGCCCAAGCCCATCATAAAGTCGGTCCAGAGCAGGTTGTCAATATCCAGTAATAAATTATCGGTATTAATGTTTCCCATATTTCTGCTCTTAACGGTATTTAAAGATCGATTAGGAGCCTGGAACCTATAATCCACTGAAATTAATTCGTGGCCACCAATAAATGGCACCATAGTTTGATCATAAGAAACAATATTATTAAAGTTAAGGACTAAGCAATGATCAAACCAGGTGTCAGAACGATAGTCGTGGTGCGTAGAATTATATGGTACAATTTCGAGGTTATTAGCAGAAGCAAACTGTCTCAGATAATAGGAGGCCCTATTATCCTTGTTAAGATCAATGTTGAGATCACCAAAAATGATGATGTCATTATATGAATGACCCAACAACTGCAGCGATTCTTCAAATTTATCGAGAAACGGTAAATTAGGCGCGCGATATATGACAGACAGTAGTAAAGGAGGTGGGCCATGGGCCTTAATTTCGAAGGTGAGATACTCGATGTGGTTAGGTAAATTATTAGAGAGTGAGAGAATTTTATATGAGAGAGATGCATGTACGTAGACAGCAACACCACCACCTCTTTTACTCAGCCTGTCATGCCGTAAAAGACAATAATTCTTAATATTCAATAATCTATCTGAATGAGATGCATTAAGCCATGTTTCCGTTATAAGAATAATGTGGCACAAGTTATCGGTAAAAAAATTTCTGAAAGAGTCCATTTTATTAGCCGAATTTAAGGATTGAACGTTTAAGTGACATATCCGAAGTGTAGATTCACTTGAAAAAGTTCCTGAGTTGAGGTTGAGAGAAGGCAACGGTGCAGGTGATGTGTTGGTTGGGCCATTCACCACCAGTCAGGCCGAGATTAGTTGAAGATCTTTATTACAAAGAATTTTGACAGCTGGCGCACCATTTTGCGGGCGAAAGTGAACGATGCCTTTGTAGATGTAGAATCTCTTACTGGTGCTATTCCTGCACAGGGCCTTGCCTTTTTTGAGAAGTTCCAAAGTTTCTGGAGGCAAGTGGTCGTTGGCGTAAATCCGCGAGTTAGGAAGAGAATTGCTGAATGATGATGAGAAAAGTGATTTGGCTGTTCTCATTCCAGAGATAAAAGCTGAGCGCAAATGAGGCGACGACAGACGGACTAAAACTGTGCGTGGTCGAATGTTGGTAGACTGACTACCAGGTTGAGTTGCTTCTGTGACAGATTGCCCAGCGGCAGCATTAGATCCAGACGTAAATTGTCTAGATGGTAGACGGTAAGCAGTGAGTATGTCGCGAGCTTCGACAACCACTTTGAGAGCCCTGCCTATTTGAAGAGCGATATCACGTAGATCTTCATTTTGCTAGCCGTGAATTTATTTCAGCAATTTTGTCGGAATTCGCTTCAACTTTAGCTTCGACGTTTTTCACACGCTCAGTAAGATTGAGAACTTGATCGAGTTTTGACTTGATTTCTTTGATATCTTCCGATGTACTGACATATTCTCGATAAAAAGTTTAGAAATCAACCTCGGCTTCCGAGGTGACCGATGAGCAGCTACCAGAACGGAGCAGCCGCGCTGGTGCGATAAACGTCGTATTGGCTTTCCTTTTCTTACTTTGCGAAGTAGTGAAACAACACATATAATCACCCGATTTACTAAATCGGCCATCTGTTGCACAAGCCTTATGATAATCGCTGTGACAAGATATACAGGAGATAAGTTGATCAGTTTGAATTGCGACTGCACACATCTTACAAACCGAGCTCATTGTAATTTATAATTATTAATAAAAAGTAAATGTAATTGTTGCTAGTTTGAAATTCGTATATAGCTGTCCTTCTTTACTAATGAGAAAAATTAGCGAGGTAGCAGAGAACGAGAGTCGAAGGTGAACCGTACACGCCGATCCAAGGCGCAGCCAGCAAGCCGTGGGAGAAATGATAGCTTGATGCGAAATCGACTATCAATCAATATTAATACTCAATACACTCTCAATGCACTTGTAAGTCTGCACTAACACATCCGTCGCAAGCGCCATGTACGTGATCAAAACAAGACAGCTTCCAGAAATCCAAATCACGATCACCACGGAACACTTCCTTTTAATAGAGAAAAAGCGCGGATCGCCGCTCCTGTTCACCAAAAAGAGTCACCAAGGATCAACATTCCGATCGGTATAAAAAAACACGCCGGCAAATGATTAATAAAAGTCCAAAAGGTTTAACTTAGAACGAACAGCGACCGACACGTGCGAAGCGTACAACGAACAACAACCAACCTATTATTATGATCCCGCTTTATACTCATTAGTACTACAATAGTAATAGTCAATCTCAAAATGGAATAATATAATGATAATTTTTATATTCGGATCATAACACTCCTCCCTTCCTAAAAATAACCATCGTACTCGGTGATTCAATGATGTTGAGACTGCAAATAAGGTACAATATAGTCATAGGTAGCAAAGTGGTGTGTTAGCCATTCTATGCTGACACATTATTATTATATGTTGTTCCTTGCTAAAAGGACGGAAAAAATGTTTTCATAAGTATTTATTAAATTCTTGAGAGTCAACGGCAATGCCACAATTTAAAATTGAATTTGTCTGTAAATGTAGAAAAACATAGAAGCGTAATGGCACTATTGACGGACTGAATTTCAATTTTACAAATATTTTCATATTCATAATTATACAGATAAACATGTAAATAAATAAGAAAAGAGTCTTGTTTACAAAACGGTCACGGTAATAATAAATAAAAAGGAAGATAAGTTTTAATGTTTTCGGCTAGGGTGTAGAGCCATCATCAGAAAAAAATATTTTTATAAAAAATTATGAGTCAGTTAAGCATGGGCATATCCATTTGATAAAGATGTTATAAAAGATGTTAAAATCAAAATGCAAGTGGAATAAACCACCTTGCATAGTCAAAGACACCACCCTCCAACCCTATTGAGTATTAAGTTTGGTATTATACTGATAACAAATGAATAAAATGTTAAGAACAAACATCAAATCAATTTGAATATATGGCGGATAAAACCCAGAAAGAAAGCAAGAAATAAATATCTATATAGTAGAACATCTATGATAGAACGTAGATACTAAAACAACCGTTGGAGACTATAAAAGCAATGTTATTATTTAGCGTTGAATATTTTAATGAATTAAAACATTGTAAATCTCAGGAAGGTTCGATTTTTCAAATCTAATATTCACAGCAATATTAGAAGCAATATTAGAAAATTGTTTCATAAAAAAATTTTCGATTTCTTTTCTTTTTCGTGTGTTAAATTCTGTGGTCAAAATTTTCACTTTATTATAGTCAAAATTGTGTCCTGTTTCGATTCTGTGATAAGTTAGACCGGTATATTTATCTTCATCGCCTTTGATGTTCTTTTATTCTCGTCTTTAGCATCCTACCTGTTTGTCCGATGTAAACTTTCTCACAGTTTGAACAAGGTATTAAGTACACTACATTGCAGTTTTTTAGAATTGGTAATGTTATCTTTGTAAGGTCTGATTTTACATATATTTTGACCAATAGGTACTAGCCTAATATTTTCCTTTCTAAAATTCCTTTGAATTTTCTCAGTGACTCCTTTTACATATAGGATAAAAGATGTTATTTTAATATCAGGGATTTGACTAGGAATATGTTTGTTTGACTCGTTATAAAAATTATGGATCTTTTTTGCAATGCACCTATTAATAATTTGTAAATTTGTAAATAACTCGATTTTCATTTTTATAAATTTGAGAGTAAAATAGTACCATTGCATTTTATTCTCTCTTGGATCCAAAAATGAAGACAACCTATATAAAAAAAAACAAAATAAATATATATATAAACGAATTATATTGTCTATCATTAATCTAATATGTTGCGAACTTACATACTTACATACGTCTCAAGAAAGAAGAGAGAACATCGGTGTACCATCCCCTCAAGATCCACTAGTACGTGTCTCGGGAACATTTTCCCAACGTTGGTGTTCGTCCTATTACTTATTTTGTTGATGTCATCGTCCCATCACTTGTCCAGCCGTCCAGGAAGCCGATATATCTGTAAACACAGAAATGATCAATTATTATGTTACAAATAAGGAATCTGTCATTGTCATGAAGTAGGCATGTCTGTGTTGTCAATTAAAATGAAAGGTTCCTGAAGTAATAAGAAGAAAAGTACTCAAAATACTTACATTCCAATCGGCTGTTTCCAGTAGTCTGCGTTGCCGAAAACCGCTATTGGCCGAAGTCCCCACCCAAAAATCAGTCCATTTTTACACAAAGGAATAGTCCTTCTTTATTGTTAATGTTAACACTTACCATAATACTCCCTTTTGAACTCCAATGTCAAAAAACTTCCTTCTCCGTTGCCGTCAAGAAGCGGATTCCGCTGGCATTTCCCTTAACCATATCCTCTTCTGTGGCACTCGATTCCGGAGTGAACTGTGCAGTAAAAAGACGAACACAAGCAAACTTTACCAAAATACTGTTACAACACTAAAAAAATCCGAAAACCAAGAGGACTTGTCACTTTGGTCGTCGTTCGCCGTGGACTGCCTGTCGAGCAATTTTACACGCATATCCGCGGCCATCTTGATCACCTTCAGTCCTTATCGGTTCGTTCAGTTGTACAGCGTCTCTGTCTACTTTCCATATTCGCGTTTCCATTGTCGACGCTCGTCGCACTCATGCCTGGAATAGACGTATTGATGTCGCGGTCGTCGCCGACGTTCGTCGCACTCGTCGCCCACCATAGGATATCATTTCATCATAAGTATTTTCTGCGCTTGTCGCACTCATTACATTTACTATTATCGCCTTCCAGTGCCGAGTGAATGTTCGACGCACTCGTGCAGAAAATATTCTCAGTCGCCCACTCCTTTTTGGAAATTTAGACTCGTCCAACTAATCGCAGTATTGCCAAATTATGTTTCCCACCTTTGTTTTTAACTTTTCATTAATCAGTCCTTTTAATCCATTTAATCTCTTTTTGTGTATTCCCTGAAATACCTAGACTGACGTTGTGGCGTGATGGTAACGGGCCAGACCACCAACGAGGAGAAGAACGCTTCAATGTGAACCTTTACGGCGATCGTATTAGAAATTTAATTTGTAAAACCTTATTGTTAAGAAGCCTTCCGGGTGTAGTTTGTACCGTGCGTGAATATTGCCGTCTACGTACGAATAAATATATGTAAGTACCGCGCACAGTGTGCGGTGAATTTGATTATTTTTTATATTTTAGTTCTCCCTTAAATTAATTGAAAACCCCCTTTCACCGCACAATATATTTGTTAATTCAAATTGTCCCTCAAATTTATTTTCCCCTTCCGCTTAAATATTTTTTATATAATTACAGTACAAACCAGAGCCCCCGTGTCGCCGGTACTCGTTGAGGTTATAACATATATATATATATATTATGTTTGTACTGTAATTATATAAAAAATATTTAAGCGGAAGGGGAAAATAAATTTGAGGGACAATTTGAATTAACAAATATATTGTGCGGTGAAAGGGGGTTTTCAATTATTCATTTCAATATATATATATATATATACAGGGTCATCGAAAAGTATCGGACCCCCCTAATATCTTCAGTTAGAATGCACTTAGGAGAAAATGTCCAATAGCAAAGTTGTATGGTTTCAAGCGGGGAGTAAGATGATGACCTTGACTTTGACCTTGACCATGTCCTTCAAGGTCATTTCAAGGTCAATCTTATTTTTTTAAATAGAACCCCCTACATTTTATTGCATATTCTTATATCTTATCTCGAGAGCTTTCCAAAACACTATAAAAAAATATTTTTTTATCAAGTACTTTTTGAGTTATAAAGGTTTGAAGTTAACAATTTGTTAAGTGGTGTGCGAGTCCGACCAGTTAAGGCAAAAGTGGTGTGCGAGTATTTTCTTTAAACCAATTAATTGGTCTCATTATTCCGCGCACAAAAGTATTAAGGTTATGATTACTGAAAACTAAATAATATATTACAAGGTATTCTACATTTTGTGTCAAAAAATTATTAACTTCAAACCTTTATAACTCAAAAAGTACTTAATAAAAAAATATTTTATTATAGTGTTTTGGAAAGCTCTCGAGATAAGCTATAAGAATATGCAATAAAATGTAGGGGGTTCTATTTAAAAAAATAAGATTTCAAGGTCAAAGTCAAGGTCATCATCTTACTCCCCGCTTGAAACCATACAACTTTGCTATTGGACATTTTCTCCTAAGTGCATTCTAACTGAAGATATTAGGGGGGTCCGATACTTTTCGATGACCCTGTATATACAGGGTAATCCAAAAGTCCCGGAACAGCAAAATATCTCAGCGGGAGTGCATTTTCGAGGAAAATGTTTCACACAAAAGTTTCAGGATTTTTCCCTGGCTATTTAATGGCGATATTGAATTTGACCTTGAACATGACCTTGAAGGTTATTTCAAGGTCAAGTTAATTTTTTTAAATGGGAACCCCTATTTTTTTTCATGGATTCTGAAAGAGCGGGAAATTCTACGTCCGAGTATGATATGATCGATTTTTCCGGCAAGGTCATTTCAAGGTGAAACTTAAAACTCCCGTAACGGCGAAATATCTCAGAGGGTGTGCATTTCTTTGGAAATTGTTTCAGACAAAAGTTTAAGGATTTTTCCTGGGATATTTAATGGTAGCACAGAATTTGACCTTGAACATGACCTTGAAGGTTATTTCAAGGTCAAGTTTGTTTTTTTTAATGGAAACTGCTATTTTTTTTCACGGATTCGGAGAGAGCACAAAATTTTACGTCCAAATATGCTATGGCCGTTTTTTTCGGCAATGTTAATTGGAACCCCGTTTTATTTTCGTAATGTTTCCAGAGTTTCCAGAGTGCAATGCATTATCATTGTTCCCGGATAAAAATATACATTTTTTTTTACATCCGATACGTTTATAAATACCGTATGTATGGGTAACATTTTTACATTGTTTCCAATGCTACCGCCGGCTTTAGCATTACCCAAGATGTACCGCGTGGAGGTAGCACGGTCGGGTTTACACCTGTTCGGGGTGCTTTGTTCAGGTGGTTCCCCTCGCCGTCACCTGTGCGTGTGCGTGTGCGTGTGCGTGTGTGTGTGTGTGAGGGTGTCCCCAGACAGTTAAGGCAAGATGGGTATACTAAGATTTTGATGAAATTATGTATCTTACTAAAGCTTATGCTCAAAGTGATTGCCATGAACTTCTTGGCAATATCCCAAGCGATTATTAAAAGTCGATACGACTTTTTTAATCATATCTGGTTCTATAGCCGCGATCTCATCCCGTATTCGTTGTTTTACTTCCTCAATATTCACCGGTTTCGTTCGATACACTCTATCTTTGAGATAACCCCATAGAAAATAGTCAAGGGGCGTAAGATCCGGAGATCTTGGTGGCCATTCTATTACACCCCTTCGACCTATCCACCGTTCTGCGAATACATCACTCAAATAATTGCGAACATCTGTTGCATAATGGGGTGCTGCACCATCTTGCTGAAACCAAGTCTGATCGAAATCCTCGCCTACAATAACCTGAATAGCAGGGATGATGTCGTCCCTCAACATATCGTGGTATTTTTGACCAGTAAGGGTACCCTCGATGAAGAAGGGCCCAACTACCGCATTGTTTATAATACCTGCCCATACGTTTACTTTTTCAGGATATTGAGTAGAACGACTATCGACCATCCAATTAGGATTGGTTTCACTCCAATAAGACATGTTATGTCTATTGATTGCCCCATTTAAGAAGAATGTAGCTTCATCAGAAAATACGATGCGATTCAAGAAACCGGCATCAGCATCTATTCGATTCATCATTAATTCCGCAAACTGTAGGCGTCTATCAGGATCGTCTTCATTCAATTGTTGTACGAGTCTAACTTTGTATAGGTGAAATTTTAAGTTTTTAGTTAAGATCCGTTGTACTGTACCGTAACATAAGTCGTGCTGCTGTTTAACTTTCCTGATGGAAGTATGAGGATCTTCCGTTATTGACAGCGCGACATTCAACTCATTTTCTTCAGTTGATGCTGTTACTGGACGACCTGCTCTTGGGAGATCCTTCACAGTACCGTGAACTTCAAAACGATTTATTGTTCTGCTAACAGTAGATTTAGAAATCGGTTCTCGTCCCTCTCTAAATGATGCGTTAAATAAGGTTCGCACATTCTCTAAAGATCGCTGGTTATCACCCCAGCCTCTCATCATGAGAATGGTTATTCTTTCTCGTTCACTTAGCGCAGCCATTGCTCTTTGTACGAAATATACGTATGTATTTTGTTACTGAAATGATGCTTAATACGTTTAGATAGGAAAGGCGTTTAGATAGGAAATCCATATATCTCACAAAACGATAAAGTTAAGACCAAAATGTAACCTTATAAGACTGTACACGTATGTATAAATTCAATGTGAATGTATGTTGTTTATTTACTTCGCTGGTGACTCGTGCTCTCTGTCGCTGTTCGCGCGCCCAAGTTCACTTTGCACAAGTGTTGCGTAAGATGTATGTATACACTTTTTTAAAACAGTTTATTATTCTATTTACAAAATTAGAGGACAAGCGAGGGACAGGAACTGATTCCTAAATCGACTTTTGGCAGAACAATAAATTGTTTCGAAGTTTACGGCACTGTAAAGGATCTCCCTATTCTCCCTAGAGCAGATCGTCCAGTAATAGCATCGACTGAACAAAATGAATTTAACCACTCTCAATACCGGAAGATCCTCATAACTTCGTTAAGAAAATGAAACGGGGTTCCAATTAAAAAAAAAAATAATCTTGACCTGAGAATAATCTTCAAGGTAATTTTCAAGGTCAAATTTTATGCTAGCATTAAATATCCCGGAAAAAATCCTGAAACTTTTGTCTGAAACATTTTACCCGAAAATGACCTCTTGCTGAGTTAATTCGCTGTTCCGGGAGTTTTAAGTTTGGCCTTGAAATGACATTGCCGAAAAAAACGGCCATAGCATATTTGGACGTAAAATTTTGTGCTCTCTCCGAATCCGTGAAAAAAAATAGCAGTTTCCATTAAAAAAAACAAACTTGACCTTGAAATAACCTTGAAGGTTATGTTCAAGGTCAAATTCTGTGCTACCATTAAATAGCCTGGGAAATATCCTTAAACTTTTGTCTGAAACAATTTCCAAAGAAATGCACACCCTCTGAGATATTTCGCCGTCACGGGAGTTTTAAGTTTCACCTTGAAATGACCTTGCCGAAAAAAACGGCCATAGCATATTCGGACGTAAAATTTTGTGCTCTTTCCGAATCCGTGAAAAAAAATAGGGGTTCCCATTTAAAAAAATTAACTTGACCTTGAAATAACCTTCAAGGTCATGTTCAAGGTCAAATTCAATATTGCCATTAAATAGCCAGGGAAAAATCCTTAAACTTTTGTCTAAAACATTTTCCCCGAAAATGCACTCCCGCTGAGATATTTTGCTGTTCCGGGACTTTTGGATCACCCTGTATATATATATATTAGATTAATGACAGATAAATTATTCATGTTTCAGCCAACACTATGGGGATTAAACCCCCTTGTTTGTAGAATCGACGAATAAAATTTGAATAGAAAAAATTTGTTTTCTTATCTTGAGTACTTGGTAATTGTTAACGACTGGTGGAAGGGCTTTAAATAAAACACGCGATTTGATCGGCCACACGAAAATATTAATTATTTATTCCGATCAGTGCCGGTGACGATCCGATCGCGACGCGGACTTCCTAACCCCACGACGTTCCGGAATGTTCTCTCCCCACCCGATCGTCACTTTTTCACATCTTGGTTCGACTTTTCAAACTCTCGAACATTTAAATAGGCTGCAACGTCGTTTTATATATCGATATTATAATATTCGAATTACAAATAATTTCATCGGGATCGTCACCATTTCGAAGGGCCTTTACATAATTTTCCTAACAGGACACCTTCGTTTTGAGAGGTACCCCCATTCGGGTGTGCAATGGCTTAGGGAAAACCACCTTTGTGGGAAAAAACCTACGCCGGGTACCGCAGTCGATAAAACATCGATTCTGTTCGTAACAGTAATATTTAAAAATATTAAATATAACTAGATAGTAGAAAAGGTTGATATAAAAAAAGAAACAAAAATAAGTAAAAATTATAATGATAAACATAAAAATAGCTCTCTTTCTACGTCTACGTCCACGCGGTAAGAGCTGGGAAACGTTGTACATATCAACGGCTAACGGACCATGCAAGTTCTTTAAGTCAAGCTCGTGTGCGTGATATAATCCGGTAAGAGCTATTTTATCCCTTCGGAATTTTGGCATCACATTCAATAATTATCAATGTCGAAAACATACAAACATCGACATTTTGTGAATTTACAATGACATTTCGAAGTGTAAAAAATATGCTATTTTGAATCTGCCATTTTAAATTGAGCAATTTCGACATCAGATTCGTTATCATCGTTCTCAAAAACATAAAAGCAGCGGCATTTGCAGTCTAATTTCAAAAGTAAGTATATAAAAATCCGCCATTTTGAATTTCGCAGGGATGACATCAGATTTGCTATTAACGACTTCGAAAATATAAAAGCAGTAACATCTATTCAATTCACAGTTAATTTTAGAAGTTCTTATAACAAAGTCCGCCATCTTGAATCAGCTATTTTGAATTTTGCAATTTTGGCATCAGGTTCGTAATCAGCGACAAAAATTAAAGCTGATAATACGACAATAAGATGTTATTTAAAGAAAATTTTCCACTATAAAACTCCACCTCTAAACGTCATTTACTCGAAAGGTGCCTCAGAGAAATTTTGTTCATTATTTTATTTGCCGTCGAAATCCGCGCGGTTCCGATTACCTTTTTGATCATGACATTTTCTGGACCATCCTTATGTGTATGTATATATTGTAACGGGTCCTGAGGATGGCTCACAACAGACCGAAATGTTGAGAAATAAAATATAAGATTAAAATATTTTGTATATAATGAAGAGTAAGCAAATAATATGTCAACATTTGTCAGGTGTCGGTTACTCATTCGACTACGATTGACCGTCGCCTCACGAACAACTTTGTTAGTCGCTTCCTGTGCTTTTTCAGATAGCCATCCGAAAACAACTGGAAATATTTTCATTATTGATCCACGGTGAATCAAAAGCATATGTATTGAAGCAGGCATCGGATACCATGGATACATTGTCACGCATATATCTGCTGTTTCTAAACAATAACGGGAGAATTTTCAACTGTCTACGGGCTGTTTACAGGATATCATCTGCAGAATATTATAGAATCTTATAATTAGTTGCTCATCCATTCCAGTTATGTTCGCTACCACTCCTGCATTTGCAAAATATTCTCGGGCAACGTTTCCCGGGCAATAGTAGAATAAAGCCATGTCATTCTTAGAAATTCGGTCTATATTTTTTATACAAGTACAGAGAGACTCCCCATAACAATGTCCGCCAACTGAAGTTGATCCGCATTTCGAATGAAGGTTATGAAATAGCACGTTTCATTCGAAAAAACATTTCCATCTTCAAATGAACTGCCGGAGTTTACTTAGATTACATAAAAGTCGCAACGTGCTAACCTTCTAAAAGTCATGAATATAAGATCTGAACGTTCTTTCCCTTCCCGATCCCGGAACTATAATAGTCTTTGAACAATCGTAAATATCTGACAAACAATTCAATTATTTGGACTATTTATTATATAATTATTGGAACTATCGGATTTTCACGATAGATGGTCTTGAAACCATACGTCTAGTATAAATATAAATTTGTTAAAGAGTAGTGAATACATTGAAATATTGTAGTGACTTAAGTAATGTTCATAATAAACAAAACCATTATAGCGTTTTTATATTAATAAACAACTTTTTTCTGTTTAGAACACGAATATACGGAATCTATTTCATAAGGCCCAGAACATTAAATATGCAGAATGGTGTTGTGAGAACAAATTCTAGTTATGGATGATGAAGTATTGCCGGCAAGTCTGGAAAAATTAGAGATCGATTATATATCCCACATGTAAGCTTTATCAGATTTCAAATGATTACAATATTACCTGAAATGTGACATATTATAAACTATTTTTAACTTATTAGTTTTAAAATTAGGGGGGGGGGGGGTATGGTTCATTCGATGAAAAATGTACACTTTTTTACGATTTTATTTTTAAGTTATTGAATACAGTTGTTTAAATCCATTTTATTATTATAGTACAATATCTTTTGTAAATTGAATGTTTTGAAAAAATCGCAGCCATAAATATCCACTTTACACGAAATGGAGAACGATTTGCGGAGGCCCCTCGAAAAAAGTAGTTTTGCGGTGGACAGTGTAGCGAATCAAGTAAAATATAAAAGATTAGTTTCTTCATTAATTTCTTGAGGTACGCTGTCGAGTTTCAATTTTTTATCGGTTTTTAATGTTTTGTAACACTTTTAAGTAAAAAATATATTTTTATACTCTTAACTTGTTATATTGTAAAATATAAAATAAAAACGACAAAAACAAAAACTCTGCAGCGTTACTCGTGATAAGTGTACAGAATGATTGTACCATATTTCAAAATGTTCGATTGGATAGATCCTGAGATACAGTGTCCAGTGGACAATATCCACTAGATTGCCTCAAATAATCCACTAACTGCTCGCACTATTCTATCCTCGTTAAACCCATGTCACAATAACAACAATTAAAAACTGAATATTTATTTATAGAAATATCATTTCCAATCACACAAGACATAATTCATAGATATTGGAATATTGTGATCATGGGCGACCTAATCAATACATATCTTGATTCCTGCAATGGGAGGCGTCTGCTACTGCAGCGCTACCGCTTTACCATCAAAACAGCACCATTCTGAAAGGGACCACCTGCTGCTGGTTGAGTCATCCTGCGAGCCATTGCCAGTTGGTGGCTCAATCAAATATTATCACTTCGCCCTATCGATCAGTATAGCCGCCTTCCGAGAGACTCCGTGGCATCGAATTCGACTGGTTGACCCGCCGACATGGGCCAATGAAAGCATGCGGTCTTCCTTAAGTCATGACTTTATGATCATCACGCCAAACTTCCAATTCAAGAATAAAACTACAACCTCGCCCAGCCTAACTTGTTTTCTTATTTTTCGGTGTCACCTGTCCTGACTTATCTTCTCCCTTTTTGTCTTAACATTTTTGGTCCTTCGAACCGGATCAGTTACGACCTTAATCTCAAAATTTACCCCGGCATTTTTGTTCACTTAGGTCAAATACAAACCATGCGAGTCCAGCACGTGGAGTTCCGCCTCGATCAGCAACAAAGCAATCAGCAGCTCATTGAACAAGCATATCAAAATGCTATCAGGTCGGGAACGGGTAACACCAGTCGCATTCGCATTGACACGAGACTTCAAGCGCTCGAAGAAGATTGGCTCAAGTTTTCAGCCCCCCCATGACGCTATCCTGCTAGCTCTGAGCCGCCTTGAGGATCATGATCGTGTCACTTTGAAACAGCGATCGTACTTCGTAGACGGACTGTACGTCAAAACACGTGAGTACTATCTTGACGCGGTGGAAAAACTGAAATCCTTAATCGATTCTCCTCAAGATGCAGTTTCACTTCCATCTACTTCGTCCCTCGATCCTCCAAGTTGCTCGGCAGAAACCCCATCTCATTTCGACCCCCGTTCACCTCGACTAAATTTGCCTACTTTCAATGGAAATCTTTCCGATTGGTTATCCTTTCGAGATATGTTCTCATCATTAGTACTTTCAGACCCATGCCTCTCTGCCATTGAGAAGCTCCAATACTTAAAAGGTAGCTTGGAGGGATCTGCCTCGGAATTATTAAAGAACACTCCATTAACATCTGCCAATTTTCAGACCTCATGGGACACTTTTACCTCTTTCTACGAAAACCATCGTTTGCTAGTACACTCCGCTTTGCAGTCCCTGTTTTCTCTAAAAAAAGTTAATCGCGAAGCGGCTAGCGAGGTCGAGAAACTATATTCATCAATAATACAGATCTACCGTACACTGGACTCGTTACATCGTCCAGTTCACATGTGGGATGATATACTGGTATATTTAGTCACGCAAAAGCTGGACTCTGACTCTGTTAGATCATGGGAGCAGCATCTGGGACCATCACGAGATCCTCCGTCATGGAAACAGTTGAAAGACTTTCTCATGACTCGTATTTTATCCCTGCAAGCCTTTGAAAAATCGCAAGCTTCTAAATCAACCGTAAATGTCCCAAATCGCTGTTATTATTCGCAATTTGCCGGACAATTCTCGGAGAACATAAGCGTGGAGCTTCCTTTGGCAGATGTGTATTATGTTCATTCGACCATTTACGGAGAAGTCCGCAATTTACGGAGAAGAATGTGGCTCAGCGAGTGGAGATCGTTAAATCCAATCGATTGTGCTTTAATTGCCGGGGATCTCACCTCACCAGTATATGTCGATCGACCAGTCGGTGCAAATTATGTGGTCGCAAGCATCACACAGCCTTACACGATAAAAAGACCAATCCCCGTTTTGGATCATTTGTCAACCGACCAAGACACGGTTCTGGCGGCCAGAATGAAAATGATAATGCCGGTATGCATGTTAATCATGCGGCACCCAAGACAAATCGATCCACTAAACTTTTAGCCACTCCTCTGATTAAAGTCGTGAGCGCTACCGGCGACACGGTGACTGCCCGAGCTCTTCTCGACCAAGGTTCAGAGATTTCTTTAGTTTCGGAAAATCTTGTTCAGCTTCTTCGTCTGCCCAGAACCTCAGCATCCATTCCCCTGTTGGGAATCGGCGCTCAAAAGTCGGGTGTGACCCGGGGTTGTGTATCCCTCCATATATAGTACACATAAACTTGAAAGCCTTTGTGATTCCAAGAATTACTTCTGTGAATCCACCCGCAGAAATCCATTCACTTCACTGGCCTCACCTATCAGATCTCGCATTAGCTGACCCAGACTTTAGGCAACCCGGAAAAATCGATATTCTCATAGGTGCTGACGTATACGGGCAGCTTCTTGAAGGGTCAATGTTAAAGGTCCGGCAAATTCGCCAGTCGCTTAGCTAACAAAATTAGGGTGGATCGTGTCAGGTCCCAGCTCCGGCTCCTACTCGGCCAGCACAGCGTCTTTCTATCACTGCTTATTGGACTACCCCCTTCATGATCTCTTAGAGCGATTCTGGCATCAAGAGGAGATACTGCCCGCCACAGATCAGCGTTTATCCCTAGCTGACTAAGAATGTGAACGACACTTCCTGATCACTCACTCTCGTGACAACCGCGTTGGGTACCTGTTGGCTAGCTGTTTGGGATCTTCGAAAACACAAGCTCTTCGAATGTTGAATAGTTTACAGAAAAGATTCAGGTCTGATCCTGATTTTCGGCGTGCCTACTCTTCTTTCCTAAGCGATTATAAATCACAAGGGCACATGATGCCCGTATCAGATAGCGGGATAGAACCCATACCCGATTATTACCTCCCGCATCATGGAATCGTCAGAAAGACGAATCTTTCTACGAAGTTTCGAGTTGTTTTTAATGGATCCTCCCGCGTGCCAGATGGGTTAACCTTAAATGAGGCTTTGCACGCCCGCCCAAAGCTTCAACTTGATCTGTTCGATGTCCTTCTCTGGAGTCGGAAATTCAAATATCTGTACTCCGCTGATATCGAGCAGATGTATCGTCAGATCAGGGTGCGCTCCGATGATTGGAGATTTCAGCGCATACTATATACCTACCCCTTGGTGATAGACCCGCTTACGAACGGAAGGTACGTGGATGATATCTTTGGGGGGGGGGGGCTGATAACATCGGGGATTTCGTAAAACAGGCCTTGCGGGTACGAGGATTCTGCATGACGGGCGGATTTCGAGTAAAAAAGTGGATCAGTAATAATCCAGACATCATAAGCTTCGCTGCCGAAACTGAAAAATTAATGCAGGATATTGTTATAATTAAAGAGTAATTAAAAAGTTTTTCCATTTCGAGCTACTTTTGTCGGTATCTACCGTTGTTAGCAAGCACATCGTTCTGTCGCAAATTGCACAGTTCTTTGATCCACTTGGGTGGCTATCACTTATTATTCTCCCGGCCAAACTTCTCATGCAAGAACTATAGGCCGCGAAGCTGCAATGGGATGACAAGCTCCCGCCCCCACAACTTGTTAAATGGAATGATTTTACTCAATCCCTACTAGGTCTCGCGGAGATTAAGATACCCCGATGAATAGGGACCTTCTCAAAGTCGCAGGTCGACATTCATGGTTTTTGCGATGCTTCCCAACTGGCCATGGCTGTCGTAGTTTACGTCCGAGTTACGAACCAGGATGGCCTTGTCGCCACTTCATTACTCTGCTCAAAAACTAAAGTCGCCCCTTTAAAGCGTGTTACGATTCCGCGCCTCGAGTTATCCGCGGCTGTGATCCTTGCTAAGCTCATAATCAAGGTTACTAAAACTCTCAGATTGGAATCTAGTCCGTGTTACTTGAGGACTGATTCATCAATTGTACATACCTGGATTGGCAACCATCCATCGAGATGGAAGGATTACATTCACAATCGCGTTTGCTTTATTCAGGAAACTGTCCCCCACGCGACTTGAACAGTGTGTCGCATAAACAAGAACGCCTCGTTGCGCAGAAAAATACAAAATCACGCATTACAGCGCCGTTGTCGCAAATTTGCCGCCGTTCGCTTATGATCGCGTCGACATACCGCACGCCTCGTTGCAAGAATGCAACGACACTATTTGATGACCCAATAAGGTCAAAATAAACGCATCTAAGGTGATAACAAGACGCATAAACGGACTACAGAAAGGCGACCGCACGCCGTAAAAAACTTATTAACTAAACACATACAAAACAATCGACGCTACAATAAACTTTTCGCATTTACAATTATTTCAGTCCTATTCTTCCGTTGGTAATTTGCAGAGCTTATGTATAGAACGCACTACCTCGGTATCAGCTAGCTTCACCTTGCACACACGCACCAACCCATCTCTTCCCGGTAAGCACTCCATAACGCGTCCTAAAGGCCAGTGGGTTGGAGGCGTATCGCGATGCACGAGGGCAATATCTCCTGCTTTAAGAGACTTTAAGGCTGTACGCCACTTGGTGCGCGCTTGCAAGGTCACGAGATAGTCTCGCTGCCATGTACGCCAAAATTGATCGTGCATCCTTCGCACCAACTGCCATCGGGTCAAGTGATTTTCGGGATTCTCCAGAAGTGAGGGTTCGGGACATGCTAGCAACGGCCGGCCGATTAAAAAATGGCCTGGAGTCAATACCGCCAAATCGTCCGCATTGTTATGTAACGGGGTGAGAGGCCTGGAGTTCAGACAGGCTTCTATTTGACAGAGAAGGGTCGTGAACTCCTCCACCGTCAGGGTATGAGAGGATATAATGCGCCGCTGATGGTGTTTCACGGACTTCACCCCGGACTCCCAGATACCTCCAAAATGGGGCGAGTAGGGAGGAATGAAGCGCCAAGAAACACTTTCTGAGGCTAAAAACGCGTTCCAAGAAGCATCCTTCAACAGAGCGAGAAAGGCCAAGCGGATTTCCTTTTCTGCACCCTGAACATTTTTGCCGTTGTCGCTGAGTACTTGGGGTGGAGCCACAGTTACGCGAAGTGACGGCAACGGCGCCATCTTTTGTTCGGAAAGTTGAGCACGATGTCTAGTGCATGTGACGCAACGAGCAATCGCGGAACGCACTAAATTGCGGGCACGCAAAATTCAATATTGTTCCTGCAAAACTCGAAGCATAAGTAATGGTCCCCCATGCAGTGTGCGTAAATGAACATGCCGAATAAGAAGCCTTGTTATAGGATGATCCGCTAGGATGATAGGTTGACGAAACGATTCGCTCATCATTGAGTGTTGGAGTCGTCCACCGACGCGCAATATTGCATCTGTCCTTAAGAAGGGATCTAACGATCGAACTCTACTTCTGCGAGGAAGAACGTTATGGTGCTGCAATTGAGCTAATTCTTCTGTCAATACTCTCTGCTGAATGTATTGACACTAAAAATTGCGTGCTTGAGTGATATACTTCACATCAAATAAAGGAAGAAACCTTTTCTTATGTCTAACGACATCGATGAATTGGAATAAAAGTGACGTTATGCGAATTAGCCTACCCCAATCTGAGTAGCGAAGTGAAAAATCCCATTCTTCGAAGGTAGCCAAGTGGACAATGGGATCACGTTTTTCTTCCAAATTAACATCATCTCTTGGAGCGGATGAAACGCTAGGCCAAGATGATTCTTGTCTACTCAACCACGCAGGCCCATGCCACCATACTGACGAATTTGCCAAATCTGATGTGGAAGACCCACGAGCTTAAACGACCCAATCTGCTGGGTGATCCTGGGAAGGTACATGCCTCCAATGCTTCGCGGGTAGCGATTCTTGAATCGCAGCGACGCGGTTGGCGACGAAAACCTTCCAACGGGATGGACAGCTAGCAATCCAATGCAAGGTGACGGACGAATCCGACCACGCAAACACGTGCAAATCAGATAACTCAAGCGCATCTATTGTCCACCTCAGCAGCCGAGTCAAAAGTTCAGTTGCACATAATTCTAACCGTGGAATAGACACATATTATTTCGGAGCGACCCGAGTTTTTGAGGCTAAAAGATGGACATAGACATTTAAAGCATTGACAGTTCGCACGTATACCGTAGCTACGTGCGCAAGCTCAGAAGCGTCACAGAAGCCATGGATTTGCATAGAAGTCGAGGGAGTTACATTTATCCAACGAGCGATGCGTAACTTATTGAGATGTATAAGATTAGTGCAATAAGCTTGCCAATTTTGAACAAATTTGTCAGGCAATGGACTGTCCCAATCTAAATTCAACGCCCAGAGTTGCTGCAGTAATAGTTTCGCAACAATAACGATTGGTGCTACGAGGCCGGGGGGTTATACAATCGTGCAATATGTGATAATACAGTTCTCTTGGAGAGAACTTTAAGCGGACTCGTATGTACCTCAAAATGGAAAGAATCTGCGACAGGGGACCAGGATAATCCTAAGATGCGGATATTTTGATCTTCTTGGAGTGGCTTTAGTGCCACAGTTTCGCAATCAGAAGGAGGTAAACCAAGTAATAAAGATGGGTCATTGGTCCATTTACGCAACGGTATGCAGCCCGCTTGCATTAAGGCACGAACTTCATCTCGAAGCGCGAAAGCATCGGCTTTAATGGATGCTCTAAATAGGACATCATCGACATAAATGTTCCTCTTAAGAGCAGCAGCAGCTAGAGGATAGCGGGGACCTTCATCGGATATCAATTGTTGCAAGACGTGTAACGATAAATAAGGAGCTGCAGAAGTACCGTAAGTCACCGTCATAAGTCGAAAAGGCTTAACAGGTTCTCTCTCAATAGGACGCCAATAAATCAATTGATACCTAGTATCGTTAAAGGCCACTTTAATTTGACGAAACATTTTCGTCACGTCGGCCGTAAAAACGTACCGATGTGTACGCCAACGAAGCAAAATCGAAGGTAATTAATTCTTCATGAAGTGTAGGACCGATATGCAGTTGTTCATTTAAGGAACATTCGTTAGACGTAGGGCACGAAGAATTAAATACCACCCTTAATTTAGTCGATGTAGATGCTTCTTTAATTACACGATGATGAGGTATAAAGCAATGCTGTCCGTAGACATAGATTCATAGGGGATCATGTGACCCATGGCCAAGTAAGTCAGAAGAAAGTCATGATACTCTCGCTTTAACACATCACGCGCTAAGCGTCGTTCAATGCGAGTGTATGCACGCATAGCACTATCTGAGGAGTGGCCCAAATTTAAAGGAGGGGCTTGCTTAAACGGCAAATGTACACAATATCGGCCGTCGACGTCACGAACTGTTGTCGAACAAAATATTTCTTCGCACGCGCGAGCATCGGCGCAAAGTCTGCTAAATTGGGGCACCTCCACGATACGCCAAAATTTCTCTACTGCTTTATTAATATGCGATACGTTCGCATCGCATCTCGACCGAGTCGTACCTGATAAAATTCAACCAAAAATGGTGGATTGAGCGGTCAAAGAATTCGGTCCTTTACGAAGACCTTCTCGCAATACATCGCCATAAATGTCTGCACCAAGAATCATCATGATCGGAATATTCGTATTCAATTGCGAATCAGCTAATCGAAGCCCTGCGATATGATCAAGGGTACCGAAAGCAACTTGCGGTCGCGGAATATACTGTGTCAATTTTTTAATAATTAGAGCGTCGACAAATACAAATTCATCATCGGAGTATTGCGAACTCACTTTGACAGGCGCCTTCTGCCGTACTGGACTAGAAGATTGTTCACCAACTCCTGTGATAATCGCGGAGCACGAAACACGTTCAACGTGTAGGGCTTGTGCTGCTGCCTCAGAAATAAAGGAGCACAGGGACCCTTGATTAAGCAACGCCCGCAAGTAAATAAAATTTCCATTTGGTATAGACACCTTTACATATGCCGTCGCTAGCAACACCGCCGTATTATTATCGGACACAGGCGTCACAAAATGCGATTGTAAAGATAAGGCGTTCGAAGAATTAGGAGAAGCTAATGGAACGCCGCTTTCCTGGCGTTCATTGCGCAACGTGACTGACGACGCGAGTGCTTCATGCAATAATACGTGGTGTTTTCTGCGACACGCGGTACAACCATTTTTGACCCTACAACGATCTGGATAATGACCAATTCGTAAACAATTATAACAAACTTTATGACCACGTAAAGATTTTAAGCGGTCACAAGACGATAATTCCTTGAATGTTTGACATTGCGTCAGGGTATGACTCAAATTGCAAATATGACAGACTGGCTCTTGAGCAGCCGAAACGTGAGATGAAAGACGCGATGAATTTGATACGGTCGATTTACGAACGGGTAGCTTGCAGGTATTATAAAAGGTCGGCGCTCTAAGTTCGGAAATGCTCAATGACTGACAACGTAAAATTAAAAATTTGTCTAAATCCGAAAATTTCGGAAAGTCAGTCGTTGACACGGCTTGACCCTCCCATTCTCGACGCGTAACACCATCTAATTTTAAAACTGTCATTGCGACAATCAGTGTGCTCCATTCATCGACAGGCTGTTTCAGTCTTTTTAGAGAAGCTAAAATTGCCCGTGTTTGGTCTACGAGCGCGCGAAGAGAATGAGGCTTATTGGAAACAACGGAAGGTAAATTAAGCAATTGCGACACGAGAGAAAAAACTAACACGTGATCATTAGAGTACCGTTCTTTTAACATGACCCAAGCTTCTAAAAAACTATCATCCGCGATAGGAATATCCTTTATTAAATTTAATGCTTCGCCCGAAACACTAGTTTTTAAGTACTGAAATTTGTGTATATTACTTCTTGACGCATCATCGATGATCATACACTGAAACAAATTCCGGAAGTTCTCCCATGTTGCCAATTCTCCAGAAAAATGCGGCAACGTGATCCGCGGTGTGTGAAATGCTATTCATCGGAGTCGTTTCAGTATTTACCGATGTCACTCCTATTCACGTAGCAGGCAGGCTGGAGGAGAGGGTGGCGAAGGTGTCCATCCTTTCCGAGTATAGTAACTCCTGATTACCGAATTCGTCTTGCGCGAAATATTCATCCGTTTCCTGTTCGTCTGGTGACAAGATCGCCAATAGTTCCAGATGTACCGATTTTATTTCTTGCCACAAATCCATTGCGCGATTCTGTCGTGAATGCAATAGAGCCGCATTCGCGGATTCTGTCTTTAAATTACGCGAACTCGTAATCATACGTCGCAACAAAGCAAAGTTCGTTGTTTGTATCATCATAAGCTAAGAGTACGATTGAACTATGCGAGCTTTCGGTGGCATTATAATTATAATGTCAGACACGCCGTCAAAAATATGCACCAATATTAAGGTGTCAAATTGCCACAGCAGAAAATAAAGTAAACGGCGCTTAAGAAATGCAAATGTCACCGAGAAATGCAAAAAATGTCACCGAAAAATGCAAAAAAATGTCACCGCAAAATGCAAAAAATGTCACTAAAGTTACTATCAAAGTAACACGTACGTGTGCACTGCGTATTTACTGCACTGATTTTAGCACACCACAAAATAAATTTAAACTTAAGAAATTAAACAATCAGCTGATTCATCACAGGGCACTACTAATGATCGATTGAGTTTGTAAACAGCCCGACGGCACAAATTCCGTATTGAGCGTTCAAGCCAAAATCGATCACGTCTCGCGAAAATCAGAGTCTACGGATATGACGTCACGAATAGATAACGCGAAGACGCTATCACGACCGCATGGCACGCACTTCGAGTTTCCTTTATATAGGACCCGACCGCGTGGCAAAATGGCGTCGCGCAGTATGGCCAATGCGAGCGAGACCCTATAATATTCGATTGTCCGCAAATTTTTCCTATCACTGATAATCCAAGTGCACTTTGCTTGCAGAATCACTATGACACCGGAAAAAACAGCTTCTAAATGAGGCACCGGAATCCAAAGCAAAGGCACAATAATGCGAAGCCGCCAACTAAGACACCAGGTTTAATTACCGAGTTTCGCTTCGCGCAGTCTAAATTTACATAATTTTTTTTGTAAATTTGTTTTTCAGTAAATTAACACTGCATCACACCAAATATCCGGCTCGAACGACCACGAAAAAACAGTAAAAAACCTGTTTTGAGAAAAATGACCGAATTTGTTGTCTTCTGCAGTAATTCGCCGGTGATGTGGAAGCGACGGAAAGATCAGCGAAACCTCGCTTGTAGCTCGGTAATGGCACCCTTTTGTCAGGAACGCAACTTTGGTTGAAATGCCAAAAAAGAATAATTGCAGGCAATAAATGATATTGCAACCATGTGCGGCACAACAATTCAAAAGCACTACTTTTATTTTGATTACATCAATCGAACAAGCTTATAGTAACGAGACTCGTTGTTCACTGACTTGAACAGTGCGTCGCATAAACAAGAACGCCTCATAGCGCAGAAAAATACAAAATCACGCATTACAGCGCCGTTGTCGCAAATTTGCCGCCGTTCGCTTATGATCGCGTCGACACCAGGGGCCATTCATGTAGTTTCTCAGGCAGCTGACTGGGATCTACTCTCCCGGCACTCCTCATTGCTGCGGCTTCTTCGCATTACCTCGTGGTGTCAAAGAGTCGGCAAGGCCTTCAGAAGGACTGCTTCGCGACCGGCAAATTCGACGCTCACGCCCTCAGAGCTCTCTCACGCCAGATGCTATTGGGTTCAAGTAATCCAGCAGCAACATTTTGGAAGGGACATCGACTGTCTGCAGGATCATCTAAACCTGCCAAGGTCAAGTAGGCTTGTACGGTTACTGCCTTTCCTCGACAATCACGGGTTGCTTCGAGTTGGTGGCCGGTTGGAAAACTCGCTACTATCGCATGACTCTGATCACATCTACATTCTTCCGAAACACTCCGTATTATCCACTCTTATAATTCGAGATGCCCATCATCGAACCTTTCATGGAAGCACACAGCAAACTCTCTTCTATATTCGCCGCAGCTACTGGATATTAGGTGGACGAGTGCCAGTTCGATCTTTTATTTTAAAGTGTGTGAAATGCACTCGATATCGTAGAGAGCGTGCTCAGCAAATAATGGGACAGCTTCCTTCCTCCAGGGTTAATCCATCGCGGGCGTTTCTTCATACCGGCATAGATTACGCTGGCCCGTATATGTTAAAAACTTGTAAAGGGCGAAGTGCTCGCAGTTATAAGTCTTGGATCGCCTTATTTGTGTGCTTCTCAACCTCGGCCATTCACTTAGAGATTGTAACAGACTACATGTTTGATGCCTTTCTCGCTGCATATCGGCGATTCACTTCTCGTCGAGGTATCTGTTCCACGATGACTAGTGCTTGTGGAACGAACGTAAAGGGAACAGATAAGGAACTCAGAAAACTCTTCTGCCAATCATCGAAACAGTTAAATGACCTCGCAAATATCCTAGCAAATTACGGTACTGCGTGGAAATTCAATCCGCCGGCCGCTTCTCATTTTGGGGGAAAATGGGAAGCGGCCGTTAAATCCCTGAAGTATCACCTCCGACGAGCCAAAGGAGAAACTCTTCTTACTTATGAAGAGATGTCCACACTCCTTATTCGGATCGAAGCAGTCCTCAACTCATGACCGTTATGTCCGCTGACTGACGACCCAATGGATCTGGGTGCCCTAACCCCAGGCCATTTTCTCATTAGCCAACCCCTCACGGCTATTCCAGAGCCGAGTCTGCAACACCTGCCTTCCAATCGCTTATCTCGATGGCAGCTCCTATCGCAGATGCTGCAAACTTTCTGGAAAAGGTGGTCAGGCAACTGCTTAAATCGGCTTCAATCCGTTTATAAGTGGAATCGACCATCTCCCCCACTCACCGAAGGATCTCTGGTCCTAATCAGTGATGAGCGATATCCGCCAGCGAAATGGCCCCTAGGTCGAATCCTAACCCTGTACCCTGGTCAGGATGGCGTCGCTCGAGTTGCCAAAGTTAAGTGCAGTTCTTCCATCATCACTAGGCCTGTCATCGAATTATGTCCACTTGATGTTACCGTAGACTAAACTGTTTAGAATCTCTTCGTTCTCCTTTGGAGTTGTTCGTTTCTTACATCAATGAAGGCGGGCGGAAATGTTAAAAGTAATAACGTACATGCATAGAAGTAGAAGCATTGTGAAATACCAGCTGTAAATTGTATGTTTGTTTATTCAGATTTAATAAAGTTAACATTGAATAATATAATCCCCGAAAACAATAACACAGCGCAGGTACTGTGTGTTTATCATTTTTCCTTCCTACTTCTCCTGCTACCTCGGCGTTTTCCGAGAACGCTATCCGGCAAAGGGCGGGTCATTCAGTTCCATGACGCACCTCGCTTTGTTTCTCGGACGACAAAGGCGGTCTTAGCGGGGACACCTCGACGTTCGCATCGCAGTTCGGTAAGTCGACCAGATACGTATCATTAAGTCCTTGTTCCCTGCAATGGGAGGCGTCTGCTACTACAGCGCTACGGTTTTAATTAATACATATCTTGTTCCCTGCAATGGGAGGCGTCTGCTACTGCAGCGCTACCGCGTTAATTAATACCTATCTTGATCCCTGCAATCGGAAGCGTCTGCTACTGCAGCGCTACCGCCTTAATACAGAAATACCCTGATCCCTGCAATGGGAGCGTCTGTCACTGCAGCGCTACCGCCTTAATCAATAAATATCTTGATCCCTGCAATGGGAGGCGTCTGCTACTGCAGCGCTACCGCTTTACCATCAAAACATCACCACTCTAAAGAGGACCACCTACTGCTGGTTGAGTCATCCTGCGAGCCATTGCCTGTTGGTGGCTCAATCAAATATTATCACTTCGCCCTATCGATCAGTATGGCCGCCTTCCGAGAGACTCCGTGGCATCGAATTCGACTGGTTGACCCGCCGACCTGGGTCAATGAAAGCATGCTGTCTCCCTTAGGTCATGACTTTCTGATCATCACGCCAAACTTCCAATTCAAGAATAAAACTACAACCTCGCCCAGCCTAACTTGTTTTCTTATTTTTCGGTGTCACCTGTCCTAACTTATCTTCTCCCTTTTTGTCTTAGCAGATACCATGGATACATTGTCACGCATATATCTGCTGTTTTTAAACAATAACGGGAGAATTTTCAACTGTCTACGGGCTGTTTACAGGATATAATCTGCAGAATATTATAGAATCTTATAATTAGTTGCTCATCCATTCCACTTATTTTCGCAACCACTCCTGCTTAGCAAAAAATTCCCGGGCAACGTTTCCAGTATTCGTGGTTCCAGATCCTTCTTTTACTACATCCACTGTTAGTGACCGCTGCCTTTTCAACTCCGCATTTATATATGTATTCCTTGCAATTTTCATAGTTTTGTGTTCCAAACTTTTAGCTGCCCGTAACTTAAATTCTAAATTGTAAGCTAAGTGCAGTATGAACTCAAGCCAACGAATCCAGTAGTCTTGAATTGACAATCCAATAAATTTTGGTCCAACACCACAAATGTTGCAGAAATTAGTGCTTTTTTGATTTGTCAAATAATTCACATCTATCCAAACTTTCGGTTTAAACGGTGAGTTGTGCACACGCTTCTAAAATCGCTCTGCATAAATTCCATATTGCTGACGTTAATCTTTTTTATCGAGATCAACACATAAGAAGATCTTACACTACAGTACCGGCTTTTGTCTCGATAAGCATATTAAGTGCAATTTCGTTAATTTTTAGTCATAAAAGTGTCCGAAACGTTATTTTCTGGTTTCACTCGAGTGTTGTGCCATTTTTCGTCGTGACCACCAGCGCCACTTGTGAGTTCAAGATATGCTGATATTCTTCGCTAGACATGAAATAGTGTTTCTTTTGATGAAAGTTTAATGGCCAGGAGCCCACTTTGTAAGTGTCAAAGGTGTAAAAGGCCTGTGCAACGTGGCGGGCCTACCTGTGATAATTGTGCATTTATATTTCATCCTAGTTATGCGAAATTCTTCTTACGGATTAAATTTAACAAATCGGAAAATAATTGTTGTGTCAGATCGTTAGTTGAGCGATCCGATTTCGTTTCAATTGATATTGATGAGCCTGTGACGTCACTCGGCGTCCCCACTAGAACTTCAATTATGTCGGGAAAAAGTAGTGTACCTTCTACGGCGGCGTATTTCTCGTCTGGCTTAGCACCGGTGCAAACGAATTCCCTTGCTCCCCTCCCTGCGGAGTGCGGAGACTTATCACCAACTGATCAAATGGCTTTATTGTTTCGGCGCGTCATTACTAACGGACAGAAACTCGATAATATGCATTATGCAGTGCAACAACATGTTTCTGCACTAGCACATCATTCTAATGCAATACTTCATTTAAATAATGAAGTGTCGGAAATTAAGAACGCGCGTACCTATGTCTCTGAAAATTATAAAATTTTAGTCTCTGGAGTGCCGCGTTCCGTGTTTTATATCCCATTACGACATTATCTGTAATATTCTAGCCAAATTAAACTTGAGTAATTTGACGTGTGATATACTTTCGGCACGTCCAGTTAATGCTAAACCGCGTTCCGGAAATATTCAATTAGGAAATCACGCATCGTCACAATAAATAAATGTTCCTTCATATTCGTTTTTGGTTAGTTTTAAATCTAATGGGGTCCGTAACTTTGTCATCGAAACTAGGCGTATAAATTAAGGATTTATATGTCGAGTTTGTCCAGTTTTTGTCGTCAGAATTGTATTCGTATTACGCCATAAAACTAAAGACAAGGCAAAAAGTGTACACTATAAATATGTGAGAGTAAACTTGGGCAAAATCTGTGCTCGCAAAGATGATAGTTCTGAAATTATTTTTATTCATAATGAATATGAGGTAGCAATACTATTGTGCCGGTCACCTGCAATTTCTACTAATAAAGTTTCTTGCCCTTACATTCGTGTTGCTCATATCAATGCTAATTCCTTGCTAGGTCATATAAATTGCATTCGATCATTTATGCACAATTCTAATATCGACGTGTTGGGTATATCTGAAACTTGGCTCCATGAACATTCGTCAACAAATTTAATGCAAGTTCCTGGGTACAACATTATCCGTAATGATGTTAAATGTAGACGGCAATTATATCCGAGTAGGGTGCGTTGTTTGCTATATGTGCACTACGCACAAATACGTCGTCCTTGAATCTCACCAGATAAATGAAATAAATCCTGAATTCTTATTATTAGAAATTAAACCTCACGATAAATCTCTTTATTTTCCATGAAAATTAATGTTGTTTTTTATTTTTTTTCAAATCTTCGTAAGAAAATTTATAAAAAACGTAAGGAAGCCGTTGCTGAAAAAATAATTTTCTGTCATCTATATACAGCATAAGAAGCGGACATAAGCATATAGGCGGCTCCTTGTTAAATGCCAATAAATGATTTCAGACATCAATTTTTTATGTAATCTAATAGCAAATTGATTTCGGGGTTACTACTTGCAAATCCAGTGTCAAATTCTCAAAATTTAAAATGAAGGATTCAATATGGCCGATCGAATTAAAAAAATGTTAATTTTGTCTTATATTTGGTACGTAAGGGTTTTGGGCCCTGATTATTAATATGCTGCTACATTCTTAAAATTCAAAATGGCGGATCACATATAGGCGATTGAAATGTTAAAAAAAATGTTAATTTTGTCTTCTATTTGGTATATAGGGGTTTTTAAGGTTGCTGTGTACGAATATTGTGCCACATTCTTAAAATTCAAAATGACGAATTGAACATTTTTCAAAGTGTGCGTGCCTGCGAGCGTGTGCGCGCGCGCGCGCGCGCGTGTGTGTGTGTGTGTGTGTGTGTGTGCGTGCGCGCGTGTTCATAGTTGTAAGCAATCCGTACTTGGATCACTTAAAAGTAGATTATCAGTTGTTCCCTTATGGATTAAGATTTTACACCACGACAAGATTGTGATCTGAGTAAAGGCTTTTTTTTCATTTTTTAAAATAATTTTTTGTTTCATTTTTAAAAATATTTTTTAATGTTTTTTAAATGTTCTTTTATGCTCTCGATTTATACATTTTTCTTAACTCAGTAAGTGTTAATTTGGCATTTTTAAATTTCATTAAACTCATTGCCTCTTCGTGGAAAGGCTTGGCATTTGTAATTTTTTCATTTTGAAAACTTGCAATAAATGGGTCTGAAGAAGATAGCAGATAATTAAATACACCGATCATAGTCTGACTGCGACTATCCTTTCTCGTATGGTGGTTTTATATTCTTGTTGTTAGCTTCAAGGGGTTCCTCGGAAAAGAACCCATTTGATAGAGGGAATACGTCGATTATTTGAGACTCGTGCATTAAAACTTTGTGGACAGAGGCTGGCATGTAGTACCATGGATGAATTCGAACAAATTACTCCGCAGTTTCTAAACAATAAGCGTTAAATTTTAGGGTGTAAATTTCGTTACCAGAATTCAAAGTTTACAATATTACATGACATTTTCTTATTAGTTCTTTATCGACTTTCGTAATAATGTGAGCTGTATTGACATTCTCAAAAAACCGTCTTGCAGTATTTCCGTCATTGAACGTACCTGATCCTTGTAAAAAAAACCCTATATACAAAATATTGAATTTGAGAATTTTGAGAATTTGACACTAGATTTGCAAGTAGTAACCTCGAAACCAGTTTGATATTGGATTTCATAAAAAATTTATGTCTGAAATCATTTATTTGCATTTAACAAGGACCCGCGTATATGCTTATGTCTGCTACTTTTGCTGTATATACACGGTGTCCGAAAAGTATGGAAAAGGTCTTGTAACTTTTGAAAGAAAAGATATTTCGAAAATCGCTGAAACACGTGAGACTTTTAAAACTTTTAATCTAGTAACTTTTGAACAAATGAAGGTTTTGACAATTTCCGAATTAAGCGAAACCAGTCTTCAAAAATATCTATTTTTACCTGTTTTTGAGGTTAGAAAAAATGTAAGGTGATGAGTGGATTCGTGTTTGGGAGGTCAAAATACATCGGATAGCATAAAAAGCACTGTAAACATTCACCAAATTTATATTTTAGGCGAGTTTTAACATTTTTTTCAAAAAATTAAGAGCTTCCGGACGTCATATTGAAGCGGGCATTTTGGATTTTGCAAATGCGCTCTCGGCATTCGAAAGTATAGACCTTAAGCTGTAAAATGAGCCCTCATTCGTATTTTTTTTTGTTTCTAATTGTGGGCAGAGCAGAGTTCGGTTGACGTGGAATGTCCCATGAATACATACATTTCATTAATTTAAAATGGCTGAAATAAAATCATTTTTCTGAAATATACTCGGATTTGAATGCAATTCGTTAGTTGCAGACTTGCAATAGACGATACCATTTTTGAAATTTGTAGTGGCATCCTTTGCCTTTGACTATTTCAAAGTTTCCCGATTCTCACCGCGAGGAGGTGGACGATTTTGAGAATCTTTTTTTTTATTTTATTTAAAAAAAATTTTTTTAACTTTTTTTTACATTTAAATACACATAATTCGGCATTTTAATTTTGTTCATTGACAAACCAATGGAATTACGGAATATAAATGTAATGATTTTTATTTTTTTAGGTTTAATATTTTCTTTTTATATGTATTTTATTTCTAGTATTTTATTAAGCTTGTACCAACTACTGAATGAGATGGTCAAATTGATGTCCTTCAGCAACTTGACAATATCCCAATCGTGCATAGAAGTTATCATTTACTTTTTGCAGCGCTTCTTCAGATATCGAATTAGAACATTGAAGTATTCTTTCCTTTAACTCATCAATGTCCATAGGCTTTGTTTCGTACACCTTGTTCTTCAAAAAACCCCAGTAAAAATAATCCAGAGGAGTTAGATCCGGTGATCCAACGCCCGGGAAAATGTTGTTCAATCGATTGCGTACAATCAAAACAAAATGACACGAAGCACCACCTGTTGAAACCAGACATTGTCAAATGCTGTATCAGTAATATTTTGGATTGCTGGTATAACATAGGTATTCAATAAATTTAAGTACGCCACAGCTGTGAAATTCTCCTGAACGAAGAAAGGTCCAACAATTTGATTGCACAAAATTCCAGCCCAAACATTGATTTTCTGTGGATGTTGTGTGTGGGTATCTTTCATACAATGATGATTTCCGTATGACCAATATCTCATATTGTGTCTATTAACTTCTCCACTCAATTGAAACGTAGCTTCATCGGAAAAGCATATCCAGAACTTGAAAAGCTCATTTTCGTCACATCGTCTCATCATTTCCTCACAAAATTCTAATCTCGGATCGAATTCGTCTTCCGAAAGCTCTTGTACAAATTTTATTTTATATGGATCAAACTTATTTTGTCTTAGTATTTCATGGACAGACGATTTGCCGATACCACTTTGTTGCGCAATCTTCCTACCTGAAGTATGGACCTCAACAACTCAATCACAGACTGCTAAACTGTTATCTTCGTTTGTAGCCAGTATCGTGAAATCGAGAAACAGTTTTACAAACAGTTAATTTGGATATGGGTAGACGATCAGAATGGGTATCATTAAAATGTTGGGCGACTTGTTCGTAAGATCTTTTTTATCGCCACATCCTCGTAGAATAAGGATTTCGATTCTTTTTATAAATTTTTTCATAAATCTAAGATTTTCACCCGATAACAGCAACGTAGGAAGCATGCAAATGCATAATATCGCGTCCAAAGTAGTTCAGCTTTCAAATGATACCACTCGCTTTTCAAAATTTCAAAATGGTGGTTATACTACTATATTTTTATATTATAGATCTCCATATGGGACCCGTCATTTTGAATTTTTAAAATATGACTTTGGATTTGAAATCAGCGACCTCGAAAACCCTTTAGTAACGAATTTTGTGAAAATCCGACAAGTTTTTAAAATTTTCGTCCGCCATCTTGGATGCGCCATTTTGAATGTTGATACTCTGACATCAAATTTGTAATCATCCACCTCAAAAACATATAAGTATGCAGTTGTCGAGAATATAGTGATGCTAAAACTTCAATCTTTTAGTTTACAATGAAATTTGGAAAAATGTCTGCTGTTTGGCCGCCATTTTGAAATTTTGAAAAGTGAGTGGTATCATTCGAAAGCTGAATTTTGGACGCGATATTATGCATCTGCATGCTTCCTAAGTTGCTGCTTTCGGGTGAAAATCTTAGATTTATGAAAAAATTTTTTGAAAAAATCGTGTTTTTTGTAAAAAATCAACTGTATCTTTTTTCATAAGAGATCTGGGTCAATTTCGTCAACAGAATCTGAAAGAGCAGACAAAAATACGTAAGAAATGATGGCTAAAGTATTTTTTGCATGACCGTAACATCGTTAGGCAGAGCTTATGCACAAAGCTACTTTATGCACAAAATAATTTTTCACTTTATCTTGTTCCACATGGTACCCACCATGGTGAAGGCACCGATACACATATAGATGTAATTATTACTGCTTCTGTTGAAAAGGTACAGCGTTTCGAGAAATCTGATGCCTCTTTTATTGCAGGGCACGACTGTATAATTATTGATTACAAATTATTACCCTCCAAGCCGTGCCCTGTAACATTCAGATACCGAGATTTCTCTAAATGCAATATGGAATCTTTAAACCAGCAAATCACTCCTAATTTAAACGGATATAATTTTGAAACCAAACATTGTCGAAATCGTCACCGACCTCGTCATTTATAGATGGTATTATTTGTTTTCTTAGCATTTCTTCATAAACAACGGCATTCAAATTGCCATCTATAAAAAATGGCCCAATTAAAGTAGTATTATAAATTCCAGCCCACACGTTCAGTTTCTGAGGATGTTGCGTATGTGCGTCGAGAGCCCAATCAGGATTCTCATCGGTTCAAAGACGACAATTTTGACGGTTCACTTCGCCGTTGACTGTAAAGGTTGCTTCATCTGAGAAAACCATATGGAACAAGAAATTAGGCTGCTGGTCTATCCGTGTCATCATCAAGCCACAGAATTCATTACGGCGATCTTAATCATCATCATTTGATTCCTGAATAAGGTGAATTTTATAAGGATGAAACTTGAAAAATTGTAGATTCCTGCGAATAGAAATTGCGATAATTTCAAGTTCCTGCGATGCTCGACTCACAGAGAGTCTTGGATTTTCCACGAAAGCTTGTGCAACTTCCAATGCCTTCTCTTCTGTGGTTTCACTTTGCGGTCTTCCAGATTATTCGCGATTTTTATTTGTTCCTGTATCCTCGAAACGCCTAATTGTACTTTCAAACGTTGATTTAGAAATACCGTTACCTTGATTACGAAAAGTATCATTGAAGAGTGTCTTCACTTGATCATACTATCTTTGACGGTCACCCCATCCTCTCATCATTAAAATACTTACCCGCTCTCTTTCTGAAATCTGTGCCATGATTACTCACAAATGAAGAATAAATTAAATGTTATTTTTTGTCAAATTTAAACCAATAAAGTCGCCTCGATGGACTGCCAAAACGAAACAAGTATGACACTACTTGATGAAAAACAGTAAATTGCGATGCCTAAAGCATGAAAATGTCACAACAGTTTTGGGAATGATACGTCCTCTTGGTCAGAGGACCAGGTACGCCACAAGCATGCAGATATTAATGAAGAAGAGAATGAGGCTTAGAGAATGTCGAAAGAAAATGTAAATAAATACATAAATTAGAAATTTTTCCTCCGATTTCTTAGATTATGACATAGTATTCATTTTCTATACACGTTTAGGATATTGTCAAACAGTAAACGGATACCTGCTGGAGCATAAATTATGAACAGTTTCATCGAAAATAGCACACACACTGGTACTATTAAATCGCCAGAGAAAAATCCTTAAACTTTTCGATAGAAAATTTTCCACGAAAATACCCTCTCGCTGAGTTACTTCACCGTTACGGGAACTTGTTAGTTTCACCTTGAAATGACCTTGACCATTATATCGGCCATATCATATTCTTATGTAAAATTTTGTGCTCTTTCCGAATCCACGAAAAAAATAGGGGTTTGGATTAAAAAAAATAAACTTGACCTCGAAATAACCTTCAAAGTCATGTTCAAGGTCAAATTGAATGGTACCATTAAATAGCCAGAGAAAAATCCTTCAACTTTGGCTGAAACATTTTCCCCAAAAATGCACTCCCGCTGAGTTAATTCGCAGTTCCTGGACTTTTAAGTTTTACCTTGAAATTACCTTACCGGAAAAATCGAGCATATCTTATTCGGACGTTAAATTTTGTGCTCTTTCCGAATCCGTGAGAAAAAAGGGGCTTTCCATTTAAAAAAACAAACTTAACCTTGAAATAACCTTCAAGGTCAAATTCAATGTCACCATTAAATAACCAGGGAAAAATCCTTCAACTTTTGTCTGAAACATTTTCCCCGAAAATGTCTCGTTGAGATATTTTGGTGTTCCGAGACTTTTGGATCACCCTGTATACATTGTAACGTGGCAAAACACGTTGCAGTGCTATCTGCCACGAGACTCACAACGGGGATAACTTAAGTGGGGACTGGTCTTCAAGAACCGCTAATATTTCGAATGGGGGCAATTCCCGAAATGATCTCATCACCTTATAGGGGGGACGCTCCGAAGAAGCGCTAGTGTTTATTTTGGTGATGACGTCATTCGGCTCATTTAAGAATCTGCCGGGAGGCTTTTATCCAAGGGGAAATGTTGTCATTATAGGGGGGACTGCTCCGAAGAAGCGCTAATTTTTAATAAGACAACAATTTAGACGTCGAATTAGTAGTTTAGGAATTAATAATGGATAATTATAAAAGTAGGTGTAATTTGGGTTATTATTCAGTATTTAATTTTGATTTGATTATTTTCTGAAATAATATAAGGCATGCGATAAATATTTCAGGCGTAAACATGGCTATTCGTATTTGCTTTGTTTTGGAAGTCGGATCAAGGACGACCTTGTTTCTGATTTCCAGACCAAAACATCCAGGGTATATCGTCAAGCGCGCTGCTTATTACGGGCGTGCAGGGGAGAACGACGCGTGGAGATTCTGGAATGTTCGCGAAGGAGAGGGTACGCGACGGCGACGTGCCGAAACTTCGCGAATATTCGAGAAGGATTAAGAAAAGAGTACCGGGAGGGGACGGCTAGTCGTGTATGCCCGTACAGGCCGCGGGGTTCTCCCTACCATCACGAGCGCGATAGAGAAAGGGTAAACGGCGGAAAAGGGTAAATAATTGTTTGGTAACAACACATTTTAAAAATTAAATTTAATGACAAATTCAAAAACCTTCTCCCGACAGAGTTTTCATCGGATTTAACTGAAATTTCTACTACAACTTTTGCTAAGAGGGTATTTTTATTAGATAGAAGTTATAAATAAATAATATATTTTATAAATTAAAAATTGTCAATAAAGATTAATTTTTTGTAGTTCTAATCTTAATTGTGTGATAAAAAGTATGTTTATGAAGTACTTTCAGCTGAACAATTTTTCGAAACTCGGACCGCGCTGCCTGCTTTAGGTTTAGGATTTAATTTTTTAAAACTTGGTTAGAGCTGCCTGCTTTTGGTTTAGAATTTAATTGTGCAAAACTCGGACTGCGATACCTATTTTAGGTTTAAAATTTCAATTTTTTAATTCGGTCTGCGCTTTAGATCTGTAGGGTATGGAATTTCATATGCTGTAAATTTCAGAGCATGGAATACTCCATACCCTCCATACATATTTCGCCGGCCCTGGGGCACGGTGTGTCTGAACGCTTTAAAAGTTTGACTAAAATGGATCCAAAATCTGCTACAGCAGAAAGTTTCTATATTCTCTGGACATAAGAAATCCGTTGAATTCAAAATCCTAGCTGCTCCCTTTCGCGATTTATGCGCATTCGTAGATTTTCACAAATCGACTGTGCGCTACGCAGCATGCGTGGGCGAGATTTTTTTGGAACGACGCTTTTTCAAATTTACCGCTTTTCCAATATATATAAAAAATAAATTTATTGTTCATTTTTGTATTGAAAAATCTATTTACCACTTTTAGCCAAACCCAGGACCAACGACGAGGACGTAGTGGCTGAATGGTCCCATTTTTTTTTATTTTTTTTTGTTTTTTATTTTTTTTATTTTTTATCTTTTATTATTTTTTTTTTATTTTTGACACATGTTTTTGGAATAAATTATAAATCTAAGGATGTATAATAAGAATAAGTGGTTCGTAATCGTATTTAGGAGCATAGACTATCTGTAAGTAAAGATAATTTAGAATTATAAGTGTAGGGAAGAAAATTCCACCACTGCTCTTAACAGTTGTGGTGAATATGATGCGTGATGTATGCTTGATACCTTGTAACGTGCCCAGAATTTCAGAAAATCACGATGTATAGATTCTCCGCTTTGCTCTGACCAATACCCTAATCCATTATTGTTATCTATGTAATGTAAACTTTCTGTTATGTGGTCAAGAATTACGTGAATCTTAAGTGTTTCAGAAAGATCATCAATACTTTTTAAAGCCTTATCTAATTCATTGATATAAGCATCAGGTGAATGTCTAACTTTTCCCGAGGTAAAACAACAATGAACTAATTTATTCATGGCTTTATAAGCATTGACAAAGGGTATAATTTTAAAAATACCTACCTTTTCATATATTTCTTGATCTTCTAGTTTATCAGCTTCTTTTAATAGCGTTCTACACGCATTCCCTTCAAATGCGTCCCCGTGGTAGTTTTTTGAAATAAGATTTAGCTTTTTTGGCCACAACAAAGCTTTTTCTCTACCTACAAGAGCAACTATTCCTCGCCAGAACAAATGGTTCACAAACCCCTGTAAAACGTGAAGCTCGGGTATAACACATTTTTGCAAAACATAAACATCATTCTCTTCAGAAAAAATAGGAAGATTAATTGTACTATGACATTCTCCACTATACTTTTTGTCTTTACCTGTAAGACAATATTTTTTTAAAATCAGCTCGCAAATCTCCATAAGTTTTTAATCGCCTACAATTTTCCATTGTTGAAGTATCCATTGAACTCGTCGATGCAACAGGATCAATACAATTTTTAGAAATTGATTTATCTCTTAAAGTTTTCAACGGTATAAAACAATATGGACAGGGATACGCGGAGGTAGCAGTTTGCTGCCCATTAATAATTAACAAGACCTTAAAATCTGCCACAAATTTAAATGAAATATTGTTAAGTTTTGTTATGTCAACTAAGAATTTTAAATTGTCATACGATTCTTTTATTTGTGGAACGATACATAATAATATCAATTTGTCTACACTACTGAGCTTACATCTTTTACCAATACTTCCACCTTTAGAGTATAATGATCTACTTTCACTTTCATCTAAATCATTTGAGTTGATCTCAATGTTTTCGGTATCTTCGAGATTTGACTTTGGAGAGTAATTTTCGGGAAGAATTGTTAAGCTAATCTTAAAAAAACCTTGACCTCCGTCAGCCATAACCTTGACAGTACAATTCCCTTCTTTATTTCTTTTCTCTATAACTGAATCAAGTAATTCTTCAGCATCAGCATAGATGAGAGGCCGTTGTTGTTTATTTAATGTGTTGTCGCAGTCAAATTCATACAAACCTTCTTTATAAATATCTTTTAATGCTTTAGATTTTTGCGACATATGCTGATTATAATTTTTAGGGATTGATTTTCTACCTACATGGCACCTTAAAAAGTTTGTGATTTTTCTCATCTGATTATGTGATGCTCCTATTTTAACTCGGAAATTGTCCAAAGTTTCTTCATTGAAGGATAATGATTTTTTATTATTATCATAAACAATCAATTTTCTTTTGCGACCACCCGTCGCTAAAGTTAAACCTTGACTCTTTTCATTCGTTTCAATAGCAGAATCACATTTACTTTTTATAATGGAACTGGCAATTTGTTCTTTATGTTCATCTGGAAGCTGTTGAACTAGTTTTAGTACATTTTCTTTAGGATTATTACAGTGATGACTTATACCTTTCCCTATTTGTTGTAAACATTTACTACAAATCTTAATAACATCTGTATTTTTTTTATTGTTTTCTGATAGAATTGAAACTTCTTTATTTTCAATAGACATTTTACATTGACCCGAAACATCTATGTTAGTTCGCAATTCCCTGAAATTTCCTTTACCTTTTTTTACATTTACGTGTCCAAAAGAAGTAGCAGTAGAACATATAAAACAGTTACAAGTGTCTTTTGTCGATCGTGTTTCTTTTGGCAATACTATGCTGTTATAATCAGGCATAATTTGTATTTGCCTGTTCTAAATCTTTTTTTCAAAATCAAGAAGTGTTCGATAGCATGACCTACAAATACTCAAGGGATATTTCTCATCTTTTAAATCAAAATCATTCGACACATACTTTTTTATGAGATTTGTCATTTTATCATTTATCAGAAACTTGTTTGGTTTAACTTTACCAAATACAATTTTTCTACCACACGGAGCGCAGATCTTCTTTCAATTCTCATCATGAGAACATTTACCACCGTGACTCATGTTAAAGACAGAAAAATTATAACGCTAATAATTATAAAATTACAAACACATTTAAAAATAATATACGCCACCCAGCGGGAGTAGGTTTCCGCGGCAAGTATTGCAGCTTTGCATTTAAAGTCCGAATGAATGGAGGGGAGAGTTGTAGTGGGAGGCGGTCGCGGGTGGGGGATACGAAGTCAGCAAGCCGATGAAAATCCTTCGAGGTCGTCTCTCGTCGTCCGCGGACTGCTATAAGACTATGTAAGACTATAAGAACTACAATAAACGATTATGTGAGCTTTTTAGTGCAGGTTGTTATGTAAAAAACTAAGAATGCGCATAACTCGCGAAAGGGAGCAGCTACGATTTTAAAATCAACTGAGTTTTGATGTCCAGAGAATATAGAAACTTTCTGCTGTAGCAGATTTTGGATCCATTTTAGTGAAACTTTTATAGCCTTCAGGCACACCGTGGGGGAGTGATATGGAAAAACGTTTTTTGCTGCACTTCATAATCCAGTATGTCAGCTGGCTGTAAATCAGTAAAATGTATTAGTTCAATTTAAGGACTACTAGGCGTGTTTATAAGTTAGGGAATATTTTTCTTTTAATATTTTTGCGTAATATTGTGCTCAAACAAAAAATCTAAAAATGTTTTGCGCAGTGTAGTGTAATGTCCTGATGCACAAGTACTAATTATTTCAGTTGCATCAGCTGATGACCATCGTCATCTAATCAGATAAGTATTTTAGAGCAACTTGGATAAGTATTGTTATTAAAGTAATAAGTAACAATAATAATATAGTTAAAGCACTTGATACTTTATAACTGCGTTATCATCAAAGCTTAGGTTATTTGTGGGAACAGCGGATCATAGTGCTCATCCAAAGGGTTCCGACAATAAATTGTCGTTCAGTTCTCAACGAATGTTTTTGATATTTGGTAGAAGTTCATAAAAAGCAATTACCAAGTGCAGTTGCTTTCGAGCATTTCGAATCATCATTCAATCAATTGAATCATTTTTTATTTATGCTTTTAGCGTATATTCCTACCTTATGGACTAAACAGTATTGCATGCCCTTAACCGTTTCAGTCACGAATTTTTCCCGAGAAGAGTATTTTCTGTAATTTGGTATACAGGGGTTTTCGAGGGTACTGATTCTGAATTGGAGTCAGATTTTCAAAATTCAAAATGGCAGATCCAATATGGCCGACAAAAATTTTGAAAACAGGTCATTTTGTCTGATATTTGGTATACAGCAGTTTTCGAGGGTGCTGATTACGAATCCGGTGTCAGATTTTCAAAATTCAAAATGGCAGATCCAATATGACCTGAATTTTGGAAAACTGTCATTTTTGTTTGTAAATTGTATTCATATGTTGTTTCTACAACCTGATACATTATCATTTTTCAAGGCTATGGGTAAATCGATACGTGTAAAATAAATTTTGAAAGACACGCTATGAAAATTACCAACGAAATTTTATCGGTCAAATGTGTAATAACTCGACTACCTAAATTAATTTCTTTTCCATTAGCAGTTTTACCCGTGTCGATCTGAAATTTACTTCGATTCCAGGAATTTTTTAACATTCATTTTGCCTGAATATTCCACTACTCAACATAATTCCTTACAAATTTTTCAATACACTTTTCGGAAATAACACGATTAGCACGTGGTAAATGACTAAGGAAAAACAATTTGAGCCAATCTACAGTCGATCCAATGAATGCTTTTTGCGCAGTCCGCGCTCATCCCTCTCATTTCCCCGCTGCCCGCAAACTAGAGGAGGCTGATTTTATTATAGATCATTGCACAATGCACAGTTCTTGACATCTTTTCAATTTTATTTCAAATATTTTTTCCAAAAACTTCATTGACACATTTGAGCCCTTGCACTGTAGACAGTTTTCCGGCGGCTTACACTATTATAGAGAACGTATTTGCTTAGTCAGCAGCATTCTGATCAAAACCCGGAATATTGTCAAGTAATAGAATATTCGTACAAAATGAACGTAGAATTGGTGGAAATTCCTAGTAATGGAGAATCCGATGTCGATCTTTGTGATTTCGACGATGAGGAATGTGAAATAAATACTACCATCGAGTGGAACGATAGTGGTACAAACGAAGAACAAAATAATAAAACTCTAATCGATGATGATGTCAGTGATGAGGAAAGGGACGACGAATATTGGAAAAAAATAGGACAATCAAAAAATCAAACTCCCTTTACTGAAATTTCAGGACCGAATATACCAGTTGCTATTCTATCACCTTTAGATATTATTCTCCATTTGCTTTCCGATAATTTTATTGATATTATCATCATAGAGACAAATCGCTACATAGATAAAAAATACGAAAATAAAATCAATAAAATTATACACGTTTCGAAAAAAGAAATTCTTGTGTTTTTAAGTATCAACATTCTAATGGGCATAAAAAGATTACCATCTTACAAAGATTACTGGTCTATCAATCCACAACTCAGGGACGCATACATATCTTCTGCAATAACTGTAAATAGATTTAGCTCATTATTGAGCCATTTACACCTAAATGATAACAGTAAGGAGACGAAAAAAACAGAAAGCGGATATGTCAAGTTATACAAAATACGCCCAATGTTAGATGCGTTATCGGAAACGTTCAAAAATTCCCGAAATCCAAGTGAATTCCAGTCGATCGATGAGAGCATTATAAAGTTCAAAGGACGTAGCTCCATAAAACAATATGTTCCCAACAAGCCAGTCAAGCCATCCGATCAATCTGGCTTTGTATGTGAATTCCAGATTTAAACGGGTAATGGAAAAGAAACTAATACCTGTTATAGTAAAAGATTATATTATGTATATGGGTTACGTGGACAAGGCAGACATGAGGAAATCGTACTATCAAATTTATAGAAAATCAAAGAAATGGTGGCGTAGAATTTCTTGGCATTTTATTGATGTCTGCATTGTGAATGCATTTATTATATATAAAGAAAACAGCCAGAATAAAAGCGTTCAGCTGAAAAATTTCAGATTACAAATTGTAGATGCATTGCTTGGTGCGACTACCCTGTAAAATTAGGTCGAAAAGCTCAGTCAACTTCCACAAACCAACTGTTTCGCAAGAAAAAAAGATTCAGTTCGTATCCTCATTTGCCTGTATCTTTGCCAGGGAAGAAACGACGTCGCTGTACAGTATGCAGTAACAAGGAAAATGAAAAGTGAGCAAGCTGGTATTGTCAAACGTGCGACGCTCCGCTATGTATAAATGCAGACAACTGTTTTGCAAAATTCCACAAACGTTAAATCTATAATTTTTTAAACACCAAAAAAATATTTAAAAATCTTAAAAATATAAAAAAAAATAATAAAAATCTTAAAAAAATAAAATTCTCAAAAATACAAAAAAAAAATGGAGACCTCTACAGCCACGTCCTCGTTCGTGTCTCTGGTTTTGACTGAGAGCTGTTGTCAATAAAATTTGCAAATATACAGTAAACAAATGTTAAATTAAATTATAATTGTGAAAGATAGAAATCCACATACAAGCATTTTCATAGAAATCTAGAATATTTCAATTATTTGTGATCAAATACTCCAAAACCTTCAAAGATCAAATTTCTGATAAAATATATTTTGTTTTATTTTTCATCTACCACATCAGCTCGGCCATTTTAAATTTCGAAAACTTAACATCAGATACGTCAACTACTTCAAACCCTCTATATACCAAATATGAGAAAACATGACGGTTTTTTCAAATTTTTGGTCGGCCATATTGTATCCGCCATTTTGAATTTTGAAAATCTAACACCGGATTCATAATCAGCAGCCTCGAAAACCCCTATATACCAGACATCGAAAAATGAAACCTATTACTTCATCCTAGCATGAATTTCTTCTGAAATTTATGCTTTTTTTAAAAGTAATATGTTAATAATATAATGAATAAATATAAATATAATACGTACGCGTATATTGAAAATTATTTGTAATCAGAAGTATGTGTCCTTCTTGCGAGGTGAATAAACAGGGTTCTTCTTCGTGAATCCGTAGTCTAATACGGACAGCTGTCTCTCGAAATTTCTCGTTCCAACACTTCGGACTCACCTTCAAGCCATACAAAGAGAACTTCACTCCCTCTGGAATCTTCATAAACACCTCACTTCGGAGCAGGCCATTCAAATACGCAGTTTTGACATCTAACTGACATATGTCCAAGTCCAATTTGTTGGCAGTAGCCAAAACGGATCTTATTAATGGCAGTCGTGAAACAGGAGCATAGGTTTCCTGAAGATCGTAGACATTTTTGTCTTTGAATCCCCTTATTACTAATCTGGCTTTATATCTGATTCCATTAGAAGATTCTATCTTCCTTTTCAATACCCATCTTGAATCTATAATATTGGATTTATTTCAGTCGCTAGAGATAGTAGGTCGGTCAACTATTTCCCAAACATTATTTTTATAGATAGAATTCAATTCTTCGTCTATCGCTTCGGTCCACCTTTTACTGTCTGCATCCAAATAAGATACATGATTGCCATTTATTTCCGCCACAAGTGCACAAACTGTTTCAGGAGTCGATAATGATTTAATCATGTCTGTCGCAACGTTTTTCCGAGGGCGACCTCTACCCCGTTTTGTTGCTCCCTCCGTTCTTTGCTCTTCAGTAGTCTCTTCCTTTCCAAATTCAGTAAACCAAGTTTCCTTATCCACAGAATCACTAACGGTCTCCCAGTGATTCAATTCATTACTTTTATATTTGTCAGCGAATACCAACTTTACGTTGAACCTCACATCTCTACTTTCGTACAATTTTTCGTCTTCTGGTCCAAATAGAATATAACCAGTCTCTTTATACCCTACTAATATCGTTCGCCTTCCGATCACTCTAAATTTCGGACCAGTTTTCCGTTGTATTTTTATATAAGCAAGACAACCAAAACGTTTCAGTTGTTCTATGTCAGTCTTAGAGTTCGGATTAAGGCATTGCTTGGGAGATTTCATTCCATTTGCCGCATGTGGTGTTTTATTGAACGCAAAGACGGCAGCTCCCAGAGCCAAATCCCACATGTTTTCAGGTAATCCTGAATCATACATCAACACTCGCACTTTTCTCTAAATGGTCTGGTTGAATCTTTCAGACACTCCATTATGTTGGGGTGTATCAGGACACGCCAATTGAAGTTCTGCTCTCAGTTTCTTTAAGACCTGTTGTATATCCACCGGTGTATTCTGCTCCCTGATCTGTTCTCAGATAACACACCTTTGCATCTCTTCCAAGCAGGTTTCTGGCGCTTTTCACAAAGGATTCGAAGTGATAACCTGTCTCGTCTTTTCTTTTCATCGGATAAGCCATTGCTATTCGAGAATAATCATCGATAAATACCAAACATTTTGGGATGGGTTGCAGGACTGATCTTTCCCATGATGTCCGAGTCAATTATCTGTAAAGGTTCTGTCGCTCTCTGCCTCACTGTGTCGAATGGTAACCTATTTAATTTGGACACGATACATGCTTCACAGCCCATTATATCAAAAACTGTCTCCTTTAAGTCTTTTATCTCAGGAAATTTCTTCTGTAATTCTTTCAGGTAGTTAATAGAGGTATGACCCATTCGCATATGCCATAATTTAGCCCGGTTATACTCTCGCAATTCACTATCATTTCCTACACATTCAGCTCTATCAGCTGATCTGTTTTCGAGGATTTCGTTCGCATTATTTTTTATATTATAACTCGGTCCCATACGGTATTTCCAAAATCCGAACTGAATTCCGTAACTGTCTCATTATTATTTGCGTTTACGATCATCCTAGCATCAGTCTCAAGCATTCGGTCTCTCATACTTCTAGTCGTTAGATAAGCTATTGATTTACCTAGATTTTCCCTACAATCATCTGCTGAGTTGTCTAATACGATTCAATCAGCCAGAAGAGCTTTTTTATATACCTGATAAAAATAGCTCATTTGATATGGGATCATATACGTCTACTCTCTCTTTGTCCAGATAAATGCTTAAGCCCTCATCGGCGAATTTGCGTAGGGACAGCAAATTTTCAGCTAGATTCTCGGCACAAATGACTTTATCTAATATTATCGGTACGAGAATTTTCACCCCCACGATTAAGTTTTAAATTCGAACTAGTGTATACTTCACATACCTTTTGGCACCCTGTCTCAGTCTCAACTGTCGCTCAAGGCAGTTAGCGGCCAGGTGTCTCGTCAGCTTCTTGCATTCAAAGCATACCTTTAAATTTTGGCCAACGTTCGGACAATCGCGTGCCAAGTGTCGAAATCATCGCAACTGATGCATCGCATGTTCTTCTGCTTGTTTGTCGCCATCATAGCTGTTTCCGTTTCTGTCGCTAGAGCGGTTGCAGAGATTTGCATTTTTATGCTTTCTAACTGTAAGATGAACATTTTTAATTGATCATATGGCAAACAATTTCCATTTACGCTTTTTACCATGAAATCGATATTCTGAATCTGGAGAAGGTTCGGAACAATCGCATTATAATGAGCATCCCTTTTTTCCATATCAGACAGATTTTGAACATTGCTCAAGTTATTGTAGCTCCGGATTAATTGTTCAAAACGGTCCAAGAAAACTGTCGCATTTTCTTTTGTCGGACGATATTGAACGCTATACAAAATTTTACGGATTGTTGTTGACGTCAAATTTACTTCACTCAGTTTAATTTCTTTTATTCTTTCTAACAATTTTACCGGATCTTTAATTTCAATTACTTTCGCGTGATATTCTGAATCAATGGGATTTATGAGAATATCACGCACCCGAAATTTATGTTTATCTAAAGTTGATTCATATAGATTCTCGTTTGCAATTATAGATTTATCTATTACGTAAAGTAAATTATTAGCTCTTAATTCTGACGTAAAGAAGTCAAGAAAATGTTCAAACTTTGTCTCTTTTGTTAACTTATAATCCCGACGCACAATCGACTCTTTTTCTATTAACAAAGGTCTAACTGTCTCCTTTAAATCTTTAGAATTATTAAAGTAACAGCTGTTACTACTTTCTGTAGTAAGATTTAATTTATTAAGCTCATATCGTATCATACGCGAAATTTCATTCTCATCTAAATTTTCTTTTATTACGGTTGAATTTCCTAAATTTTCAAACTTGTCATCTTCAGTTTCATTTACTGACTTATCTTCACTAACCTGTCGCTTAACCGCTCTCAAATCTTCTTCCATTTCTCCTCGGAATTCTACTACCCCTTGAAACCTGCATCGAATTCCGACTGCAGAAAGGCCCCATCAGGACATTTTCTCTCTCTGCAGCTCTTCGCTAACTTTCGCTCTGTCGCTTTTCTATCTTTTCCATTCTTTGGACGATTTTTCCTATCTGTAGCAATATCTCTGAAAATTGCCAGCTTTCGTAACTAGGTTGAACATCGCTATCTACCTCATTTAAATGTCTATTTTTCTCTTTATTAACAAATGATTTTCTAATTACAAAATCGCAATTTTCCATATTTCTAATTGTAGGGATACCTTTCATCACATAGTCTGTTTCATCCGTCACATTCTTATTTTTTCCTCTCTTTCTGTCTCCATCTTTCTCTGTCTCTTGATGTCTGTCACTATCAGCCGCTGTCTTTATGTCACTCACAGTCTCTCTTTCTGTCGCTTGCAGTCTCTGTCTTCCCTTTTCTGTCTCTATCTTTCTCAACTTTATCGGTAGCTACACTGAAAGACCATTGACACTATATTCGTATGGGCCTGTCGGAACATTAAACGTATGGAAGGTAGCGCCACGATAATCGCAGCGCCGCTCTACGGGAAACGCCCGAAGTCCATACGGAATGCATCCCTTCTCCGTCATATGAAATTCGTCCCAGCTACATACTATTTTTGTGTATAATGTGAGACGAATTTTATAACTCGGTTCACCTCTATCGTTTTTCGTGATGAGACGAATTCTACACGGAGAAAACGAGATATACATGATATATATTAGTACTCGATTAGATACACCAGGTACTGCGCCTCGTCGTCTTTTCTTATATTAGCTGAAGCACATGCATTAGGTGTTCAACGTCGCCGTCCTCGAGGTCGACCTTGAAGGTAATTTCAAGGTCAAATGCACTTGACCTTAGAATGACCTTAAAAGAGATTCTGAGGACAAACAGATTTGACCTTGAAATAACCTTCAAGGTCGACCTCAAGGACGGCGACGTCGAACACCTAATGCATGTGCTTTAGCTAATATGATGAAAAACTACGGAGCGCGACACCTGGACCTCGTAATCGGCGACCCTGCACACCTGGTGCGTGCATTTCAGCTACTATGAGAAAAGACGACGAGGCGCAGTACCTGGTGTATCTAATCGAGTACTAATATATATCATGTATATCTCGTTTTTTCCCTGTAGAATTCGACTCATCACGAAAAACGATAGAGGTGAACCGAGTTATAAAATTCGTCTCACTTTATACACAAAAATAGTATGTAGCTGGGACGAATTTCATATGACGGAGAAGGGATGAATTCCGTATGGACTTCGGGCGTTTCCCGTAGAGCGGCGCTGCGATTATCGTGGCACTACCTTCCATACGTTTAATGTTCCGACAGGCCCATACGAATATAGTGTCTATGGTCTTTCAGTGTACCACCGTCGCCTTCTATTCTCTGGTCCTATGTCCTTTCCAGAACAATAGGGCATCCAGAGTGGCTTGTCGTCCTTTCTGTGTCTCTCTATACTACTGTTAACTCCTCTTCGCTGATGAATTCTTTGTCTGAAAGGTAATCCCTATAAATGAATCTGATTTCCCGAATACAAGTAAGGACAAAGGACAGGAAATTTTCCCCCGCGTTAATGACGAATATGTCTGTTTGCGGGTCGGCTCTCGGGTGGAGAGGTACAGGACAGAGACAGACAGTACAAGACAGAACTACAGGCACACACAACACCCACCCAGAGCCAGTCCCCCCTACCCCAATATCGGTACCACCAGCAGATTCGACGGTCTGTGCCTTAGCGAGTGCGACGCGGGGCTTATCCCATCTTTATTCGAGATAAGACCCACGACGTGCCGACCGCGGATAAGACGCTGACGGTACCGATAACTGCCGACGGGGATCGGCAGCGGTCCCAAATTCGTACCTTCGCCCAGCAAGGTTCCCCGGTTATTCCACACTGAACATAAGCAGAGAAAATTGCAGGACGGGGATTCGAACTCGGGCCCTTCGCGACGTTCAGTTCGGGCGGACTAAGACTGACGCCTTAGCCCGCACGACCATCACGCCGACTATATATAGGAATCGAACGGAACATCGCCATAATACACCATCAATACACCCGCTGGGAACCGAACGGAACTATCGATCGCTCGCGCCCGGTACGCGGTTCTCGCGTTGAGGCCGTCTCCAACCGTGTACCTCGACGAGTCCCGGACACCAAGTGCAATGACGCGATAATCCACACCGGCTTCTCCCCGTGGCTTTTTTTTCTAGTGTCGAGATAAAAAATAAAAAGACGTGACAAGATGTCGACCCAAATACAAGGTTCCCTTTTAGACGTCCTCAACAAAAAAATCCGCCAGACGAAAGAGGAGATGGAGAAATACAAGAACGAGTGCGAGGATTACCATAAGCGCGTGCAGGTGGAGGTGCTGTGACGTGAGGAAGCGGAATCCGAAGTTGCTGCTCTCAATCGTTGCATTCAGCTTTTGGAAGAAGACCTCGAACGATCGGAGGAACGTCTTACAACAGCCACAGCCAAACTGGCCGAGGCATCTCAGGCCGAATACAAGTATAATCAACTTAAATTTAAAATTCTATGTAAATAATAAATCATGTTAATTTAACTTCTGACACGCCGAACACAAGCGTTATCAGAATTTATAACTTTGAATTTACTTTCAACAAGTCGAACACAAACATTGTCGTTTTCAATTAAAGTTAAATAAAATTTCTGTAACTAGAAACTCGAAAAATATCAACTCTTATCCAATTTAACACTGATTTTCTATTTTGTTTTTAATGAAATTAGCATTCAGTGCATTACCCGAGAGTTCAACCAATATATATGGATATTTATATACCGGTATTTATAAACGCAAGTTATTTACCTAAATGATAGGTTAGTCCTGTCTCTACTTTAAATTCCAAACCGTCGCTTTTCCAGTTTTGGTCCCTTTTTATACGGACCTCGGTTCTTAAATTTGGATGAATGTCTTCAAACCTGAAGACTGCTCTTGCATTTTCAGGTAAATCAGGAGTGCTTTCTTGTCTATGTATAGAAAAGGATTATTAATGCGCATTTAATAATTTAAATAATAGCATGTTTTTAATTTTATGCCTAGATTATGTTTGCACTAGGGTCCGGTCGCATCAGTCTTGGTTATTATTAAATAATACAATCCGCCTTTCTTAGAAACGTTTTCCCACGCGCGCAGGTTGACGCAGTATCACTGATCGCTTACATCCGTCGTGAGTTCCCTCTCTCTCGCTCTCCGAGTCTTTCCCGCTCACAGCGCCACGGCGGCATCGATAAGTGAGTTCTCGTTTTCGCGCGCTTTTCACCGCCAATATTGTATTGCCGAATTTAAAATTTTCGCGGCTCTCCCGTTTGTAACGGCATTCGACTATTCAAAAATTCCACGCCATTACCGGTCGCCACGGTAAACGACGCTCCTCTATTTTCGCGCGCTAATTCGCCGCCATCTTGAGATTTTCCAAATGCAAAACCCTACGTCATTTCGAGTCGCCCCGACTACCGAACTTCCCTCGCCTTCGCGCTCCCATTCGCCGCCATCTTAATTTTTGTCGCGTCTCTTCGTTCGACCAAGCACGACATCATTGCGACTTCCCGCGCACACTCGCATCCTGAAGACGCTCGCAACACTCCCGCTCAACTTCGGCAATGTTCGGCGCGGCACGTTTGCAGACAAAGAAAGCCCGCCGAAAGTTTACGGCCCGTTAACGACGCGTTCATTCGCTATCTCTCACTCGTTCTTTCTCACACACACTCTTCGAAACACGATGTGACGCATTTTTAACGAATGATAAAACTATATCTCTCACGCGGCACTTGAGAGATTTTCTATTCTTCGATCGACAAAATTAGCACCCGCGAATCTCTCTCTCTCTCTCTCTCTCTCTCTCTCTCACTCTTTACGGTCGTTCGTGATCATGTTGTGTCCTGCCTTTTTCTCGACGTTGTTCAACGCTCTCGCTCATTCCTCTCTCGTCGTCAGTGCCTGGGCCCATAACCCATCAGAGCTGCTGGGTAGGAGAAAGGATAACTAGAGTTTCCCTAGAAAAGGTTTCTTTATTTTACAATCTGTCACTCTATACTCTCGCAGTCTCTTCGGTTTACAGTTGCAAATGAAAAATAATGTATTTCGTCACAATATAAACAACGCGGTCGCAGTACGTTCACGTTTGCTTGCCGGCAGCGGACTGATTCTAGGCGTGCACCTGATACGGACTCGCGGCAACATAGAGAGAGGGGGAAGAAACGCCACGCGACAATACACGGTAGTAGCACCCATGGAGCAGAGATGGCGTACTCAATCTTGACAGATAGTATAGAGTGATTAGAATGACCTTTATGGACGCGCAATTTTGAAAACTCGATTCATCAGTCATTTTTAATTTAGATTTTTTAATGCAAATTCCTACTTTCAAGTCTGACGACTTTAGAACACCCTTAATGTTGAATTTGTTTAGTAATTTTTGAGCAGGAATTCAGTGCTGGTGTAATAAAACGTGTAAACAATTTTCAAAAACGAATATATTTCTGCGATTATGGATTTTAAGCATATCAGGCACGGACGGTATATTTCAATTTTGAAATTAGAACAAATTTACAATTTTGAAATTACAGTTAAATTATAATTTTTACAAATTTCAAGACTACTTACGGAATATTAAAGATACTTAAGCATAAAAATAAGATTATATAATTTTAGAGGTCTGTAAAAAATTTCTAAGTAGAGCATGTTGAAATACATGAAAATAATAATACACATAATTTTCAACGTTGGCATATTAAGTTTGCGAATGGATCCATATTATAATTTTCATCAATTTTCTGGGTCATTTATTCGATGTTCAAGATGTATAAAATCAATACCGCACTATTTTAGTGGCCCATAAACGATTTATAACAATTTTTGTGTTTGACGATTAAAGCTCCCGGGCCTTTAGGTACAAGCACACTACAAATTTACACATCGAGCCAAAGTACAATTTTCACGAATTTCAGGGCTCTTTACTCGATACTACAGTGATATGTATACACGCGATCTTAAATAATTTTAGGGGCGTATATAAAATTTCTAAGATTATTACTTTTCTTTCATCCGCACAAGACATGGCAGGCGTATTACAATTTTTAAGCAGAAGTTAATTTTCAATACTGGGAAAATGAACTGTTCTCATATATCCAAGGACGAGAACATTTGCATGTTGAAGGTCTCGTTGAAACATTCCATACTGGACAAAATTAACTGCGGCTTTCACAGATATGCCTGGCGCAAAGTAAAAAAATGAGTGTCCTTCTGTACTTACGAGAGGCCAGGATATAAAAATTAATAGTGGTTGTCCTCGACAAACGCCACGACTGTCCAGGTATAGATAGGCTGCAAAAAAGACCCCACCAAACATCAACACTTATTTTTAAAAATAACAATACATTTTATTTTTATATATTGAACTCTAACACGACTCCAAAATTAGAGGCTGATAGTAAATCCTACCTACCTACGAGACACATCTTTATCGGGGAGAAATTGCCGCCAAAAGCACCAAGGACGTCATCCTCGACAGCTGATGCTCTCAACGATAGCAAAATGACCCAAGCAAGCATCAATATTTATTTTATAGTAATTATTAAATATTAAATAATAAATAATTTCAGAGGCCTATAATTAATTTCTAAAAAAATTATTACGGTTACAGTTTTTTTTCTTTGTCTAAAGAACCGCAGGCGTACTATAATTTGGAAATTGGAGCTAAATTTAACATTCAGACCGGGAAGCTACAAAATTTATCTTTTTGATTGTACAAATTTAAGTATAGAGAACCCAATTTCACTTTTTTTAAATTCGGACGGGTAAACGAAGGAAGTAAATTTGATAGACTATTTTGATTTTATGAGGGGAAACCAGAAGAACAGTGTAGGTAGGGCACGTTCCGAATTCCATTCCTCGCACTGGTTCGCTTTTGTTTATATACTTTATTATTATTTTTTATTTCCGCCTTTTAAATTTAATTAATTATAAAATGACTGATAAAATTTAATTAATTATAATTGCAAACAAAGCAAGTAGGACACTGTCCACTTAAAATATACCATAATAAAATAATTTTGAATGTATTCATTAACCACGGTCAACTGTTTAAAAAGTCGAGATGGATCACGGCTCCGTTGACAGAACCTAGAACGACTTGTTATATTCTGTTAAGAAGGAACAAGCACGCATCAATATAAATAATAATAAATGCACCCCGTGAAGGCATATTGCAAATTTTGTGATTTTAAATAATGAAAGGTTATCCGGAAACTATTGAATTACGAAAGTAATTCAAAACTTTTTACCTAGCTCTAGAAACACTTGATTGTGGTGATCCTGAACAACATCAACTTCCTGATTGCTTGGGGCAGCGACCTTGATCAAGACTTCAATTATCATTTGCAGGGTTCTTCTACTTCCACGTTGTCATCTTTGTTCGGTGAATTTAGTTGCATTCAATGGATTGTTTCACCTAACCCTGGAGCAAAAAGATTTTAGCGTTAGTTTATGGTTTCTTATTTGCGCAATCATTGATGAGGAAATAATTTTACCCCATCAAATCACCAAGAAGTAATTTTCTTCGGAGCCTCTGGACGCTTCACTTGTAGCAGTGTCGGATTATTCTCTGGCCATTTCATATTCCTCCTCAAAAAGTTGAATATGAGCGATTCGGAACCCTTTGGATGAGCACCATGATCCACCGTTCCCACAATTACCCTAAGATTAGATGATAACGCACAAAGTATCAAGTGCTTTAATTATATTATTATTATTGTTACTTATTACAAAAAAAGGACAAAGGACAGGTGATTTTCCCCCGCTTTAATGACGAATTGTCTATTTGCGGGTCGGCTCTTGGGTGGAGAGTTACAGGACAGAGACAGACAGTACATGACCGAACTAGGGAGATACACACACAACACCCACCCAGAGCCAGTCCCCCCTACCCAAATATCGATACCACCAGCAGATTCGTCGGTCTGTGCCATAGCGAGTGAGACCTGAGAGTAAGACCCATGACGTACCGACCGCGGATAAGACGCTGGCGGTACCGATAACTGTCGACGGGGGTCGGCAGGCAGCGGTCCCAAATTCGTACCTTCGCCCAGCAAGGTTCCCCGGTTATTCCACACTGGACATAAGCACTAAGACTGACGCTTTAGCCCGCACGACCATCACGCCGACTTGTTACTTATTACTTTAATAACAATACTTATCCAAGTTGCTCTAAAATACTTATCTGATTAGATGACGATGGTCAGCAGCTGATGCAACTCAAAGAATTGGTACTTGTGCATCAGGACATTACACTACACTACGCAAAAATATTAAAAGAAAAATATTCCCTAACCTACGAACACGCCTAGTAGTCCTTAAATTGAACTAATGCATTTTACTAATTTACAGCCAGCTGACATACTGGATTATGAAGTGCAGCAAAAAACGTTTGTCCATATCACTACTCAGGGCCGGCGAAATATGTATGGAGGATATGGAGTATTCCATACCCTGAAATTTACAGCGTATGAAATTCCATACCCTACAGATCTAAAGCGCAGACCGAATTAAAAAATTGAAATTTTAAACCTAAAATAGGTAGCGCAGTCCGAGTTTTGCACAATTAAATTCTAAACCAAAAGCAGGCAGCTCTAACCAAGTTTAAAAAAATTAAATCCTAAACCTAAAGCAGGCAGCGCGGTACGAGTTTCGAAAAATTGTTTAGCTGAAAGTACTTCAAAAACATACTTTTTATCATACAAAATTAACATAAGAACTACCAAAAATTAATCTTTATTGACAATTTTTAATTTATAAAATATATTATTTATTTATAACTTCTATCTAATAAAGATACCCTCTTAGCAAAATTTGTTCAAAAAGTTGTAGTAGAAATTTCAGTTAAATCCAATGAAGACTCTGTCGGGAGAAGGTTTTTGAATTTGTCATTAAATTTAATTTTTAAAATGTGTTGTTACCAAACAATTATTTTCACAATTTCTAATAATAATGTCCAAGAAAGCTCAACACTAAAGTTTATTATTAAGCAACAAGCGAATCTCAGGAAACAGATTTTATTTCGCGCATTTCGGGATTTGGATTTGTGGCCTAATTATGAACTTCAGACTATTAGGTCTAAAAATTCAAAATTTTTCATTTGAAGTAATATTTTTAATATAATAAAGCAAAATCACTAATTTAGCAGTCTAGAAATTTTCCCAAAATTTTCTTCATGATAATAAAATTCTAGCTATTTGCAAATGACTTTTCAAATGATTTGTATCACTTTCGAATTTAAGAAACAGTTGGGGTATGTGATGAAATCGTACTTTTCGTTTTATATCGGGGAAAAAATTCCTTTGGAAATTCTACTATATTTCTTGTAATTCGAAGACAGACTCTCACTTGTGTTTAAATATACTGTTATTTCGGGGACACATTGTCACTATGCTACATTGTCATTTATTTGATGTTTACATTATTTTATCCCAAAAATAATAGTATTGCCATTTAAATTTGCGAACGCGTTTAAAAGAAATAAATTAATTCTTTAGTTGAAATGTTATCTACTTCATTATAAAGAACGATGGAAACTGATGTTTTTCATGAAATTAATATTCTGAAAAACTATAAGTTGAGATTATTCATTTATTAAATCAGTACGTTAGAATTAAGTTTATCTTTTTTAATTACACCTGTTTATTTGGACCTTCTAGTCCTCGCAATTAAACTAACTAAATTAATTTTCGAAAAATTTCAGTTATAAAAATTCGTTTTATTATAATAGTACGGTATGACGTTCATTTTAAACTATAATTGCAGAAATGGGGAAAAGCGATAAATACTTTTGCTTGGTAATTAATAGATTTAAAAATTGATTTAAAGGTAAGTAATCAATTGTAATCAATAATTTGGTTTTTTATAAGGTTAATAGTTTCGAATGTTAACTGAAATCATTATTGACTCACAATTTAAGAAACATATCATGTTTTTATTATCATAGCCATGTATTGATGTCAATTTTCCAGATCAATCAAATTAATTGATAATTATAAATTACAACTGCGGTTTAGTGCTCCTCTTGGTAAATAATATTCTAAGTAGGATATTTCCGGGAAGATAGCATCTCCAATAAAAATGGAAAAAAGTGTATATTTACACATACATATTATTTATGAACTCCTAATGAAAAAATCATATATAAATAAAAAAGCACCTAATGGAACATCAACTCCTAACTACTACCTTAAACTTCGAATATTATATTGCGCATAGTGAATTTATGGAATATAGTGTTAATCAACACCAGTTGATATAAATTTATGTAGTAAATTAAAATTATTGTTTCACGTTATCTCGTTTGTTAATTTCATTAAGAGGACTATAAACTTATCAGCTTCAACACTCAACTTCATTCAGAGTTGCACGCAATTAGCACGTAAATGTTACTAACAAACTGTTCATAAAAATCATTTCTAAACGGCACAGGACCAATTTTTGAACTCCAATTTATTCCTGTTGCAAAATTATATCATCGACTTTAACAATCAACTTCATTCAGAGTTGCACGCGATGAGCACGTAATTGTTATTAACAAATTATTCATAAAAATAATTTTCAAACGGAACAGAACCACTTTTGGAACTCTAATTTTTTCCTATTGCAAGTTTATTTCATCGATTTTAATAGTGAACTTCATTCAGAGTTTCGCGCGACTAGTAAATAATGGTTATTAACGAATTGTTCATAAAAACCATTTCTAAACGACACAGAACCACTTTTTGAGCTTCAATTTTTCCTATTGCAAGATTGTATCATATCGCTTTTTGACCAGGGTACGAGATTTGATGTGTAATTAACAAATTAGAGAGAGTGTAGTAAGTATTTCTATTTATTTTAACAAATAATGTTCAATAATTTAAATATACATAATGAGGCAAGATCAGTTTACCCATTAAAAAAAACAAGGGACTTTACCAGTGCGGTTTTTGTAGGCGACGTTTCACCCAGGGGCTTCGCCATCAAGACCTCCGGTACCAGACAAACGGCGATTATGACGGTGGCGGATACTGAACGCGTTATTTACTAATTACTAAAAATGATCACTCATAAAAAAAAATAATTACCGAATCATTTGTCAAACTCAATTTTCTTTCGTAATTTGTTTTTGGCAAATTCAATTTAGTAAAATTTTATTAATTGTGAATCAGTAGTTTGTTGGATGTATACTTTTCAGTAATTCGGTAATTCATATTGTTATTCATTTTGCATTAATTTTGATTAATTTTAAATTAATTGAAATTTTAATGCTAACATCAGGCTGGAAATGATGTGTATTTATTAGAAAATTCTCAACGTTCTGAAAAAATAGGTAAAATCTGCAAAAAAAGTTTAAGCAGGCCGAAATACGAGCTGTTTTTTTTAGTAAAAAATTCCCTTTCGACCACCAGAAATGAAGATATCTTATTTATTTATTTGTGTTTTTTTCGAAATGTTAAGGATTTTAGAGTAAAATTATGCGTATGATTTTTTTGTGCTAATAATGTTTCCCGGAGTAAAAGTGAATTGAAATATTACATGCAAAAAACACTCAAGAGATTGGTTCTCCTGAAGTAATAAAACTAGTTTAATACCAGGGACATCTATTAAGTTACTAAAACAGAGAAAATCCGAAATATTTTATGTCTAATAATAGTCAATTTATCATAATCTGCCTAAATCGCGCATTGTTATTGCACGGAATAAATGTTTGAAAAGGATTTATTAAAATTTTAATTTTCACTAATTGTATTTCTATTCAATTTTTTGTCAAACCTCGTTTTATTTAGTCTTTAATTTGTTATCATATCTTTGGAATTTCATTTTATTCATTTACTTGCGAGGACTGACGAATTATGCTCGAAATCCGGATAAAACGACTTGCTAATTATTTAAAAAACTAAACAAAGTCTAAAAAAATATACATCTTAAACTCTGTATAAAACCATGCTTTCTGATTTTTCTATGCTGAATTGATTGTACTGAAAGTACATTTTAAAAAACTGTCATTCGATTAAAACTTATCCGATTTCGCGCGTAATCCCGTGTTATATCCGATCCCTTAATTACTTCGACCCAGACCTTAGGTTTTAGGCCAATTTTATTAAAAAATGTTTCAACCAAAAAGGTAGAGCATGAAATTCTCTACAAAAAGGTTGAATACATTTTCTTCCTAAAGTCAACGATGCCATAAAAACTGGTTTAAAATGCTTATGACTATTGTCTGAAAAAGTATTGAATTTGGTCACCTCTTTTTCATCAAATTTTGACGTTTCGACTCCCTACCCCCCAGGGGTAGTCTTCGCGGCGATCACCTACGGACCCATAAGTTCTTTTACGCCCTGAATACGAAAATAACTATTTCGATATATCTAAAAGATGTCTTATATATATCTTTAAGATATCCGTTAGAGATCTTTTCGACACTTTCAAGATATCTTTGACGAATTATATGTATATATATATTGTATATATAAGATCACAATAACACAGACAGTAATTAGTAAAAACATAGTAAACATGTAATATGCATCGAATAGTCTTTTACAATACAAGTGCATGAAGTAAGTGTTTTGCAACTTTTATTTATTAATACTTCGGCTGGCCTGTCGTCGGGATCGAAGTTTCGAAAATGCCCATTTTCAATTTTACGTCGAATCAGGCCACAGGTCATTTTCAATTTTCATACATATAAGAAACACTATATTGTTGTAACATATCTATCGAAGCCACTTGGACCTAAATATGATTGGACCCATAAATATCGATATAATTTTATAATATAATTGAAAGCTGTTAGTATACGAACGAGTATTAAGGAATAGCCGACTCTCCACTAGGTCGAAGTTTCTGAGCGAGCGAAGCGAGCGAGGCACCACGCCAATACTAGTTTTATTTATTTAAGTTTTATTTTCTATTTAAAAAATTTACAAAATATTTTCCAGGGTTTCGAAACATATGAAACGTTATTTCCTACATGTATACCTAACCTGTAAAATAATCATTTTTTGATTCATTACTAATTCAAATTACAAGTTTTAATTTTCCTTTAGAAATCGAAGATTTCCTTTAGATATTCGAGTCCGATCGATATTTTTGACAGTCTCTTTCGAACGTCATGCTGCTTCGCCAGAAAACAGATGCTCGACCTTTCGACGTTGTGCATTTTCTTCGTATTTATTCTCGACATTCACCGAGAATGCTACCATTGCGATAATCGCAAAGCTCTTTTCCTATTGGTTAATTTCAATGCTGAATAACTTGAAAACGGTAGTTTGAGAACATTTTCGGCAAAGGAACTTTCCTTTCACTCTACTTGCCGGTAAACGGGGTTCAATAGGTTGCGAAACACGGTGTATAGAAACAATGTGAACTAAATTACCTGTAAAATTTCTTAAATGCTGGAATTTGATTTTGGGGGCATTCCAAGTGAAATCACCCACGTTTTGGAGTCGGGTTCCAGATTTTGTTTTACGTTAGAATACTTATAGTACGTGCAAAGATAAGCCTTTCTGCCAAGTTGTAGCTTAAAATAATAATTTGTTTAAAAGTTATTGCAAAATGAATATACGAAAAAATTGAAAACAAATATTTTTTGATCGATCATAACGTAGAAATCATAATTGATAGAGAAAAACTTTTCAAACAAAAAAGATCGAAAAAGACCTAAACTTTTATGTGGTATAAAATAAATAAACAAATTTGTATTATTTATAACAATTTTAGTCAATTTTTTCATTAAAAGGCAATTTTCTCTGTAAGGGGATGAAGCGATTTTTTTGAGATCCAATTAAAAAATGTCCGCAAAATTGTCCTCTTTAATTTTGTGAAAGAAAATTTTAGTTATCTTGAAAAATGGCTTGTTAACTAATAAAAAACCGACCGCGCGCGGGCCGTCTGTCGGCCGTTCCGCGCTGCCTCGACGCTCGCTGGCCATATGAGTAGGTACGGGGCGGTGTCGCAAACATTTGCCGTCTATAGGTGTAATTAGTATACACGCCTGTATTTAATATTTTACTTTTTGTTGCCTTTTGGAATATATTTTATACCTAACATTCAATTTTCCTGTGAAATTGTATAAAATAATAGACTAAATATAATCAACCTTCCTTCATGCTATATCCAGGCTTAGGACTGGCAGATAGTGGTCTGGCGCATTTAAAAGCTGACTATAATAAAGTCATTGTCATTTGTCTTATTATTAACTATATATGTATATTCAAATGGCATAGTGTTTGCCTTAATTCGTGGTGGTACTCGTTCTTGTTCGTTATGAATAGTAAACAGTTCTATATCATTATAGTACTATATATATTATACGGTTACATAATTTTTCTAACTTCAGAATTTGTAGAATTCGAAAACAACTTGACATAAATGTCGGTTGGTGGATGTATATTTTTTACTGGTATAAACGAATGGAAACTTTTAGTTTCTTTAATCTGTATTGCTTTTGAAAATCTATTTTGCAAATTTTCTTTTATTTCATTGTGATCACCCTCAGTGCAATAACAAAACTGCATGCTTGTAAAATTTCTTTTTGCCCAGACATAAAATTCGTTTGGTGTTGTTATTCCATCATTTATACTTTGTAAACTTGCTCGTCTAGCGAATCGTTTAAGACTACCACCAACACCATCGCATGCACTTTTCCCGTGTGATGTAGCAAAAAAATGCCACTCGGCGTCGATTTGAAAATCATGAAAGTGCCATGCTAAGTTTATAAAATTATACTTATTTTTGTACTGAGATCCTGCACCATCTGAAACATACAAAATTTTTTTAACGTTTGATTTATAAGTAGTCTTCAAGAATTCAATAAGTTTTGATTGGAATAAGTAGACAGCGTTTGTATCGTGTTTTAGACATTCTGATATTAAAACAAAACTTTGATGTTTCAAAGTCTCGTCAGCGTCCATTGAGTAAATTACAAATGGATGAATGGTGACTTGATTTTGTAACCAGTGATGGCTTTGAATTTCGTCTTGAATTACAAAGGAGTAATTCTCAGAGAAGTCACCTATCACCATCACTTCATCGGATTGTAGATTTTCTTTACGAGTTTTTATGAAATTACTTTGGTTCCGTGCTATGAAATCATGAGACTGAAGTTTTTCTAGACGACATTTAAGTTCTTCAAAATATTCATTGATTTCATACTGACACTGTACGAAATCCCACCTATTTTTTTCAGATTTCCATTCTTTAAATGAAAGTTGGCTGATCGAGTTGATATTAAAAATATTTTTTAATTTATCATATACTTTTATAAACCCTGGGCATTGCATGCATTTTCTCAGGTGACATTCGTTTGTAGCATTTTCACACATCATGAGTTTCAACATTTCTTGATAAGTTAATGGAATATTTTCTTTATTACTTTTATCAACAAGGGTGGACAATTTAGCACCAGCGATCATTACTTTGGTATTTTGGTGATACGTACAAACGCACACATTATGCGATCCGCTCCTACTATCCACTGATATGCATTGCTTTGGTCGAAACTCACAAAATTTTGAGAAACCAATTTTTAAATCGGAATAATCTTCAATAAATAACGCATAAATTTCTTTTAAGTTATGCAGAAGTAAGCGCGTTTGTTCATGCGATTTGTTTCCATATTTTCTTACAGTAACATAATCCTTTTGACCAGGGCACATACGGCTAATATCATCACTACAATAATATTCTTGCACAAAGTTAATTACATCTTCAGATATGGTATTTCCAATTCGTAAATTGGGATATGATAGAATTCCATGTTGATTATGTAATTTTTTTGCAGTTCTTGCTTCATGTTCAGTACAATTCATTTCTATTGTAATTTGCCGTGAGCTCCATGACAAGGGTAAAATGGTTAGAAGATGTATTTTATCGGCAGTTGTATTTAATCGCTTATATTTTTGTTGCAAATCTGTCATTATTTCTACTTTAAAATTGGTTTCCGTATCTTTTGGTTTGTAATTGTTGATTAAAGCACTTTTTATTGTTTCACTGAGAGAATCGATTGAGGTCTCAATTATACGAGGAGTTTCAAGATCAACACCATTAATTCCTTTTAATCCAAACAGGTGAAATAATGCATTAACTCTTTCAATAATATCTTTTTTGATATCGCTACGCGGCACTTCGTAATTCTCATCTTCATCAATAAACTCACACTGATCTTCTTCTGAATCAATATTCCTACCTTCATCCTGTAATACAGACTCAAAATTGTTGCATTCCACAAATTCTTCATTAATCATTTCGATGTCTTTAATATCTTTATAACACTGCACTTTACAACTAGAACACAAATAATCTCCTTTTTTTAATAAATGGTGCGAAATTTCTATCATCTTATCACTCACTTTGAAGACCACACCTCGGCGAACACTATGCTTTTTGAAAGGATTACAACAAACTTTGGAGGGCATTTTAAATAAAATGATGAGCAGACGATGTACACACTAACGAAGTTAACTAAAGACTAGTATACTTTTCGAACAATTGTACTCCCACTTCCTTTATTTTGTGGAATGACCTGTTCAAATATTTAACAGTATTAAGGATTTTAAGAAACACTAAACGCACTATTCCCCAAATTATAATACTACAAATGTGAAAACAACATTTCTCGGTACTCAGGCCATAATGGGTTTAAATTAAGTTGGACTACCAGACTCGTATACCTGCCCATTATCCTTTATCGCATCGTAAACAAGATCGCTTATCTAAGAAATTTAATCGATCATTAACCGCACAGCTATGCAGGGTATTTCAAGAAAAAAAGTCCTAAGCCTGGATATAGCATGAAAGAAGGTTGATGAATGATATTTAGTCTATTATCTTATACAATTTCATAGGAAAATTGAATGTTAAGTCTAAAATATATTCCAAAAGGCAAAAAAAGTAAAATATTAAATACAGGCGTGTATACTAATTACACCTATAGACGGAAAATGTTTGCGACACCGCCCCGTACCTACTCATATGGCCAGCGAGCGTCGAGGCTGCGCGGCACGGCCGACAAACGGCCCGCGCGCGGTCGGTTTTTATTAGTTAACAAGCCATTTTTAAAGATAACTAAAATTTTCTTTCACAAAATTAAAGAGGACAATTTTGCGGACATTTTTTAATTGGATCCCAGAAAAATCGCTTCATCCCCTTACAGAGAAAATTGCCTTTTAATGAAAAAATTGACTAAAATTGTTATAAATAATAAAAATTTGTTTATTTATTTTATACCACATAAAAGTTTAGGTCTTTTTCGATCTTTTTTGTTTGAAAAGTTTTTCTCTATCAATTATGATTTCTACGTTATGATCGATCAAAAAATATTTGTTTTCAATTTTTTCGTATATTCTTTTTGCAATAACTTTTAAACAAATTATTATTTTAAGCTACAACTTGGCAGAAAGGCTTATCTTTGCAAGTACTATAAGTATTCTAACGTAAAACAAAATCTGGAACCCGACTCCAAAACGTGGGTGATTTCACTTGGAATGCCCCTTTGGAGACTTGTCGGAAAATGAGTACGCGTGTGTTCGGTATACAGGTTTATTGCCATTTAAATACAATGTGACGCTAGTCGATTTTCAATAAATTTGCTGCGCCCGTGCACAAGATGTCGAAACGTTTCAAATTTGCCATGTTTATGTTGTAATTAATTATTTGAAAATACAAAATCAAATCATACTCCTCGCCTTGAAAGTGTAACTTTCAAGAAAGATATTTAGTCGGAAGTCACATCAATCATCATAGTATTAAAGACGGAATTCCAAATCAACATTTTAGCACTTTATATTACGATCATAAAACAATTGTTTTCGAAAATTTCGGCGTTATTTTAAGAAACAATATGTTCGATGTAAATAAAGCACAAATGAATACAATAGGGAGCTTACAAACTTTAAACTTCTCTCAATAAAACACACATAAATTACAAAATTTATAACACTTGTTACGAAATGGCGTATAATCATAATGAAATACTAAATGAACAGTATAACAGAAAGTATAAAAAATTTAAGTCATCGCAGCGGTGTTTTCCTCAATTGGTAGAGGACATATTTTCGCAACGGTTCTTTTAATTGTTCCTGTAGCAGTTAAAATCGAAACTACACGAACAATATCGTCATTTCCTGGGTGAAGAGCAACCACTCGTCCTAATTTCCATTTTGCAGGTGGTACATTGTCTTCTTTAATAAGAACCATTGTATTTAACGCTATGCTATGTAATAGATCTCGATGTTCGTTTTGAAAGATTGAAATTGTTAATCTATGATCAGGAGCCAATATTATCGGATATTTTTTATCCATTGAAAAATCAAAATTCGAGATTCTACCGCCAACTCTCAGAATATAAGATTCGTCGAGAAATGCATTTAAAGTAGAAAGCCTACCTGTTAAACTCGAATTATCAGAAATTAAAGCCTTTATTTCGTCATGAAATCGACTGAATTAGACGGACTTAATAAGGATATGTAAAGCATCATTCCTTTCGTCTTGAGATAAGGACGAAACTTTTCAATTTTTATAATGTTTAATATTGTATATAAAACGCTGAACATACACAACAGAATTAATTATTCTACTTTTAATCAAATTTGATTTACGATTAATAAGTTCATTAAATATTGAGTCATTATTTAACCTTTGCATGTAAACTAACTATTGTCGTCCATTACAATCCCGTTTAAATGTCTTAATAAAATGATCTTCAAATGTTTGCTGCTCTGAAGACAACAATCCTTGGCAATCAACTTCTTCTAAACGCCAAAACTGCTCAATATCCGCCTTTAAACTACTTTGAGAATAATTACAACTAATGAATCTAGATTCGAGAAGATCTAATGGCCCTCCTACGACCCAACCAAGTTTCGTTTTTTGTAATACCAATCCAGCTTTATTCAATTTAAATTGCCCTACACAAAGCAGACTCCAGAACCAGTCTCCTCCGATCAACATGTCGACATTGCCGGGAATGTGAAATGTTGGATCGGCGAGTTTAAAATGTGACGGAATACTCAAATTTTTCGTATCAATAAATGGATGTGGCATACAGTCAGTAATCCTCGGAATGACCAAGCAGGAAACTTTAAGGTTGAAATCGTTGTGACACGCAGCAATAACAATTTAACATTTGTATTTTGCTTCCGATGATGCCTGATTTACACCATCTATGGTAAAATTTGCAGGAATCTTATCCAATATCAATAAATTACAAAGTTCTGCCGTAATAAAGCTTGTTTGCGAGCACGAGTCCAACATCACGCGAATATGTTTTATTTTTTTATTCGGCGTAATGGTGGTCACCAAAGCGGTAGATAAAAGAACATTCGGTATACTCAATCTTTGACTCGTACAAGCCGAAACTTCCTTTTCAGAATTCGTAGGATCAGAACTTTCGCGATGTAAAAGAGTGTTGTGTCTCCCGTGGCATTTCAAACAAGAACTTTACTTACAATTAGGCACAAAATGTCCAGGTTTAAGGCAATTTAAACAAATTTTTCGTTTCTTGAGTTGTCGAGCTCTCTCATAAAGATCGAGATTTAAAAATTGAGAACAATTTTGAATGTAGTGGTCTTCGTTGCAAAAAGTGCATTTTCCTTTATTCGCAATTACAAAAGTTTTCGTTTTAACATGCTTTTTGTTACTGAAATCAGTACATTTATTTTTAAAATTATTATCATTACTACTTCTGCGATTTGTAAATTCAATAGTTTGTAAAAACTCGACACGAGAAGATAGAAAATCTGTAAAACTTTGCAAGGTCAAATTTTCAATTGTCACTTTCTCTTTTTCCCATGCCTTATTCGTAATAGGATCTAATTTAGCATATATTATAAAAATTAATAATGCACATTTTTTATTAACTTTTTCCTCTAATGAGTCGAGAGCCCTAACATGTTTTGTGAATGTATCCAACAATTCTTGAATTTGTGCGGCTGATTCCTGCTGCATCGTTTTGATATCAAAATTTGCTTTGCCATGATTATGTAAGAGAAGTTTAGTATTATCAAAACGATCACATAGGGATTTCCAAGCTGTGTCATAATTCTCGGCGGAGAACTCCCAAGACGTTATATATTTAACTGCATGTTCGCCTATTGCGGCTATTAAATAATGGAACTTTTGAATTTTCGAAATCGTAGTATTTTTAAAAATAAGTGAATCGAAAGTATCCCTAAACTCTAACCAGTTATCTAATTTCCCATTAAATTTAGGTACGTCAATGATCGGTAATTTTACTCCAATGTCTTTTACAACTTGCGGGTTCGTTCGATTGCTTATATTGATAATGTGTTGGTTAGTTTCCGCGATAATGGGCGTTACGGGTTTGCCACGCAACAATAACTTTCGAGCTAAATTCAAAACCGAATAATATTCATTTTCAAAAAAGGTTCTATATTGCAATATCGCGTCATCATCATCAATATCATTTAGTGCATCGATCGATTCTTGCACTTCGTCATATTTAATAATTACATTTTTTATACGTTGAACTCTTTCATCAATTTCATAAGCTAGGTCATCATCCAAAGCGCGGTTTAAATCACTATTATCATCTGATATTTTAATTAAATAATTTTTAAAGCTAGTAATTTTTTACTTCAAGGAACCGCGCTTTTTCTTTAATTTAGTAATATCCATTACAATACAAAATTTAGCGAAACCAATTAAATTCAAACGTTCAAAAAAAAAAGCAAAATTGGAAATTAATAATAAGGATGCTCACTTCCCTTTATAACGACCGTGTTTATTTTGATCCACTTATTGATGATCGCAGAAGTCGAAATTGGACATTTTCATCGATGTTGTCAACTGTTGTTATCCAGCTCGATGACGTCACATACACAGCATTTCTTTCTTGAAATTTTGCGATACTTCTTAATGTGGTTTCCTTCTTCGAAAATCCGCTTTCTTATAATTGTTCTATTATGAATATTCTTGAATAAGACAATAGTAGCGTCTTTATGAAAGCCGTTAATTTTACGATGTTGAAGTTTGCAACGTTCGAGGAGAACGAAAATTTTTCTATGCCAGGATCATCTCTAAAGTGGGGGGGCGAACGAAAAAATTTTTTTTTTTTTTGTCGAACGAAGTTTTATTCTTATCCTTGTCATATATGAACCTCATAAATGACAAAAATAAAATTTTCGAAAATTAGGGGGCTGGTGGAGGGCGCAAAACAGACCCAAAAACTCGAAAAAACGCTCTGAAATCGTCATTTTGTCTTAGGGGTCTGTTTTTATTTTTTAAATATACATTAATACTCGTAACAAACATAATGTAATTTTTTCGAAATTTTTCTATGCCAGGATCATCTTGAAAGTGAGGGTAAGACACCCCAAAAAACCGAAATATCGCTCTGAAATCGCCAATTTCTTTTAGGGGTCTGTTTTTATTGTTTTGATATTCATTAATACCCATAAGAATACCCCGGTAAGACACCCCGAAAAAACAAAAAACGCTCTGAAATCGCCAATTAAATCGAGTATTAATGAATATCTAAACAATAAAAACAGACCCCTAAGATAAAATGACGATTTCAGAGCGATTTTTGTTTTTTCGGGGTGTCTTACCCCAATTTTCGAGATGATCCGGGCATAGCAAAATTTCGAAAAAATTACATTATGTTTGTTCCGAGTATTAATGAATATCTAAACAATAAAAACAGACCCCTAAAAGAAATTGGCGATTTTTGAGCGATATTTCGGTTTTTTGGGGTGTCTTACCCCCACTTTCGAGATGATCCTGGCATAGAAAAATTTCGAAAAAATTACATTAGGTTCGTTACGAGTATTAATGTATATGTAAAAAATAAAAACAGACCCCTAAGACAAAATGGCGATGTCAGAGCGTTTTTTCGGGTTTTTGGGTTTGTTTGGCGCCCTCCACCAGCCCCCTAATTTTCGAAAATTTTATTTTTGCCATTTATGAGGTTCATATATGACAAGGATAAGAAAAAAACTTCGTTCGACAAAAAAAAATTGTTTTCGTTCGCCTCGAACGTTGCAAACTTCAACATCGTTTAATTTTGAAATAGTAAATATGGCTTCAAATTAATTAAAGATGGCTAATTACCGTACAATTATCGATAGTTAATAAAATTATAGAGAAAAATCTTTATGTAATATCAAAAAAGACGGAATTTTAAAGGCTTTTTGAATTACAGAAAAATAAAATGATAATGAATAAAAGCACTCGATCACACGCGTCTCACACCCAATAACATTGTAAGAAAGTCCAATTTTCTCTTTATCTTGGCATCGGCCAAAAACTTCACTATTTTCACTTTTTAGTTCAAATATCTTCAGCTGCGGTAAAAATTTACTTCTGCAATAAAACTGAAGACGAGCTGGCAGTTTCGTCTTGAAAGACTCTTCACAATCCCAAAGGAACAATTGGCACTCGCGAAACAGGATCACGAATCGTTAATTAAATTGATGTTTTTTGAAAAAATTAACAATAAATTAGAACAGATCTTAATATTTTTCGATCCGGACAGAAGGACCAAATGTAAAATTTCTTAAATGCTGGATTTTAATTTTGGAGACTTGTAGGAAAATGAGTACGCGTGTGTTCGGTATACAGGTTTATTGCCATCTAAATACAATGTGACACTAGTCGATTTTCAATAAATTTGCTGCGCCTGCGCACAAGATGTCGAAACATTTCAAATTTGCCATGTTTATGTTGTAATTATTTATTTGAAAATACAAAATCAAATCATCACCAGTGGTAATCGTGGAAAATTTATATTTTTGACTGTAAAATTAGACGAATAATATAATGTTACATAAGGGTTATCAAATTCCGAATTAACAACCGAACTTAACAAAGATATCATTCAAAATAATGACTTTTCAATAACAATTTCTTAAATTTCTTTGATATAAATTAATTAAATTTCATATACCCAAATATAGGTTATAATCTATATAAATGAAAAGTTACAAACTTTTAATATAAATGTGAACTGTCAGTCCAAGTCTGTAATTAACAGTTTCATTACTGCCATTTAAAAAATTATTTTCTTGATCGAAGCAGGAAAGTAATAATCTTCATCGAGAAAGGCAATTTTTTTTAACTTCAGTGTCAATCTCAATTAAATTGTACTTGGCCTTTGCAATGATGAAAGTTCTATTACTTGACTTCCATTACACTTAAAATAATCCATCAATGAGGTATCTTTGGGCAAGAAAATTCTTCATCGAAGCAGAAATGTAATAAAATGTTCTTCGCTTAAAACATTAATATCTATAATTCACTGTCGATGGCTGAAATGTATTAGCTATTTCCATGATGAAAGTTTTATTATTGCCACTTAAAAAAATGTGTTTAAGCCTAAAATAATTATAATTCATCGATAAGGAATTTAGATAAGAATGTTGATTATGTAAGCCCCTGAGAATTGTTGATTTAGTTATTCGAAAAGTCTTGTTGGTACCCAATTTGGATCTCTTTTTAATTCAGCATGATTTCGGGTTAGAAGATAAGCAGTTTAATCCAATTAAATTTTTATTAATTAAAGTCATGAGAATCTGGTGGAGGCAAAATTGGAGGAGATATTACGATGACAAATTGAGTCACTTTTCTCTGATTTGATCTTTTTCAACACGGTTCCATGTCTTTTCTTCCCCGACCCTTTTTCCCCGACACTTTTTCCTCGTCACTTTTTCCCCGACCCTTTTTTCTGAAACAATTTTCCCAGTGGACTCTTCCATAAGTGTACCAAGGCTCTTTTCTCTTATATAAAGGATGACCGGACAGGACTCTGTCTATCACTAAGAATGCCTAAAAGCATATGCATGTTCTGAAACTAACCTTACCTAACCAGTCAGAACTCTGCCAACCCCTATCAATGACTAAAAGCATATGCGTGCTCTGAAACTAACCTAATCTAACCAGTCAGAACTCCACCTTCTTCTAATAATGCCTAAAAGCGTGGAATACTTTTATTCATATTTATTGACATCACAAGGAATGAAGTGTCGGGGAAAAGTGTCGCGGAAAAAGTGCTAGGGGAAAAGTATCGCGGAAAAAGTGCTAGGGAAAAAGTGACGAGGACAAATTGTTCAAGGAAAAAATGTTACCAGGAAAATATTACAAGGAAAAAGTGTAGGGGAAAAAGTGGCGGGGAACAAGTGTCGGGGAAAAGAAGACGGGCTACCTTTCAACACATATTACGTGCATTTTTTAAGGCGCAGGCTTTCTGTTCTTAGATTCCAGTAACTGTTAACAAAATAATAACGTTGCATAATTATTTAAAATAATTATTGCTAATAACAAATTAGTATAAAAAATTAATTGTTAGGAAGAACTAATAGCTGTTATTATTTAAAATGTGGTATGTAGAGGTTTTCTATCCACTGTTAGGTCACTGATTACGAATCCGATTTTCAAAATTAAAAAATGACGGATCTAATATAGTCGACCAAATGGCCGCCGGACGGATGGTTCGCAATCTGCGATCTCAAGACTCCTTATATATTAAATTTAAAAAAAATCACTTAAAAAATTCGTGACTGAAAGATGCGATTAAAAAAGGTCGTCGACGTAACATGTGATAAACTCGAACATTTGCGTTCCTAACGTCCCACGCAGTGCCCTCATGAAACCGCTACCGGCGGTTTTAATACCTAAAGGGACCCGCGTAAACTGATAAAGGTGTCCATTATGAAGGAAAGCCTTACATTTTCTTGGTGCCTCATTTAATGGTATATGCCAATATCCGCGCACCAAATCGGTGTTTGAAAAATTGTATCTTCAAATTTTTGCATAATATCATCCATAAGTGGAAGCGATTCATTGCCGGCGATAATGATCGCATTTATAAAACGCTCATCAAGACATAAACGGATTTCCCCATTTTTCATATTATATTGCAAAGGATTGCAGTACGGGCTGCATGACCTTTCGATAATGCCCTGTTCGAGCACCATTTGCTTCTCCACAGCTGATCGTTGGTGGATGGGAACAGGGTATGATTTTCTGATATATGGTTTGTCCGTTCTTACGTTGTTTTTATATTCGAACTTTCGGAGACACCCAGGAAACATCGAAAACACATCCTGGTTACTAATTAGCAAATTTTCCACGATGCTCTTTTCGTTTTCCGATAGTGCTTCAATTTCCGCCACGTTTTTCCGAATTTCCCTTTCGAATGCTGCACGATTATTTTCATCACCCGGAAGCCTTACGACTTTTCCTTCCGTATTCAGAAAATCTTCCCGAACTATCTCGCAATCGCTCACATCCCCCATTTCCGAAATACTCTAATCAATCGGACTCTCCAAATTGCCCTGGATTAAATTATTAATTTCCCCGGCTTTTAATGACAGGTCGCTACCCGACAAAGTCCCAGGTCGAGAAGTTACTAGATTTTCCGGAATTTTCTTACCCCACAGATAGACAGCCTGATATTCAATATCAGTTACCCCTGCGTGACGTTTCAGCCAGTCGATTCCCACTATTATGCAGTTGGTAAGTCCGGACACTACCAGAAAAGGATCCCAGACAGTGACGTGATTTACAGTTATTTCTAAGCGAATTTGTCACTTAACCGTCACCGATTTGCGGCCAGTAGCTGTAAAAATGGCTAGATTACTCACCGGCAGTTCTATGATTCGGTCATCTTTATTTACCATATTGTATATTTCTTCGGATATGCAAGTAATGTCACTCCCTGTATCCACCATTATTTCTGTATTTTTACCCATAATCGTGACATGAATTCTCGGACTTACGACATGTTGCTCTTTTTTTTTCATTTCTAAGGGTAAGGCTAACTAAGTTTGACCGTGTTGTAAATACGAAATTAAATTTGTAAACAATTCAGAATTTCCCGCGCTATTATTACCAACAATATTGTTTACGTTATTTGATTTATTTCCCGGAATGATATTTTAAACATTGTTTACGCTACTTACGTTAGCTCGACTCGTGTTTACCAGTACACTACCCGTTATATTTAACTTGCGGAGACCTAATAACTTGCGCAATGACATATTGCTGTTTGGTATTTTCCTGACGAAGTTGCTGCTCTGAACTGTCACACTTAGAGCGTGCATTCTTTTCAACTCTTCTTTAAGCTCCTCTACATTTACTGCACTGCTCTCGGTCATTTTTTCCCTTTGCGCAGGTTTCGTAATTTTTGTGGGCACTAGAATTTTTTCGTATTTTAGAAACTTGTAACTAATTCACCGTGATCGAAAATTCAAAATACCAAAATTTAGCGTTAAACTAGCGTCCACCTAGTCCCTGTTCAGGCGCCATTTGTTAAAATCATAATCTTTTATTTCTTTATTTTTATCCCTACACTCTACAAATATGAGAAAATACGATATCCCTTTACTCTACACCATACTACCACATTACCTTTTCTATCGAAAGTTATACGCACAATTGCCACAAGTTACCACCACGAGAAAGTTATCATTACAATTTATTGACATGCTCTAATTCTCTACGCTCAACAGAATTCATTTCCATAATTTACCACGCAGCTTTGTCACAGATCTACAAGAAATTATTTATCACTAGTCAAATCAGAGTACAGATCCCCACGTGCGAATATCTAACCGGAGTCTACTAAAATAAAAAAAGGAACAAATCCGTCAAATTGGGGCACAATACTCCGAAAATGGTCACTGCGTGTTGGCCAATTGGATAGGAGGCGATAAGGGTGGCGAGACTAAATCGTTGACCACGGATGAATCAGGTTCCTGAAGTAGTGCAGTGTTTACGACTTCCTTTCTTACTTCCGATCGATGGTTTCTGATTTCCTGTTTAGAAGGATCTGATGCAATTTTTTACTTTGGAAAGACAGGGTCAGTCTGAAGATATAAATTGCTGTGTTGTAGTTCGATCCGCAATGCAGTCCTTATCACACCCAGTCCTTACCCAACCCTTTTATACGCATTCTTTTATAGAGAATCCCCCAACACTTCGATTTATATTTATGTTATCGATCCACACAGCCGCTTTAGACGTCTGACATGCTAGCAGTATAGGGTAGTCAGAATTTAAAATCAATAGTGCCAAAATTGAGTGCTTTTTAGGTGCTAATTAGGTGTACTAATTCAAACTTAGGTGCTCCTCCCGATTATAGAGAAATCGAAAATTCAAGTCCTAGCGTAACGAAACAGGAATGAGAATTAGGTGCTTTTAAAATATCAATTTAAAAAATTAGATTCTCGCACCCACAAGTCGAAAATCCACCCCTAATGATATTTACCCAAGAGGGAAGTACCTCTGAAGTTGATAGTAAAAATTTAAACTGTATCTCATTCTGTCTAATTATTTAGGTGCTTTTAAAATAACACTATAATACCTAATTTTAGGTAACGATGGATTTTCGACTAAAGGGTATTTGGTATTGGTATTGGTATTTTCTTCATCAGGCTCGAGTGAACCCCAGACATCAGCACACTTAGCTGTTTGCCTTTGTATGCTATTCTTGATGCTACTCAGGGTTCCGTTGGATAACCAGCTGCTTTGCAGAATCTCAGAAGTTGCCCGAGATTCCGCTCCCTGACTTCCTCCTTGCTTACAAGTGGAGAGTCCAGGTATCTCCTTCGACTCTCCATCAGTGCAGGGCACTCGCATAGGAAGTGAATTGATGATTCCTCCTTGTTTTCATCACATCTAGTGCACATCGGTGAAGGTTTCCTTCCTACGATGTGACTGTGCTTGTTTAAATTTCCATGTCCGGTTAGGATTTCGATGGAGATTCTTATTTCTGTTCTGTTTAGTTCGAGCAGTCTTTCAGCCCATCGGTCCGCCTGCAGCTCTCCTGCAAGGCTTTTGGTTGTGCTGCATTTTTTGTTTTTGATCCACTCTCTAACCTGTTGGGATTTCATTTGTCTCTCCAGTAGGTTGAGTCCTTCTTGAAATGGCAGTGCCACCCTCCCAGTCAAGTCAGTTCCATTTACTATTCCCGACTTGGCAAGGGTGTCCGCTCTTTCATTTCCTTTCCAGCCCATATGGCCAGGTATCCAGGTCAGGCTGAGTTTGTTTCTTTCGGCCAGGTTACGTAGGCAAGTCTTTGTATCTCTGACTAAAGCTGATTTGACGACTGGATTGTCTATCGCTCTCAATGCAGCTTGGCTATCCGAGCATATCCATATCGTTTTATTTGTCACTTCTTTCTCCATGAGGGTCTCGGCACACATGAGGATTGCCGCCACCTCTCCTTGGAAAACAGTGTTAAATTTGTTGAGCTTGAGGGAAAAGTTCTCCCGCAGCTTCGGTCCGCAGTACCCTGCGCCTACACCCTGGTTGGTTTTGGACCCATCTGTGAACCAGATGATGCCATTCCTGGGTATTGCTGATTTATTTTTCCAGTCCTCCCTGTTGGGGAAACAAACCTTAAAGTTGTTTTCCCCCGTGTGGTGTGTCTGGATCTTGTCTTGTGGTTGGTACCACATGTCTCTCAGGTTTCCTTGAAAAAGATTGTTGAACCAATCTTGCTTACCTGTCAAGCTTCCCAAGCACTTGAGTCTATACACGGTTCTCATGGCTTCGCATTTTACTGCCTGAGCCATGGACGGTACGCCCAAAAGAGACCTCATTGCTGCTATGGGTGTACTCTTCCCTACCGAGCAAATGCCCCTAAGGAACATAGCCTGTACCCTGTTCAATTTTTGTTGAACTTGGGTCTTTTCTGTCCTCTGCCACCAAATTGGCGAGGCATAGGTAATCCTTGGTAACACAATCTGTTGGTAGATCCAGAGCAGTTGTTTCGGTCCTAAACCCCAACTGTTACCAAGAGCTCTCCTACAATGCCAGAAAGTGGCAATTGCTTTGTGACATTTGTTATCCAGGTGACCATTCCAGATTAATTTTTTATCCAGGGTTACTCCAAGATATTTGGTTTCGCTGGCATATGGCACCTGCTTCCCGCCAATCACCATTTCCCCTAGTTTTTTGATCTTATATTTTCTAGAGAAAATGATGACGGCAATTTTTTCCGGTTGTATCGATAGCGCTTTTTCATTGCACCATTTTTCCACAACCCTCAGGGCTTCTTGTACCAGCTCCTGCAAAACTTCCTCGTAGTTGCCTCTAGCGAGGATAGCAATATCGTCCGCATATCCAATCGCATAGATTCCGCTATCGTTGAGTTTCCTGATCAAGCTATCAGCTACCAGGTTCCAAAGAAGTGGGGACAACACTCCACCTTGAGGACAACCCTCAGAGATCTTCCCCTCCACTAGGGTACCCTGCCATTCCGTATAAATATACCTATTTCTAAGGGTGCTCACAATCCAACTTATGAGTTCCTTGGGCACCCCATGTTCTTCCGCTCCTTTCCGTATTACTTCCACGGAGGTGCGGTTAAAAGCACCCTCAATATCTAGGAAAGCACCGATGCACGTTCCCTTCGTACTGAGTTGCTTTTCTATAAAGCCCGTGGCTGACATAAGTGCCAACTCAGCAGATTTGCCAGCCTGGTAGGCATACTGTTCCCCATGGAGAGGTAAGCGTACCAAAGGACCTTCTATAAGATACCTATCAACCAATCTTTCCAACAATTTTAGTAGGAAGGATGTTAGGCTGATCGGTCTGTAGTCCTTTGCCTCCACGTAGTTCCTGTTTCCAACTTTGGGTATAAACGAAACTCGTGATTTCTTCCATTCTGTAGGTGTGTAACCAAGCGCAATGCACCCCCGAAGAAGTCCAGTCAGTGGTCTCAGGATAGCCCCCAGGCCTTCCTGAAGGAGGGCCGGGTATATGCCATCCGGTCCCGGTGACTTGAACGCCTCAAAGGCCATTAGTGCCCTTACAACCTTGTTTGGATTTACAACTTGGGCAGCGAACCCCCAGTGCCTCCCTTTACTAGTAGTAGGCTCCTCGGGGGCACCGTTCGATCTCAGTTTAATGCTTGGAAAATTGCTTGTCAGCAACCTTTCCAGTGTTTCCTTCGGAGATTTGGCAAACTCGCCATTTTCTCCTTTGATAAATCGTAGTTTACCATCATTTCCTTTTGATAGTATTCTCGCTAATTTTGCAGTAGAGGGTATACTCTCCGTTTCCGAACAGAACTCCCTCCATGCATTTATCTGAGACTCTCTAATCTGCCTTTTGTAGGCTTTCAACCTATCCTTGTAAGCCGTCCAGACTTCTGCTGTGTCAGCTTTCTTTGCTCGATTAAATAGTCTCCTCGTCTCCTTTCGGCTACGCTCCAAGGCTGATCCCCAATTAAGCCTTCCCCTTTTGGGGTTTACTTTCTTGAGTGGGCAATTGGCTTCGAACGATCTCATCACAGCTCCCCTAAGAAAGACCTCTGTGTACTCAAGATCGTTTTTCGCTCCATACTTGCCTTTGAAGCCCTTCATCCTGGCTTGCAGACTTTCTCTGAACCCTTGCCAGTTCGTGCTTCTTGGATTTCTGGACCATTTCTCTGCAGGGTTAAACTGTTACAGTTTGGCCCGAATCAGTTTGTGATCCGAGAGCGAGGGTTCATCAATAACCCTCCACTCCTGGACAGCCTCACGCATGCCTCGGCTGCATAGAGTGAGATCCAGGACCTCTCTTCTGTTTGCCGTTACAAACGTTGGCTCAACTCCCTCGTTCAAAATTTCGAGGTTAGTGGATATCAGGTATTCCATGAGGGCCTCCCCTCTCTCATTTGTGTCGGTGCTCCCCCACAGAGTACTGTGAGCATTTACATCACAACCTATGAGGAGATCAAGGCCCGCATTTGCGCAGTACCTGACTAACCTAGTTAGCTCCTCCGGGGGAGTTTCCCTATCGTGCGCAAAGTAGGCTGATGCAATCACCAAGCTCCTTTCCCCTATTCCCTGAGAGACTTTAACCGAAGCTAGGTCCCTAGTAGAGAATTCCTGTAGCAGGGCAGCGTCCATGTTTTTAAGAACTACGCATGCCCTCTGCATTTCATGAAGTCCACTGGCGTAGACTGTGCCAATCCTACTCAGGCCCCGAATCTGACCTTTGTAGCACCACGGCTCCTGTATTAGTGCCATGGCTGGTTTTGTATGCGTCACTTGCAGGTCCCTCATAAGTTGAGCTGAGGCACCTTTGCAGTGATGCAAATTAATCTGGAAAATTTCTGCACGACCGTTAGCCATTGGAACTAACTCGCGCTGGAAGCTCCCGTCGCCGAACTTATCGGGTTTTTAGAGGTTGGCCTGAATACAACCTCTCCTGTCCCCAGATAAGCTCGGTAGCCGCGAGACTCGAGGCGCTTGGCCGAGTCTTCGTCCACGCCGAGAACCAGAAGGGTGCCATGCGGCAGCTCCTCCCTACGGTGGACAACCCACGTCCCGACCCTCAAACTAGCATTCTGCCTGTCCAAAATCTTAAGCAGGATGCTAGTCTCTTTCTTGGTTGGTGGCGCGAGTACCGTCATTTTAACTCTCTTGACGAGTTCCTCAGGGAGTACAAGCCTCACCTTTCGGCCCCCATCAAGGGTTATCTGCGGAATTGCTTCCCGCAGCCAACAGGCACTCTCGTCATCCACACAAGCGAAAGTGGCAATTCCTCCTCTCAGGTGAGACTCCACGAACCTGGGTATGAACCCCCCTTCCGGGATGTCCACAACCCGGTCAATGATGACCCCCCTGAGTTGGTCAAAGACGCCCATCTCGACCCGCTCCCCTACGTCCTCGCCAAAGGCAATCAATACCCTTGGGAGTCCAGCAGCGGCCGTCGAGTATGACATCCTTGTTGCGGATGCATGCCCCTGACTCTTGGTCTTCTTCCCTCGGGGTTTGGCCGTGGGATCCGAAATACTCCTCTCGGCCTTCCTTTTATCCCCAGAGGGAGGACCAATGGACTGTGTAGCGGTTGAGGTTGATCCGGGATGCCCTTCCAGACGGGTTCTAGCCCCAGCCACGGTAGATGCCGCCTTTTTCTTCCTCGAACCGCTTACTCTCGGTGGAGGACGCTCCGGAAGGGGGAGACCTTCAGCCTCCGCCCTTCTCTTCGCCTCCTCGTACTACCGACTACTCATACTACCGCTACCCACTTGGCCTTTCGCCTCTGTGCGCCGTTCATTCGGATCGGGCTTGGACGAGTTTCTTCCGCCGTACCGGTCTCCATCAGAGTGTTCTTAGCCACATCCGACGTTATCTCCTCGGTGCAAGGCACCTGAGGCTCTTGTTTTTTGGTTATTTTCATCTGTGTGTCCATTTGAGTCCCACGAGAAGCTAGGGAAATAAAGGTCACACCTCGCAGAGCCCCGCGATACGAGGTGAAGGCTATGTACAATGGGAGGTCGCCCGGTATCCCAAGGGCATCGTTTGCGGTACAGCTTCCCCTGTACCATGCATCCCTAGGCACGATAGCTCCCACCTGTGGATTGGAGGATCCATTCTTGGTCACGGCACCTCAGAGGTCCTTTGCCCAACCCCCCTCCAGCCCGAAGGTCGAGGTGGGGCTTGAGTTTCTAGAGCCCGTTTATAGAGCCCCGAACCATTCATCGGAGAGCCCGGTTTATAGGGATCCGCATTCTCTCACCACTCACACTGCTATCGACTCAGGACCTCCTGTATGGTGTTTGTTAAGCCCCCCCACCACGACAAGGTGATAGGATCAAAACGGGGGGGTCGACTAAAGGGTGCGAGCACTTAATTTTTTATATTCATATTTTAAAAGTACCTAAATAAGTAGACTAAATGCGATATAGTTTAAATTTTTGCTAATGACTTTACAGGTACTTCTCTCTTTACTAAATATCGATAAGGGTGGATTTTCGACTTGAGAGTGCGAGCACCTAATTTTTTATATTAATATTTTAAAAGCACCTAAAAAGCACCTAATTCTAATCCCTGTTTCGTTACGCTAGATTCAACCTTCTTGTGTATTGGTGGGGTGTACTGCTAGCTTTACGTCACGCCCGCAGTACATACTTGAATTTTCGATTTTTATATAATCGGAAGGAGCACCTATTTAGCACCTAAAAAGCACTTAATTTGGGCACTATTGATTTTAAATTCTGACGAACCTGTACTGCTAGCATGACAGACGTCTGTTTTAGCACACAACAACAAACGAAAACAGAGATGTGAAAAACCAGCGACGCCGACATACAAACACGCTGGTGAGGGGGAAACGCGCGGAATTCAAAAAGTATCATGGTCGATATGACACACGACGCACGCTAGTGCCTCGAGCGCTCGTACTGTGCACTCGAATTTTGAACTAAATGCACCCGCGAAATTTAAACATGACACATTACATTCATACTATTACACATGTATAAATAAATAATGAAAATGTTTAGTTTTAATCAGCATTTATTTTTATTATTACGTATACAAAATGCAATCATAACAAAGATGTATAATTAAGTATGATCATTGGATCACTGAAGCAGTTGTTACTGCATATTTTTGCGTATTAAACAATGTACACAACCCCTTATTTTAATGAATAATGAAACTTTATTTTCGATAATTTCAAGAAAAACACATTTAAAGCCCTAGAAGTTGACATAATGCTAAATAATATATGCAAGAATGTTGCATTGGAACATGTGTGTAAAATCGCATTTTACACATATATATGTCACATACGATATTTTTTTAAACAGTGGGCGAAAACGGCAAGTGTTTCGCATTCGCGTGCGTAAAATTGAATATTACGTTCTAAACTCATAGCCAGAAGGACATTGGATTAAAACCTCGCAGAGCCGAAATATTTTTTGTGCGATTATTTTCGGCACATGTCATAAGAATAATATTGTGAGCGTAATAAACAAATTAAATATCATAAAAAATGATATCTTATGTTGGCATTCAAAATATCAAAATTTAAGTAATTTAAAAAAGGGCATAACAATTTAAAAAGCAATACAAAGTTGCACTCAATTTTTTTTTTCAGTGAAAATCACTGTAAGTAAGTGAATTTTAACTCTCAGGATTTATGAAAATTGGATCAACCTCCTTGAAGTGGAATTTCACGTAAACTTAGAATGTAATTCTTACTTTCTTTAAGTGAATTTTTTTACTGTATAAAAGTTAATTTTTTACTTTATTACGATGAAATGTGTCATTTTTTATGGAAGTTATTTTTCTTTTCTTTATATCATGAAATTGTATTCTTGGTATTTTTACCTACTACTGATTTCAACTAATTGTAAATGATACTTACTTCATATTCATATTATATTGTAAATAGATTATTCTGATTCATTATATGTTACAATTTTAAATAAGAATTCTGTTATATTCTATTAACTCACGTATATTGAAAAGAAAAATAATTTTTATGGAAATTAATAACAATGTTGTATAACACGATATACATTCTACATATTTAAAATATACCTAAATATTATAAACCTCTGTATACAAAATTATTTATTTTGTATTTTTTTTACAATTATTACCAATAACAGTCAAATCATTACTTTTGATAATAAAAGGGCCACGCACAAAACGTATGGAAAATGGCTCCCAGTCGATTTGGTTGAAATTGGAGTATGTTGCAGTTCAAGTGATTCTGAACCAATGTTTCCATAGGCTCAACCTTATCCTATGAAAAGTTTTTATCCTAGAAGGTCCGGAAAAGCATAAGATACGAATTTGCTGATTTCAGTTGTAGCAAATTATTATTATATTATTAGTAGTGTGAGTCAGCGTGAGTGAGCGTATGCGTGTGCGCGTGCGTGTGCGTGTGCGTACCTGTGTGGGCGCGCACGTGCGCGTGTGGGAGCGCGCAGTAACCCAGAAACAATGTTGTGGACGTGACGAAATTGGTCAGAATGCTCGTCTTCTTGGCTTTATGCCTCTTTCGGCAGCCGCTGTCAATATCGAGGGTGCCGATCAAGAAGAACAAGGATCGATCCAGTGCCGGGGAAAAATTTTTAAAACAACCCTGTAGATCTCGTCGACTTCGTCCTAGTGGTCGAAGTCTCAGGTACGCGAAACCTTTTCCTTCCTTCATAGAGCATCTGTACTCAATAATTCTGCCGTCATTCTTCCCCTTTAGAGCATTTGAAAGTCCGGAACGAGGGTGCGGCAGATTCAAGGCGTCTAAGGAGGATTCGCTTACCTGGCCATCGTCGAGTCCGACCTACGGCGAACCAGCAGCGATTGTTGAGATCCACACCAGGGACGGACCATGAGTTCTTGGGGCCCCAAATAATAAGAAGACGACAGGAAGAGAGAGAAAAAATAAAGAAGAAAGTCCTTCTCTCCTGCGGTAATACGTATGTTCGATTTGTGATTTTATATGTATTTTATTCCGCGTAATTTATTATCGTTATGACCGTTACGGACGATAGTACGTACCTCGCCTTATCAAATAGTATATTATAATTTTCTATAATATTTAAGCCATTATAATAGATCTCAGGTTGCAAGTGGGATGAGCGAATATCGTATTTAACGCAATGCAATATTCGTACATCCGGTGCACGGTTACAACGTGGTCCGAGCGACCACAGCAGTTTAATTCTTTGTAAATTGCTTAAATGAATGTTCGTGGAACCAGTAAGCAGTTTTCGATGGCAACCTGCTAGCGTTTGCAGATCGCATGGCCACACTCGGTGTCGACTAGCACCCTAAAGGAGCTGTCGTCAGCGGTTTCCCGCACGAAAACTGCATATCGCGCGTGTGACCGGATAGACAATCCGTCTTCATCGTCGACGGATCCCAAAAAGCGCGATAGTCTTTAGTCAGTCAGATCACCGAAAGCAAAGAGACAATTTCGGGTCGTTCGCAACTTTCCACGCGAGAGACCTAGATCCCGAGGTACTAATTTCAGTCGGGACTTAGTCGATTTCATACATCTAAGCTCAGCGATCTGCCTCTGGAAGTCATCCGACTCGTGGCTTCCGAACGCCGGGAAAACCGAGTGCGCGCTCCGGTCGTTTACTATAGCGCGCCGATAATAATCATTTCTGTACGGGTGCTGGTCGGGATAATAACAATAAATAATAACTGTGCGAAGAGCATAAAGAGAGTGTTCCTTAAATCCCGACCCAAAGAAATCTGCATCCTTAACATGATACTTTTTGGTGTCAGAAGTGGGATCCGCGAGTGATTTCGCCAAATCATTTCGGTTATCCCGTTTACGCGGATCCGAACAGTGACTGTGTATTCCTGTTGGGATATAACTAAAGTGCACCCGTGCTTGTGAGTGCTGCCCAATTGTGCCAGTGCCCATTACGAGGAAGATGATCCAAGCAGCCCTCTTCTTCGGAATCGCCGTTACAGCCTCCATCCAGATCATCGACGGGTAAGTCGCGACCATTTCCTCCCTACACTGCCAAACGTATTAATTTCCACCCATTTCTCTGTACATTTCTATAATTATAATTTAAAAAGCATCGACTAATATTCCATCACGGGTCATTCGCGTACGTTAATGCATGAAGGGATTCCGCGACAACCTCAGTTCGCCTGCGAATGGGAGAATAAAAAAGCGTAATCAATTATTACGTAAACACAGAACGGCGGGCGAAAATTCCTCAGTTCCGAGGATTTCTCGGACGCGACGCAAGGTTCTTCGGTTGACCAGAAACCTCCGAAAATGAGTGACGGTACTCAAACCAACCTCCGTATGATGAAAGGGATCGAATCCGGAGACGTCATAGGCCAAATTCCCGATTTTCATGGCATTCGCGAAGAGTACCCGGAATTCGAGGACCCGTGTAAGGACGCGTTGGCGCTACTTTCCGAGGAGGGTTTGCCACTTTTCAAATATCAATTAAGAGGGAAACCGAAGGGAAAGGCGCGATGAACCGGAGGTGTATCTTATGAAAATCTCGACTCTAATTCAAGGGGAAAACGAGTCAGCCGACGATTTCGGTACGCGTATGACAAAGCTAATTAACTATGGGATCGCCGCCACGAGGGCATCGCCATCTTATGATGCAGACCTTCGCCCTACTTTCGTAAGAGTTATCGAACAACGGGCATTATTAGACCATTTTATTGCGGGTCTTAAGGGCATGTTAGAGTTACTAGTGCAGCAGACGAATCCGACGACGCTCGAAAAAGCGATCCAATTAGCGAACGTCGCGGAGCGCAGGTATTTTTCAAAGGACTGCGTGGAAGAATTCCGTCGGGTACGTCGCGAGGGAATAGACCGATCCGCCGCCGTGTTACTCGTCGACGAGGACGAACAACGTCGTCGTACAGATGAGCAACGACGCAGCAGGGAAGAAGGAGTTTGTCGCGCGGACACGTGCAGCGGCGATGAGTGCACCTGTTGTGGAAAATTTGGCCACCCCGAACGAGAATGCGCGGTACGGATACATAACAGTACGAAATGCGAGTACTGTGGACGCATTGGCCATAAACATGACCGGTGTTATGCCCGAAAAAGGGACGAAAATGTGAAACTGCGAAATCCGAGGGGGCCCCAGATAAATTCTCGCGACGGCACTTGCAACGTGCACGAAACCCCGCATAATTCGTCATACACACGAGAAAATTCGGGTACTAATCGCGGAGGATCCATGCGGGGGTATCGAGGAAAACGGGGTCAGAGGAAGGCTGACAATTCTTTAAACTCCCAGGACGCTCGGAATCTGACTGGGTTCCGAGCGAATCACGGATCCAGTCGGAAGGACAAGTGAGGGTGTTGAAAACCCGAGAGCAGCAGTCCGTCTCGGAGCTGCTGAATTCGCTAAATTTCCGCGATTAGGGATTACGAGTTGCGATCTCCACGGTTCAGTGGGTATGTTCCTCGTCGATTCAGCGGCGGAAATTAATATTGTGAAGCTCTCGAAATTACGCCGCGACATGTATCCTGATACCACCTGTAAATACGAGCTTACTGGTATCGGTGAAGGGGTAATACATACCTACGGTTGCGCGAAAATTAATTTTAAAGGGCTAAATATTGAGGCTCAAATAGTGTTGGATGATTTTCCGATCTCTGAAGATCATTTAAAGCCACTGGAAGCTCTGAAACATTTAAAAAATTGTACCACTCGCCTCCATCGCCTCGGGACAAAGCTTGAGGATTATGACTATGGCGTCAAATACAAACCTGGAAGGTGCAACGTTAACGCCGACGCACTGTCCCGAAACCCTACCGATGGAGTGCACGAAGATTTCGACAATATAAGCGATCATGAGGAAATCGAAACCCTCGAAAATCGTCAAGTGCTTCCCCTTCGAAAGATAAAACTGAACCTACGTGGAAGCAAACGTCGAAAGGAATTTCACCAATACCCAACACGACCACGATCTAGTTCATGTTCGGATAATCCAAGAGGTCTCAAAAAACGACGCGAAGATAAAAACGTTACCGCCACCCCCGAGGTAAGGTGCGTGACTACGGAAATGCCGCCAAAATCGAAGCGACAGCCGAAAGGATCATCGCAGAGTAAACACTGGGCATGGGTACCTGTCGAGGACGATATAGAAAAATCTCCTGAGCGGTTAAGAGAACCCAGAAAAACGCGGTCAGGGCTGAAATACCTGAGGGATGACCCTTGGAACTCACCTACAACGCGTGGAAATCGGCCTAACGAGCAAAAACTCGCGAGCGAAGACCCAACAGCGGCGCTGTCGGTGAACGAATATCGTTTGGACAACACCGTAATCAAGGGCACTGATTCCATAGACGGGCATTCCGGAGCATCCCAGGATATCATATCAGACATCGGGAGATCTATTAATACCCGAAATGACGATTACCGAATTCGGTGGGAGGGACGTATGGGGTTCTGGCCTGTCGAAAATGTCATACCAGAAACGGACGAAACAGCGTATAATGTCGATTATTCTCGCGAAAAAGAGGGAAATAAAATACCCTCCCCCGAAAAAGTAGATGGTCGAAAAAATTCCTCATCGGATAAAATGAATTTTCCGACTATTAAACCCTGCTCCAAACAGCGTATCCGGGTAGAATTTAACATCGAGCGGCTGGAGAGCGATCTCGGAAACACCGAGAGCTCGGAAACAGCAGAGCATTGGAAAAATTGTCGCAAGAAGTCGCGAACGGCGGAGGAGGAACCCGGAGAACGTTGCGAACGACACATCGCACAGCGCAACGAGCTTCGTAAAAGAAAAGGGTTCGCAAAGCGTAGCGCGGACGAGAAGGAGAATAGGGAGAGGAACGGTATAGGCAGCGAAGTTGCAGGGAACACACCGTCTCGCCACCCGTGCCATATTGGGAACGGAGTGACCCCCTCTCCACGCCGCGCAGAGAGAGAGAGAAAGGACGAGTAGATAAGAAGACAGATATTACAGCCGCTACGTATAACTCAAGTAGCGAAATGCATTTGCTATCCATTTATAGTGTAAGTACATGCGATGAGGGGCAGGGAGGCATTGAGGTCCGAGCGGCCCCCTCCCCATTCCCCAAGGAGCAAGAGAACTTTATGGGAACACGTAGTGACGGTTCCTCGCGTAATTTTAATTTTATTATAAATTTTTATAATAATTCGTAAATTTATGATTAATTTTATTAAAAAATTAATTAAATGTTTATATTTCCTCGCGTAACGGTGGGTCTGGTGGTCTAAAACGGACTGAGCCCCTAATTTCCCCCTCCGCGTCGCGCGTAAGCGTTGACGCGTGCCATGAGGAGAGTATGTCACTTGATACGGATAGATTATCCGAGGTGGAAGTGACACGTTCGACCGAAAGTAAGGATCGAACATCTCCCTTGTATAATTATCAGCTGGATAAAAATTGTGCCGAACCTTTCGCGTTACTAGTCCGCGATGAGGAGACTGTCCAGAACGGAAATTGCCTGTTTGACTCCCTCATAAAGGTGCACCAACTGCAGATGACTCCGGGAGAACTCAGACTCATGTTGCTCGAACTCGGACGCTTTAACGAATGCGCCAAACCCAAGTTTACACGCGAAATTCTTGCCTCTCCGTATGTCTATGCAAACGACAACCACATACGTCTCTTTGCATTGCACTATAAGGTGAACGTTTGTGTTCACCATAACGAGGACCCGATAAGGACGCGATATTATCATATCAAAATTTCCAATACGGCCAGGTTGTACCATTTATACCTGGAGAGGGAGCATTACACCCCGTATAGGAGAATCGCGTGCCCGAGAACGCCTGATCCTGGCGGTGGTTCGTCAGACGATGGCGACGGGCCATCCGACGACGAGGGCAACGACTCGTCCTCGAATAATGGCGAAAACAGCCGGTCCAGCACCGAGGGTCCCACCGGTAGACCCTTACCTGATTCGTCCTCCGACACTCAGGAGGAATCAGAGTCGGAAGCTTCCGATGATAATGAGAATGACTCGCCGGAAGCTGGCGAGCCCATTATAAAATTTTCCAAGCATCATTTAACCTGTGAAAAAGGGCATATCGCTTTTTTCACTACTGCAGACTGTCTCCTCGACAGCGAAGTGGGTCAATTGCTTGTAGAGAAATCCTTAATAACTAAGGATAATTTAGTGCAAGGCAGTCCCAAAATTGGCGAAGTCGTAGTAGCCAAGTCGGGAAAGTATTTGATATTCGCGCCAATAGTAAAGAAATCTATTGGAAAACGAGCATCAAAGGCTGCCATAACATCTAACATAAAGCAATTAAATCGGAAAATTACGGAATCCGGGGTTACTACGGTACACATGGGGTACGATTATGACATGCTTACGAAACAGACATGGTGGACGATCCCAGAGATTCTTCGTCAAGGGATAAAACGGAAAATTATGATAATGATTTTTAAGGATTCGTTGGCAGTACCCTCATCGGACAAACGTAACGCCATTATTAAAGAACATTACTGTTCGGTGTTCGGGGGTCACAAAGGGATTAATAAGACCTATCGACGCTTACTTCGGACCCATTATTGGAAAAATATGCGAATCGATGTGGGCGAAGTGATAAAACGTTGTTATGAGTGCCAACATAAAAAAACGAATCGGAATAAAACAAGACTCCTCATGATCATAACCGATACTCCCGCTGAGGCTTTTGACAAGATATCAATGGATATCTGGGATCCAACGACAACATCCGAGGATGGGAATAGATTCGTCCTTGCAATTCAGGACCTATTAACCAAATACTCCATAGGAATCTATTGCCAAAGCACTCGCCACTAACTGTATTTGCACGTTTGGTACGCCAAGAGCCATACTGACAGACCAGGGTAAATCCTTTATGTCAGAGACCTTCGAGGAAATGGCTCGTTTATTTAAAATAAAAACGTTCGTTACGTCGGCATATCACCCGCAATCGAACGGGAGTATCGAACGAAGCTATCACGTCCTGGCAGATTATTTGAGGTGCTTCGTGAAACGTCGAGAAACTTGGGACACTTGGTTACCATACGCGATGCTTGCATATAATACGAGCGTTCATGAGGGTACAAACTATACACCGCATGAATTGGTGTTCGGAAAACCCGCGCGCTTACCATCCAGTGTCCCACCCCGAGATCGTGTTCTGACGTATTTAGAACATGTGGAAGAGCATTCAAGGATCTTAAGAGAAGTCCAGGCACTTGCCGGATTGAATTTAAACCAAGCAAAGCACCGCTCCAAGACCTATTACGTCCGGAAGCAAAACATTAAGAACTTCCGTGTAGGTGAAATGGTAATGCTTGTCAAGGAGCCGAGATGCGGTAAGCTGGACGATTTGTTCGTTGGACCGTATGAAATTGTCAAGATCATCGGATCTAGAAATGTTAGATTAAACCTCGATGATCTGCAGACGAAGATCGTCCACATCGGCAAGATAAAGAAGGGTTAAGTTTATTTTCGATGAAAACGAACAATCCGCCTCCGAATTGGACATGTCCGTGGACGAATTTGAAGTCGGTCCTAGACGAGTTGAGGAAGCTCGGGGGGATGAACGTAATCGCTCTCCTCTTTGTGCGGATCTTCGCCTCAGAAACAGCGAGACCGCTCGATCTTAGATCCATAGAGAGGAACCCGGGGAAGGGAGAGGTTATCGGTCTCCTCTTTGTACGGTGATTCGTGCTAGCCCGCGCGAAATTCTTGTTCATGCAAAGCGTTACTTTTTATACAATAAAATAAAATAAAATAAGATAAATTCATTATTTTTCTATACAGTGTAATGCCCTTTTTCGGTATTACTTCTTCGGCGTTTTACCGCCGCCGTCTCGGGGCCGGCTACCGTCTCAGGTAAGACTTTAACGTCTTCGTGGACGTTGCGCCAGGTAGAGGCCCGACTATGTCGTTCGCCCGTCCGGACAATTAAATGCCCGAGCCCGGCTGACTCGGGGTCTTTTCGCGACCCGCACTCGCACTCACGAGAACAAGAGATCTCGTGCCAGAGGGGGACGATGTCTCGCCTCCTTCCGCGTCTGAAAAGGTGCTCGAAAACTCCCGGGGATTGCCACGCACTGCAATCCGTCTTTTTTTTCGACGAAGGGACCGGATGCATGCAAGGGAGGGTGGTTGCACAAAAAGTGGTCTCTTTATTCAATCAACATAAAATACTTATTATTCTTTAAACAAACGATCGGCTCGAGGCCACTTACATTAACTCTCGTATAGCTAAGTAGGGTGGCTTCTGCAGGCCCTGGCGGGTCGTCTTAAACGGGACCCTCTCGTCTCGCTCCAAATATCTTCCCCGCAAGGAAACTCTCCAAACTCTCTCGGGTTAAACTCGCACTCGAACTGACTCGAACGTGACACCAAAATCGGCCGTACTCCTGCTCGCGGATTCAGTGTCTCGGCAATGACGTCCGAGACCAGACTGACTTCTGGACGTTTCGTTATCGCGCTCCGCGATCGTCGCGCCGAGTCGTCTCGTGGGCCTTTTATAAAGCTCGTCGCTTCTTACCGACCACTCTGTCGGTATATTACAGTCCACTCCGTCGGTATATTATCGTCTTAGCATAGAGCTCCGAGGTTTCGAGAGGAGTATGTTACCGGCGTGTTACAACAGTTTTCTTCTCTAATACACCTTTGGAGTAGAAATATTATTAGAAACGATGTTTTATTTCTTCATCCTTGTAGGAATTATACGGCAGTGTAGGAATGCAGACGGTAAAATAATCATAAAGCATTATATTTCGGTCTGCATAGTGGGAAGGGGCGCGACGAACATTTTCCAATGTAATAATTGTCTATTACAGGGCACAATCTTATGAAAAATTTACGCATACCCGAATCCAGGAAAACCCGGGGGTTTACTCCGAGAAGGTCGGGCCCATGCGGTTATCCCACACGGAGTGGCACCTAATATCAAGAGTGCCATTATCGGGATATTTCGAGAAAGAAGATAAGATCATTAACTCACTCAATATTCTGGACTCACAATGTCGAGAAACATCGATGCAATCGTGCGGCATTACGGAAAGGATTCGTCAAACCCGTCTACAAGTTAAAGACATTGCGCGAAGAAACTACGACGCCCTGGAAATACTGACGGGCATCGAAACTCGCAGAAAAAGAGCCGTGTTTGGTGCCGTAGGAAAACTTTCAAAAATCCTCTTTGGTACGGCGGGTGAGGAAGAAATAAGCCACCTACAAGATCAGATGGATTCAGCAAATGCCAGGATATCTGAGACTGCCACCCTCATTGGTGAACAGGACAAATTCATAGTCATTGAATTTTCAGGCATCCAAGAAGGCTTGAAAACTTTAAACGCATCACTAGAAGCGCTTCGGGCGGGTCGAGAACAATTTGAGTCAATAACTGAGCGGGAATGGCGTAATAATAAACTAACGCACATTATGGCCGTTGTAGAAACGGAACTATATCGCTACGCATTAGAGGCCGACCAATTGACGAATGCGATACTGTTCGCGAAATCGGGTCAAATACACCCCGAATTCGTCTCAATGAACAATCTAGCGCAGCATATTAAAGAAATCGTCAACCTTACGCCCGACTATGATTTTCCTATACAGTTCACGAGGCTGACGCTCGATTCTCTTCTGGAAACTTCTACGTTAAAAATAACTTATGTAGAGTCATCCTTAATCTATATGCTTTATATACCATTGGTCTCCCATACCCAATTCACGATCTACGAGCATCGACCAGTTCCGGTGCCGCAAAACATAGCAAACATTTCCAGATCAGCCTTTATCCAGCCATCAGCCCGATATTCTGGAATATCAAACGACCGGAACCAATTCGTCAGGCTGACAACGAAACTCTACCGAGGCTGTAAACAGGGCGACGGGACATACGTATGTAGGGGTGAACTGCCCTTACACGCGACGGATGACCGCAGCGACTGCGAAGTGCGACTGATCACCGACATCCAGTTTAAAAATTTCAACAACTTTGATGTCCGAATTATGGTACCAGGACCGACATATTGGACAAAGCCCCGTACACCGAATATGTGGCTATACTCTGCTGCAATTGAAGAACCTATGCGAGTTATTTGTGACAACGAGGTGATCGAAAACATAGTCCTAAACAGTACCGGGGTGATCGGTCTCGCACCTGGGTGTAGGTCTCAGACAGGCGAGACAACACTGGCGGCATCCAAAACCCTTAGATCGGAAACAACGATAGAACGCTATGGATCGTCTTTACTGAACGTAACGGAACTGTTACTGAAGGATACAGTGGAGATGGTACAAATAGAGGAGAGCATCCATCACGAGGAGCTCAAAATGAAGGAATCGCACGTAGCTCCGGGAACATTGGAGAGCTGTATCAAGTTCGGGAAACTAATAAGCCGCGCATGCGCATTGGGACAAGCGAGGATCTATATAAAAAGAATTCTTACAGTTAATTAATAATTTTGAAAAAATTTGCTTCGTTCCGTGGCCATTGTTTCTAAAAAATATTCTATTAGTATCTATGAATTTATGCAGGATGATATTATACAAATAATAATAAATTTAAATTTGGTGGGTTTTTATCGTGATTGCATCAATCATGGAATCACGACCAATTTCGTTGCCGGCTAAAAACCCACCAAATTTAAATTCTATTAGTATGTTATTTACGTTCAACAATCGGGATCACTGTTTATATATACATTTCATTGATTATAATCTGTTTCTATGAAGAAAATCGTAAAAAATTAAAAAAAGACCTAAAAACATGACAATTTCTTTTTATTTTGCAAAATTGTTGCTGTTCACTTATGCAGGCAAAAAAGGTAGAGGTGCTGGTTTGGTATCGGCACACGTGGCATCGGATTTGTGAGTGCAATGGTTCTAAAAAAACACTCCGCAAATTGTCACTGTGTATTTAAATTCTTTATTTAAGTGCGATGCACTTTCAACTAAACTTAATTTCGAAGCAAGTTCTGGATTCGGAGCGAAATCACAAGATTAGAAAACTCGACCGAGAACCAAACTTCAATAACTCGCAAGAAAAAACGTGTTCGATAGCGTCGGCGCGTTTACAAAAAATAAATGCGGAACGAAGTTGAGCGTTCGGCTACCGCGCAGAGATTGCCGACTCGAGGGGGACCGGAAAACGCGCTGAATGAAATTCGCGAAAAATAGAGAGCAGTCGTTGTGCCGGAAACAAATAGCGACTTGCCTAGTGCAGAATGCGCAGTTATTTAATTCTACATATTCAAACAGTTGCAGAAACAGTCGTTTTTTCGGACAAGTGTTCAGTCATTTATTTGCACAGAGGAAGGTCAGACTCCATTAGCAACGATATGGAGCTCGTCAACGGAAATGTCATCCGCCACTTTCGCGCCGAGGAAGCCTGCACATACCTGGGAGTGCCCCAAAGGCTTGTCCAAGATATGCAGTCTCAGCATACATCCAACGTCACAATGCAGCTCTCCGAGTTCTGTATTATCATCACCGCAGCACCTATTGTCGCGACCCCAGTTGCCGTACGTCCCCTCTGATATTGAATCTGTAGTCGGAAATGAGTCGTGCCGAATATACTGGAATTACTCATTTCCGACGAGCAGGCAAATATCAGCTAATAAGCCTGACATCGCCCTTGGTGACTTCGATGACAAATCCATCTTCGTCATCGAGTTCTCTGAGCCAGCAGAGACAAACAGATAAACAAAGAAGACGAAAAATGGATGAAATATCAGGAACTCCTGTTTGAGATTCGCAAGATGTACCGAGGATTAAAAATCAAGCTCGTCGTGCTGATAATTGGAATGCTGGGAGGAATGAGACCAACTTCCATCGCAGGCCGAATGCAGAAAGCAGTGCTGCTGGGAGCTCCTCGTCTGCTGAGATCACATGAGATCCTGCAACCACTAACCCGATGGTAGAGGGAGTGGTTGCAGTTACCATCGACATGACCCGGTGCAGTCTGCAGCAGAAGGGATGGATATCGGAGCCACTTTTCTGCTGTAGTCTGCACAAGTGAATTTAGTCGGTAAACCTTGCCCTGAACATCAAGGACAAGGGAGTCCAACAAACGGGGGGTTAACCAACATCATTAACAACCTATGGTGCCTAACGCATCCCCCCCCCCCCCTCCGTAAAAAAAACTACTTTATTGCTAATCAGCACATAACAATTGGCGAGGCTCAGCAAAATATCTGTTGCTTTGCAGCCTGGCCAATTTGTGTTGTTGTAATTAATAATGAACCAATTCCTTTCGTACATTCGCTAAAAAACTTGAGGGTATGGCTTACTGCCACCTTAAATCGGAAACTCCACATTACTAAAATAATCGTCAAAATCAACTCAGTGCTTTATTCGATCAAATTCCACCGCAATTGTCTAGCAACTACATTTCGAAAACAATTGTTCCAATTCCAGATATTTCACCATAGATTATGATTGTTTAGTGTACTATGATCTCAATGACGAACAGAAAATTATGCTCCAGAGGGTCATTAATTGCTGTACCCGTTGCTTCTTTAACCTACGCAGAGATGTACGGATATCCACGTACCGTGTTAACCTGAATTGGCTCACGATTAAACGCAAGCGCAAGTACACTGAGAGAAGTTTGGCAATTGGAAACTTCAACGGTTTTTCGAATATCCCTAGTCCCATTGCATTGAACTTTATGAAGTCAAAAAGTGAGATTCCCTAGCACTAAATTTTTACCACAGAACTTCAATAACAGTCTGTATTATGACACCTCTAAAAGTGTATTGGTACATGTCCAATCTAGTCGTGAAACAGTTCAACGTTTCATTGAACGCTTAGAGCTCTACAGTTTGATGCGTGACGCTCCAATGATGGGCGTCTCAGACGCCCATCGGTAGAAGTACCAATTTCACCATTCGTGGCGCTGAGATCTCGCATCGCATTTTTTCAATAATACTATTTAATAATACTTGGCTACTTGCACAAAAAATTAAAACATCCACAAAAATTATAAGATTATCTTTATAACCTCTAGAAGTAGAAAAAATTGTTCAACACTTTGAGTCACGCATTTTTCTTTTCACTGAATTTGAAACTCGATGCTCGGGGGTTTTCGATTTTGCTGATTACGAATCCAATGTCAGCTTTACGAAATTCATCAAATACATTTTCGTAAAAATTCACGTCTTGTTAAATCTCGCAACAAAAAATTATACAATCCAAATTTCAAGTAATTATTTTTCTGTGTTTATTTATATATCGAGAACAATAAACAATTATGTATTTTTAGTCATATGAATATGTTATTTAAGTATTAATATAACAGAAAATAGCAACAAGACCGATCAGAAAACGTCAACTTAGACGTAAATAATTAAAATTCAAATAAATCCAGGTAGTAAACGTAAGTCACAACCGTGGCGCAAAGGGTTAAAACATTTTTTAACAATGAGAAGCAGCAACAACAATTGATAAAAATGCATTATATAGTCTATTGATGTTTTCACTAAAGTATTGTATTATTTTCATTATAGGATTTAGTAAGAAGCGAAATTTCACTTTACTATAAAATGAGTGTGACTTTCAGGAGAGCGGCTCAATTCTGACTTTTTACGGTGAAATTCAGTGTATTGAAGACTTTTAGAGAAATTTTATATTATATCTTTTTTTTTATATTATAATATATTATAATATTTAAAAAAAAGCATTTCTGCCATTTTAGGATATTCGACAAATCTTTACGGAAAATTACTGTGTAATCTTTAAATTTACTATGAAAGTTAATGGTAATGGATAGTTCAAATATTCTGTTATGAATTACTATTGATTTACATAGTAATTTCGGACATTATGTAGTTCTTTTAAGAATATGTCGATCCGTCCAAAATGCAGAAACGACATCTGTGCTTCCGACGGCACACAGCGTGGCTGTGCCGCGGGTTCAATGGGCGTGTGAGGCGCCCATCGTTGGACCTTTAGGAGTTTAACGTACATTGAACTGCTTCTCCACCAAATTAGAAGTGTCACGATTACAAGTTGGTATTGGTTGAGTTCAAAACATTATTTAAGACGTACGTTACCATTATGAGACTTTTAAACTTCATTTTTCGTATTAAGATACCTCAACTTTAATTTGAACAATAGAATTTCAAAAATTTTGAAGTCCCCGATTACCAAACCTCTCTCAGTGTATGCATGCTCCACCGTACCTGATTGAAAAACTTGCGTTGGCTGGCCATCAGCCCGCCTTACGTCGTTCTGCACGTCCTGCAAATGCAAACGCACTATCCATTCCATATTTCTGGAACTCCTTACGTTACTCTATCACCTTTTCCAAAATAAAAAATGAACCCCGGGCAACTACTCTCGTCAGAGGACGACTGTAATTAACTCAATGTTTTTTTCGGCATATTGGAACAGTTTAGTTATCTTTGTTTAGTTTAATTTTAATTTAGTTTAAGTTACTGATAATAATTTAACTGTAATGCATACATGTATATCTGCCCTTTGGGTCCGCTCGGGGTTTCTTTACAATAAATAAATAAATAAATAAAAATATATAACTGATTGGATATAATATATGAATGGGGCATTCCATGACAAAACATCAACTACCTTTTTAATGGACCAACCCGTTTTAAAATTCTGAATAAATTCCTACAAAAATGTTCTATATATTACCTTTGTGGCAACATAGTTAAAATTTTGGCTATACATCCGTTTACAATTTTCCATTCATTCACAATTTTACAGGTCGATTTAATTTTAAACCTTTAATTTATATTTTTATTTTTTATTTTAATTTTATTACCTTTTATTTTAATTTTTTTCCATAACGATGTTACGTCCAGCGTCGAACACAACGGAGTACAAATAAAAGAAAGAAGTTTTTAAATTTTATAATTCGTCCCTCTTACCTTGGGACGACCGGGATGGTGGAGAAATGGTGAAATAAAATATACAATTATTATTATCATTATTATAATTTATATTTTAAGTACATTACAAAATATTGGAAGATAGTATGATTTTTGGAAAGGATACTAGGGAATAATTGATTTGGGGTTCAATTAATTAACAAAAAAAAAACGTGGTTAGATTGATACTTTAAAGTTGGTACCTTAACGAGGAAGCATCCAACTTCAAGTATTTGTTTCTAATAAAAAAAAAAGAAATAAGAAAAGAAAATCCGTTTTTTTTCAATACCTCGAGGTTGGTACCTTGACGACGAAGCGTCCAACCTCAAGCCTTTGAAATAGGATTGGTTTTAAAAAAAATCGAATGAATCGAACAAGTCTTTAACAAGACAACAAAATTAAGAATCGAAAAAGTCTTTAACAAGACAACAAAATTAAGAATCGAACAAGTCTTTAATTCAATACCTCGAGGTTGGTACCTTGACGACGAAGCGTCCAACCTCAAGCCTTTGAATTAATTTGGATTGTTCTATGGAATAAGGAAAAGAGGAAAAGGAAAAAAAGAATTATCCTGGAAATCAAAAAATGGTAAACAAAATTGTATAATTATAAGAAAAAAATTAAAATAAACGAAACTTACAAATTGCTTACTAGTCGGAGATCATTTGGGTCCAACCTTAGCTTCGACTCTTCAAATTAATCTCAAACTCTCGACTCTCAGACTGTCGACTTTCGGACTAAACTTTTAAGTAAACATTTTAACTGAAACTTTTGAACTGAACTTTTGAACTGAAACTTTTGAACTGACTTTTGAAAATAGGTTTTCCTAAATCGTCACCTCGGTTAGAGCTCTAGGACTTCTCCCTCTCTATGCTCATGAGATGAGAGTCAAAAATTGTCTATGTCAAGATTGGACGATAGAGAAAAAGGGGCAGGGCTTATGCCCGGAAAAGTGGGGAAAAGTGGATATGATGTATACTATCTTCCCTTACAATATCATATTATAAACTTATATCTAAACGCAATAATAATAATTAGTAGTTAACATACAATAATAATATTACGCGGATTACATATTCGCAATTGATGATATATGCATCGCGCAATACTCCGATTACTTATTACTTATAATCATAATTAATACCGTTAAAAAGGTATTAAATTGAATAAAATAAACTTCTAAACTTATTGACATAAATCTAAGTTTACGCTGACAATGAATTTTATTAGTAACGCTTTTATAATTAATGGTTAATTGATTATAATAGTTGCAATGGTAATTGTTGGTATTACTAAGAGGACGTGACGTCATTCGGGACAAAAATTATTTAGTCTTTTTATTTTTCCACGTGTGTTCGACAACAGGAAGTGTTCTAGCGGTATAAGATATTTTTAAGTTTATTATGGGATAATGCTTCGGCCGTTGGCTACGGCGGATCGTGTGATCGAAAACTGATCTACGAACAATCATAAATTTACACGAAACTCGAGAGGGTTCGCGGCATTTCTACTACGATGATGCTCGACATGTATCTCTCGGCCACATGTTGCAAGAAGCTTATCTTCTGGTTGTCGAATGTTGGAAAATAGTACATTTCCTTTTTTTTTAATTTTATTAATAACATCTGTGCAAGCTAGAGAAAGATGAAACTCTGGGAAAACTAATTTTTGTTAGAACTAAAAACGTCCCACGTTACAACGAAAATTTCAACTATACTGCCATAAAGGTAATATATTGAAAATTGTTAGGAATTTGTTTAGTATTTAAAAACGGGTTGTTTCTTTGAAAATACACATGAAAAACTTTAAAACAATTTTTTAACCTTATCCTGTTACAATACGTCAACATATTTTTACAAGAAAGGGCATAACAAAACTACAGAAACAAATGGTTTGTTGTTGCATATTTTGCGTTTAAATAAATTTAACGTTGTGAGTACAGAAATAGTAAAACGTAAAACCTTGCGGATGCGATGCGAACAATATTATTCTTCATACGGTTCGTAAAGTATAACGTACATATTGCGTTGTAAATGCATATCATCGTAGATGTGGAGCGCGGGGCCAAAATGTCGGGCACAGAAAAAGGTTAGCCCCACTCACCACCCCAAAATATAAAAGATACGAAACAAAAGAATATAATCTTATATTAACGATTTTGGAAATTCTGAAGGCGTGGTATAACATAAAATACTACAATCTGGAAAATTTTACTTTACGGACTTAATATGATCGGTAAGGTGTTACGTCGGGAATTTAGTGTCGGCAATAACACGAACCATTGGATAATTATTGTGAATAATTTTAAAAGAAAGGCTTTTGGACGTCGGCAGAAATAAATATACAAAGAAATAAATTATTATATGTATCTTAAAAATAAGGAGCTTAAAATTATATAGTTAATATAATACTTAATTAACGCTGTTGTACGAATTCTAATTTGTACTCTCAATTATTGGGTTGTGGGTTTGTATATATTCATTAGGCGAGGGTTCATACAAATGAACCAACTCAAGTCAGATTAAAAAAGAATTCCTGATATTGTTCGACTCTAATGTCGTCACTTATTGTTAGTTAGAGGATGATTATCTTTCAGATAAACCACTCAAATCGATCTAAGATAGATTTTCAGCTGTTCTCTTTAATATATGCAACTCGTACGAGATTTGCGAATTCAAACTTATCTCGAGTTAATAGTTGCTTATTAGAAAATGGGAGATGGATGGGAGAAAATAAAGAAGGAAAATTATTATACAAAAATATTATACTTTTTACCAAGTGAGGTAGATGGGATGTATTCCAATACCTTCCTTTAGTAGGGATTCTTAGTGAACGATATGAATTTGAACGTGAACTTATTGTAAGGGGAAAAATTAAAGGTTCAAACTAAACGCGAAGTGTAGATGTTGAAAAGTAAACTGTGTACTGTTGGCTCGAAATCGAAATCGAACATTGTGGGCATATTTTTTTTCGCAAAGCACTATTTTTTATTGTAAACTTCAAGAAAAATCTTTAAAAGACAATAGTCATTAATTTAAATTCGATAATTTTGCTAGAAGTTATAATTATTTGGAAATTAGCTTCAAAAATGTCGGAGACATCAAAATTGTAGACGGATACACTTGACGAATTTTTCGCCCCGCATATAACATCGGTACTACCGTCCACTTCGTTGATAGTTCGATTTCCGTGACACAAATGACCGCCGTTTTTATGCCCAAAATGTCACTCATCCTAACCCCACCGTGCAGAACACGCGTAAAAACCCCTTGTGACTTGACCTAGGTGCAACAGAACTAACCACTTTATTACACATAATGTCACCAAAGTAGTCATTATTATTACATATGTGAATTCTTATTGCCATATTTTACAAGTCAATTTTACTACCGACGGATGGTTAATATTCTAAATGTGGCTTCTAGTTTTAAAATATGCTGCATATAGGAAAGTCAACGAGCGCCCGAAGACTCTATTGAGACTTGGCGCACCGAAACCTCTCGGATTGGCAGCCTACGGCCGCAGGGGTGATGTCGGTGACAAAACTGAATTGCTCATTGTTGTGATTTAAAGTTGATTATAATTTATATATGCTCTTAAACCTGTCTATAATATTTTCTAGCAATAATAATTATATTTATAACTTTCTGATTTAAAAGCGTATTTATGATTATATACGTACCTATATATGTATAATGAATGTATATATATATATATATATATATAATTTGAAATATATATATATTGAAAGGAATGCATTTTCTGAAAAAAAGTTTCAGACATGAATTTTATTATTTTTCCCTGGCTATTTAATGATGATATTGAATTTGACCTTGAAGGTTATTTCAAGGTGAAGTTGGGTTTTCTAAATGGAAACCCCTATTTTTTATCATGGAATCTGAAAGAACACAAAATTTTACGTTCGAATATGATATGGTCGACATTTCGATCAAGGTCATTTCAAGGTGAAACTTAAAAGTTCCCGTAACGGCGAATTATCTCAGCAGGAGTGAAATTTCCTGGAAAATGTTAAAGATAAAAGTTCAAGGTGATATTAATGGTGATATTAATTTTGACCTTGACTATTATTTTGAAGGTCAACTTCAATTTTTCAATTGGGAACCTCTATTTTATAGAGCGGAAAGTCTTACGTCAGAACATGACTTTGACCATATCCTTTAATTTAATGTCAACTTGGCGAAATTGTAACTGCAATTACAAACATCCTTTAAGTGGGGCCCATTTGAAAAATTGAACTTGACCTTGAAGTGACCTTCAAATTCGACCCCCCTCCCCATGTAAACATACTTGACCTTAAAATGACCTGCAATTTCCATCCCAAGGTCAAACATATATGACCTTGAAATGACCTTCAAATATGACCCCCTCTCTCCCCAAGGTCAAATATACTTGACCTTGAAATAACCGTCAAGTGTGACCCCAAGGTTCCGAAAACTCGGGACACCTTGTGAGAGTGCTCTTTCTACACGGAGAGAATGTTGCGCGATCGAAGGCTGATGCCGCAAATTGGGAGATCTGGTCGCCCAAATTCCGTGAGTTAGTCGCCGAAGTTTTGGCACAACATCGGATCGGCTGCTCGACGAAACTTTTGGGAGATTCAGTCGCCCAATTCGAGCGAGTTGACGGGTGAAAGGGTGGGGAGGGAGCGCACCTACGGAAAGGCAGGTGGGTCCCCTGGTATTCTCTCCGTGTGTACGATGAAGAAATACGGAACGCGAAACTTGTACCTCTTGCTACACTTTTCTCCTTGTTATCGCCAGGTTGTTTCATTCACAACAGACAAAAATTCTTGCAAAAAGTTGTGTGAATTATGAAGAGTTCAGTTTGTGTACAGAAAATATCCACGCAAATATCGTAAATCTGAATTACAAATAAAAGTATTCATTATATCACTAAAGTACATTCATCATCGGTAATATTATATCACTAAAATATGTAGTATTCTTGTATCCATCAAACTTATAACTGTCTCTAAAGATTAACTTAGGGTTTAGAAATTGTTGCCATTCAGAGGATTTGTAATAAAGTTTACTACGTCGAAGCACTTGTACATAAACGAGGGTGTCTGTTGTCTTCAAAATGGCAAATTATATGGTTGATGAAGTATTTGAAATTTTAATTACTTTTGGTGAATGCGGTAGGAATTACCGATTAACAGCTAGCACTTATGCACAACGCTTTCCTTATCGTCGTCATCCTGACTACAGGCAAGTGAGTAATAGTGAAAGAAGAAGTCGCAATAATCCACTACATCGACAAAGACAACTTAACAGATTGGAGAACACTAATGATCCCAGATTACTGTCAGTTTTAGGAATGCTTCAATTAAATCCTAATATTAGTACTCGACATATAGAAAGAGAATTGCGGATCCCTCAGTCTACCGCTAGTAGGTTATTACGATCTGGACAATACCATCCTTACCAGATTACTCTAGTACAGGAATTAAGCGAAGCAGATTGCGTACTAAGAATTCAGTTTTGTAGATGGGCCCTTGGCAAGTTGGATCAAAATCCACATTTCTTTTGGGATGTTTGTTTCAGCGTTGAAGCTACATTTTATTGCAATGGTTGTCTCAACAAACATAATTCCCATTATTGGTCTCCAGTGAATCCCCATTGGTATTGTAAAGTTCTAAATCAACATCGTTGGAGTCTCGCACACGCACACACACATACCAGTGACGGCGAGAGGAACCACCCGAACAAAGCACCCCGAAGAGATGTAAAGCCGACCGTGCAACCTCCACGCGGTACATCTTGGGTACTGTTAAAGCCGGCGTGGCATTGGAAACAGTGTAAAAATGTTATATGGTATTTATAAACGTATCGGATTTAGAAAAGAAAAGTTTTATATTTTTAGCCCGGAACAATGATATTGCATTGCACTCAGGAAACTCTTTTAACCCATCATCAAATTCCTATAACTTCTATTTAGGATTTACTTGTGAATTTCAAAATGGCAGCTTCGCATTGTAGAAAATATTTCAATCGATGTTGGGAATCCTAAGCAGCTTTCTGAAATGTTGTGCTCTTTCCGGATCCGTTACAAAAAATAGGGGTTTCCATTTAAAAAACCCAACTTGACCTTGAAATAACCTTCAAGGTCAATTTCAGTGCTACCACTGAATAGCCAGGGAGATATTCTTAAACTTTTGTCTGTAACATTTTCCCCGAAAATGCCTCCCGCTGAGGTAATTCGTCGTCACGGGAACTTTTAAGTTTCACCTTGAAATGACCTTGATCAAAATATCGGTTGTATCGTTTGCGGACGTAAAATTTCCCGCTCTTTCCGAATCCCTGAAAAAAAAATAATGCTTTCCATTAAAAAAAAAAAAAACTTGACCTTGAAATAACCTTTAAGGTCAATTTCAATATTATCATTAAATAGGTAGGGAAAAATAATAAAACCTTGTCTGTAACTTTTTTTCAGAAAATTCGTTCCTTTCAAGATTATCTAATGGGGAAGTTAAAATGGGTCACCCTGTGTATATGGAACTGTGGTTTTCGCATATTTATATATGTATATTTATTTAGTTTTAAGGATTTTGTTCAGTATCGTTATAAGCATTAAGAAAATAATAAATGAGTTACAAGTGAAGTGGAATTATTCAACATTTATTTTTATTTTCAGCCCTTCCAGTAACTCCAGCATAAATGTAAATAATCCATTTAGGAGAGGCAATGGACGAATGAATATCGACAAAAGATACTCACTGAAGCGTAGAAATGGCTCTTACTCAACTTTGCAGACATACAGTCTTTGTATGATAAAAAATACAATGAATTTGAAATCACTACATTCAGAAAGATTATATAAACCAAAACATTCTCTCGTAAAGGAAGCTATTCTTTGCATAAATAACAAAGGACCAAAGGTTTTCAATGAGGTAACACCAAAAAGTAAATTTAAAAATGCTAGTTCGAGTCACTTCGATATTATAAATCGCAACGTAATTACTAAAGCGTTTAAAGCAACCAATTTAAACCAAAAACTTTCTTTTGGACATCAAAATTCTCTGAATGCAAAAGCCAGCTCTTTTAATCTCCAAAGGAATTCGATGGTAAATATGACACTAAAACAAGAAACAAGCAAAACAATGAAAGAAAAAGTTGATTTATGTGAAGTTAGTGAAACTGGTAAAATTGTATATTCTAGTGCGTGTTCTTTACAAGCTCGGATGTCATCCCCGGTATGTGATGTGACTATTGATGAACTTGCCTGTTATTTTGAAGAATTTGTTCATATTCCAAAAAAAATGTCTCGTATGGCTGAGATGATGTATATTTAAAAAATGTATTAAATAAATTTTCAAGAAGTATAATGTCAGGAATAATATTAATTAATTAGGTATTTCTGTTTTTTTTTTAAATAAATATAGCCGTAAAAAATAGACCAAATGATGTTCAATACTGTTATCAACAGGGTGAAAAGTTATTTCATCTGTAAAAAAAACGGCCGTTTAAAAAAATTGACAATTTTTCTCTCTACTGTATGAGAGATTCAGTAAGCGAAGGTTTATATGCAAACCATAATTACTCTTCGAGGTACAATATTGAAAGAAGAAGTTCCTGATTCACTATCGGAGTAGTTCACAAAGTTTATTTAAAATACTTAATCCTAGTATAAGTGCACAAATAATAGTTAATATTTACACAGTGATTTTAATTTAATCCCGATTGTCACATTTAGCATTTTATCATTTTCAAGACTTTTGTCTACAATACTTATACATGCAGCCACATAGACCCATATTATAGATACGCCCACTAATTAGTCTAGTTTATGATATTCTATGTTCCCTCGTAAAATTTCGATTCATATATCTGTTATGCTTTGCTTATCATCGAGGAGACATAATGCAATTCTCGATTTTCCTCCAGTATAAGATATTACAACATAATGTATTTCTTTCATATTTAATTTTCTTTCGAATATTGAGTGTGACGATAGACAGGCCGGTATCAAGAGAAACGGTCATTTCTCGCACCACAAGTTACTTATTGGCCATGCCTATGCACTTTTTCATTTCGGCCAGGGAAATATTATACCCGTTCCCAGAATACCGAGGTAACAATAAAATCACATGATCAATTAGGTTGAAGTTTATTTCTTAAATATTGTCGTAAATAATAGTTTTTCCCCAAAATTATATTTGAATGTTTTTATTTTTTTTTCTTCGATCGTTAAGAAATAATATCTTTAATCTCGTACTCACGTGCCGTAAAATACCTGTTAAATTTTTTCCGAAGCACCGTTTGTAATTAATATATCATATGCCAAATTTATGGGTTAATTTCTTATACTAGAAATGGACCTTATGTACTAAAAATGCGTACACTAGATGTTCAAAGGCGCGGATGGCGGGTCTAGGCAGTGCATTCGATGCTTTTCTGGGTTAGCAACTAGAATACGCGTGCCAGGTGTTCATTCCTGTTCATCGCTGCGTGATTTCAGTTGGAATGCGTTTCGTAACGCGCTCATGCTGATTTTACCTATGAGACAGAGGCGTATGCTGCCCAGAAAAAAAAATATTAAGAATTATTGAAATTTTATATCCTTCAGAATGCTCGATTAAGAAATGGACAGTATAATATGAAATGTTATCCACTGCTTCTTTTTCTTCCTGTAATTAATATTTATTTTTCAAATATATTTTTTTTCATTCCGAACATAACTCTTGTATTTGTAATTAACCATTGGATGCTGCTAGTGAAATAACACAATGAGACCGGTTCGTCCAAATCACAATTTCTTAAATCGATGAGCCACATGAGTATCCCAGGAGGGTGGCCAGCTCCATGCCCTGCTGGAGTCGGTCGACTCCTCCCTCATGGAGGACGGGTCTCGGGCCTCTCTTCTGCTCCAGCTCCTTCCGGGCCACTGGTGATGGGGGCTCGCCGGCCCCGTCTTCGATGGTCGGTCCCCCACCGGCTCTTTTTCGGGCTGTTCCCCATCCTCTTCGGCCCTCTGCTAGAGGGCCCTCGTCGGCTCTCGGACAACGACGACATCCTCTTCCTGGGTTCGACGATGCCTTGTCCGCTTGCGGCGAGGCCTGGAGGGGGTGAGGTCCTCGTCTTCCGTCCCCGATCAGCTACGGGCCCCCGGCCTCCTTACAGCATCCCCTGCGCAGTAGAGTTTCCCGACCGCCCGCAGAACGATCGAGTTTTCGGCACCGGATACCTCCGCCACAGGTGTCGGTTTACACAACAGTTCGGTTCGTTCTCTCCACCGTGTTGGCCTGAGAGTGGTACGGCGGGGTAGTCGTCGCCCACACGCCGTACCCATGGAGCATCTTGTCTATGACGTCATTCCGGAACTCCTTTCCGTTGTCGGTGAGCAGGTACTCGGGAGTTTCCCATCGGATGAAGACGAGATCCTCGAAGGCTCGTGCAATATTCTTGCCGTCGGCCATCCTTAGCGCTTTAACTCTTTGCGTCATAGTGTTCTCCACAGGGAACACTTTTTAAATGATCATTTTTTTTTCATTTTAAAAATCAATTCATCATTCTGCGTACTTCATTCTTTAATTTTTATGAGGCTAAGGTATTTGACTAACGTTTAAAAATCAATTTAAATCATTTTTCAATAACAGTAATTAATTATAAACAATAATATACCAAAAAATGACCGTTTTTAAAAAAGAAGTCGTTTGTGAAAAAATGTCTCCTATAAACATCTATAGGAAAGTTATCATTTATACGTTTTTCGTATCGCTGATTACAAATCTGAAGTCAGAATTTTGAAATTCAAAATGGCGGATCATAATTTTAAAATTTGCTGCGAATTAGACAAAACTCTGTATTTGGGGGGTTTCGAGGTCGGTGATTATGAACCTGAAGGCAGAATTTTGAAATTCAAAATGGCGGATCCAATATGGCGGATCGTAATTTTAAAATTTGTTCCGAATTAGAGAATAGACGCGAATGCTGATTAGGGGAACGAGTTGTGATTGCCCTGACTCGAGAATTAATCTGAGGTTATCATCATGTATATTTTGATAATTTCTTTTTAAGTACTCCTCTTTTAGAATCACTAAAAAATGATGACATCTTTGCGTGCGGAACTATTCGTTCAAATCGGAAGAATTTGCTTGCCAACCAGAAAAATGATAAAAAAATGAGAAAAGAAGAATACGAATATCGTACTTCAGATAATGGATTGTCATGGTTGAAAGGGAATGACAATCGTGTCTTGCCATTCATATCTAATTACCACGATCCACGAATAGTTGGCACAGTTGAGAGGCGTCAAAAAGACGGAACATTGGAATCGGTGCAATGCCCAAAATTGGTTCACGATTATAATAAATATATGGGGTTTGTGGACAAAAGCGATCAGTTACGAGCAACGTATGCTACAAATAGAAGATCAAAAAAGTGGTGGTGCCAAATTTTTTTGTTTTTGATTGATACGGCTGTAACCAATGCTTATATAATATATGTAACACTTGGCAATACAAAAATTTCAAATTTAAAGATTTTAGATTAGATCTAGATGGTAACCTAATTGTTCATGACTTGAAAGGAGCCAGAGGAAGGCGCATGTCTCAAAAAAATATTCCTAACGCGAAACCGAAAATAATGCCAGCAAATCGAAGAATATCAGGAAATTATTTACCTGTATGCACTATAAGTAAAAGGAGATGCGCGTACTGTAGTATAAAAAAAGAACCGCATTGGACATGGTGTAATGCTCCTTTCCTGTGTCGGATTGTGAAGTTCCAGCCTTACAACTGTAAGGCTCACCTCGCGAGTCGCCCCGTTGGGTCCTGTAGGTTATGAAGCCACCTAAGACTACTATGGTCTGTTATGACCTGGAACGGATATCCCCCCAAATATGCCCGGAGCTTCTTCATGCCCCACACCACCGTCAAACACTCCTCCGTCGTCGAATAGTTCTTCTCGGTTGCAGTGAGGGTGCGATTTAGATATACTATCGGGTGCTCTCCGTCATCCTAGGCTTGCGTCAATACGGCGCCGAGTGTATAGTCGCTCGCGTCCGTTTGTAACATGAACGGACGACTGAAATCGGGCCGTCCTAGCACTGGTGCCTCCGTCTGTTTTGAGCGACTCGAACACCTCTTCCTATTCTCCGCCCCACTCACACGGCTGATTCTTTCTTGTTAGCTTCGTGAGGGGCAATTGCTTCTCCGCCAGTTTCGGAATGAATCGAGCATACCACCCCACCATGCCAACACGGAGAGACCGTTGCGTGAACTGGTGTGTTTTTCGTAGTTATACAGCGGGGCTCTTCATTGACGCGTCAGTTCATCCAAATTTGAGAGCGTGACGGTCTCAAAATACTGAGTGGGCAGCAGTCCCGAATCACGCTGCAAGCGTATCCAAAGAGGGCGCAACTGTCCGTGCGCTTAGTAATGATTCTGCCATATCTTGAGAGCGCAGCGTTCTCAAATTGAGAAAGCATTATTCTCTTGAGGAAGCACGCAGTTCAACTGCCATTAGCGGTACAGATGTCACCAATAAGTCAACAGCTCTCTCAACGGTCTCTCCATGAAGGAAACGTCGTACCTGCCTTAACGTCCGTGGTGGGGGGTATTCTAACACTGGGCGGATTTTCTCCTTATCGGGCCGTAATCCATCCCGATCGACTCGGTAACCGAGATAAACGACACTGGTGCAGCAGAATTCGCTCTTCTCGCGGTTGATTTGAAGACCGGCTCGAGGAATGGTCTCCAATACTCTGCGCACCCAGATGCGGCGGTGTCCGAACGACTACGATGTCGATACAGGAATTCGTGAGGTTCAAACTCTGGACCGAACAACGAATCCATTATACGCTGGAACGTTGCTGGAGCATTCGTCAGGCCGTAGGGGATCCTTTTGAAGTGATGGAGCCCTCGGCCTGCGACAGCGAAAGCGGTGATTTCCCGACTCCTCGTTTCGAGCGGTACCTGGAAGTACACCTGACTCAGGTGGAGTTTACTAATAAACTTCGCTCAGCGAACTTTGTCGATGATGCCGTCGATATTCGGTGGCGGATACGCATTCTTCTTCGTAACCGCATTTACAACTCTGAAATCAAAGCAAAACTGATACGCTCCGTTCAATTTTCTCACCAATATAGGAGCACTGGACTACGCGCTGCTCAACGGCTCAATGATGTCGTTGCGAAGCATCGAGTCGATTTCCGCTTGACCGGCCTCTAGGGTTCCCGGACTTTATTCCCCCGGAAATAATTCCGCGGAAAAAATTTCGCCTGGAAAAAATTTCCCCGGAATAAATTCCCCTGGATTGGGCATTTCGCAGACCTTAGGTAATGCGTGGATAATTGATGCGTGCAGTGTTTATTTATAGACCCCCCCCCCCCGAAAAACTATCCTAACCTAACCTCTAACCTAACCTCACCCCCCCCCCCCCCCCTCCCCAACCTGCCTAAAAAGTGTTAATGCGTGGATGATTGATGAGTGCACTGGGGGGGCTTCGCCCCCTAGACCCCCCCAAAAAACTATCCTAACCTAACCTGTACTGAACCTCGCCCCCCCCTAACCTGCCTTTTTTTATTACTCCTTTGGGCCTAGGAGATGATATTTTTTATGGAGGTGGGAAAAAGAATTAGTAATATATAGGGGGAAAAGGGGGAGCCATTTAGTAAATATATGTATATTTTTGGTATATTATAGTTTATTTTGTTATATGTTTTGTGGCTACTTCGCGGTCTTTATAAAAATCGCTATAAATGAACCCAAAAATGAACCATTTTTAACAAAAAATTTTGAAATGCATGCTCTTCGTAAGACCCTTCGATATGCGGGGAAATTTATTCCGGGGAAATTTTTTCCAGGGGAAATTTTTTCCGGGGAAATTTTGACGGGGAATTTTTTCCAGGGAAATAAATTCCGGTCACCGCCTCTAGTACGTCCGGCGATACACGGTGAAACCGATGCGTTATGGCTCGCGCGTCTCCTACGTCAATGACGCACTCTACCAAGGGCGACCACGCCCTAGTGTGGCTGGTGGAGAGGGCAAACGCTGATCCAACAACTCATTCAGCTTTCGCTCCTGGCTCGAAGTAATCTCTGCCAGCCCGGCATATTCGGTATTTATCATCGCTTCTTCTGCGATAGCCAACTTCCTCCATTTGCCGTCGACACTCCTCCATTCTCCGTTCTCGTATTTGACTGTCATGCGCATTTTCTTAAGAAAATCCAGCCCGCGGATTGCATCATAATCTAGCGTAGTCGCGACGCGAAAAGAAACCTGCTCGATCCGACTTCCCACGTCGAAGACCAACTGTAGCTGTCCCGTTATTCTCGCTGTATGGCGGGTGGCACTTCGCATTTTTAAAGGGGCAGAATGCGATCGCGATGCAGATCGGCAATTCCCGGTCCGATAAATGATCGCATTACGCCTATATCGGAAAGTCCTCGGTCTTTGACTCCGAAGATGACCAGTTCGAAATACAATCTTCTATCCTTGCTGCCTCTTCCGGCAGCGGCACTCTCTTCTTCGTTGATGGAGCTCGTACTCGTTGGCGCCGGCGGGGTCCCCCATTTCTCCTTTACATAATGAAGCGCCTCCCTTTCCGAGCATATTCCCGCTCCTCTCTTGGTGAAGCACTTGTTCTCCATCTGAAATGTGACAGCAGGTCGAGTAGGAAGAACTCGTTTTCCGAATCTCTCGCTCCTGCTTCCATTGCACTCGTTGCATTCTAGGCGAATCGTTCCGATTCGACCACACTCGTTACACTGCCGGGGCTTCGGGCATTCGCGCGCGAAATGGCCCGTCCCGCCACAGATGTAGCCCCTCCTTGAACGAAATGTGTCGGGAGGGCCGGGCATCTCTCAAGAGGCGGCTCAACGGGTAGACGTGGTCAAACTCTTCTTCCGACTCCTGCTGACGATGGCGGCGTCGTCGCTCGAGGCCCATCCGTCTTCGTCCGAACGAGAAGATCTCATCATGATGTTTCGGACCCCGAATCCGATTCGATTGTGCCTCGTTGCGACTCGCATTGCCCAACGCTGGTCTTGCCATCGTCTCCCTTCGCTGACTCGCAAAGTGCGTCGAACGTAATGCTCCTCTTCACCGCCTCTGCTTTTTTGAAAGCACGCACTATAGACGGCTTTTGCCGTTAGATTATTTCCCCGGTGGGAATACGCCGCGCCACAGAAACGGCATTGCCCGGGTGGCTCGTTTTTCGATAGAGCAAAAGACCGACCCAGAGAGTGTCGTCTTGCCTCCTTCCGCGCCTGAAAAATCGCGAAACCCTACGGAAAGTGGTGGCACTCGAATGGCGCCGTTGACTCTGAGGTCCATCACGCGCCACGAGCGGCGGCGGTCTGGGTGGTTCGGGGCCGTTCCTCTAACACGATACCGTCACGGAAACGCATGTAACGGTTCCTATGGCCACACTATGGCGAACGTAAAAAGTCCGCCGGTGTAACGTCCCGTTACAATATCTTGAATGCTGTGCATACGACTTCATTTCTCGAATTCACGACATAAGCTCAAAGTGAGTTGCTCTCCTTGTTATCTGGGAAGTTCTTTCTGGCGAAAGAAAGTATAACTTCACATAATGTGAATGTAATGAAATATGATAATATTACAAACATTAAAGCCCCTGTTTGCTGAAGGCACATCTTCCATAGTAATAGGTAAATTATGCTCTAAAATAAGTAAAAGGTAAATTATACATACTGTATCTCCAACCATGCATATCTCTTCATAATTTTCTTCGGTTGACTGCAACTTTCGATGCCAATAGCGAGCGGCCTTACATTGAAAGCGGCCAATCAGGAGGTGCGTAGATTTAACATGGGTTTCTCGATCCGCACTTCTACGTGACTCGCCCTGTAAATAACAAAGAACTTGGAGACAATGTGCGGAATAAAGAGAACGAAATAGAAAGAAAAATGCAGAAAGTGAATATAGAAAGAAGTGAATAGGAAAGTCATCGTGGATATATAAGATGCGAACTAAATTTGCGCCGGAAGTCAACAGCGTCGGGCCATCTGCGTGTGCGCTTGAGTATCTTTGCGCCGAATTGCGATTTTCAGACATTTAATCCAAAATTCTTATTTGATAAGGAGGTGAATTCATCCTTTGATCAATTGGGGCGTGTTGATTTCCGAGATTCGACCTCATAATCTTCGCAACGACTGAATCGTGCGCAGAACTGTCTCTCGTATCCCGATGCATATTATTATATTCACTAAATTAAAAGTGCTGTTGTGTCTCTTAGATTACGTACTGAATATTTTAACTTTATTAATTTGCGTTTGATTTGGTTTTAGTTTTTTCTGGTGAATAATTTTCGCCAAGCGCAACGGCAATGTATCTAAGCATCAGACATCCTTCGCATATTTGACAAAATTATATCATGGCTTATGATTCGGTCTAAGTCGCATTTATGTTGTCTGGACGACATAAATATTAATTAATGCAATCCTGTCAGATTGTATATTTTAAACGCCTGAATTCCCCTTGATTGTAGTACGCAATCATCGGCATTACAGCCAAACGGTAAAAGTATACAAAATGAGATAGCGAGGTTTTTAGGTTACCTAGAAAAGTCCAAAGTGAAAGGAACTCGCGACTTGGACAAGATTGAAAGTGTCTGGTGGGGACACTAGAATACCTGGCGGGTTAATTCGAAAAGTGAAGTAAGGAGAAAGTGCTGCAGGGAATGATATCAAGATTGTTAGGGAGTAAAAGTGAAATAAAAGAAAACGCATTAGAATAAGAAAGCAGGAAGAAGACCAAAAAAATATCGAAAACTGTAGAGCGGTTGGTAGACGAGGTGAAGAGGCAATTACTGAAAGATCAATATGAAAGTGAAAAGAAAAGTTTTAAATAAATTTAGCATAATCGGACTAGTACAAATATGGCTGGAGCGGGAAAAATACGAGAAAATAAAAAGCAAATTAACAAACAAATTTAATTGTACCGTGTTGGTGCGGAGACGAAAAAAGAAGGGAAGACAAAAGTGAAATAATGAATTGAGTAAATAAGGGAACACAAGAGAAAGAATGTAAAGAATGGGCAAGAAACATAGTGGAACATAAAATTCAGTGTAACAGAAAGAACTAGAAAGTAATGATATCGTGCATTCGATATATGAAGGAATCGCTAAAGGTAAGAAATGAAGCTATGCAGGAGGAAAACGAAGAACTTTTATTATTAGGATTTATTTATGTATTTATTGTAAAGAAGCCGTACGGTGGAAACAAAGGGCAGATATAATGTATGAATTACAGTTAATTATAAGTAACTTAAACTAAATTAAAATTGAAGTATACTAAGATAACTAAATTGTTCGGGTATACGGAAGAAATCATTCAGTTAATTACGGTTGTGCTATGCCGAGAGTAGATGCAATAGAGTCATTATTAATGAATAACACGCGGAGTTCATTTTGTACTTTGGAAATGGTCGTGGAATAGGTGATAGAGTAATGTAAGTTCCTGAAATATAGATCCGATACAGAGAAGGAGTTTTTGAATGCAGTGGTACGGAAAGAAGAAATGGATAGTGTATTTGCATTTGCACGACGTGCGGAATGGCGTAATTCGGGCTGATTACCCGTCAACGCCAGTTTTTCTATCGAGTACTGTGGAGCATGACTATGCAAGATTTTTGCGATAAGGATGCCGAAGAAGTACTCGCGCATGCTTCTAACCGTGAGCCAGTTCAAATTAACACGGTAGGGGGAAATTCGTACATCTCTACGTAGGTTAAAGATAAAATGGATACAACAATTTATTTACATTAGTAAAGGGTGAAATGGGGATTGATGGCAAGACTATAATCGAAAATCGAAAATTTTATTAATGCATAATTTGGATTTCAATTACTGCTAATTTAATGCTCTAATGTGAAAATGAATGCTGCTTTATTTTAAAAGAATACTTGGTCTTGCCAGCATTGCAGCAATCCATCAGCGCCATAAGAAATTGTTATATCAAAATTTGGTCGGGTCATCATTTGGTGCTCATTTAATGCTAGAGGTATCCGATAATTTTATAGCCTTACATCCGTTATTTTGGGAGGGCCCTTCAGGACACATTTCAAAAATTAAAAAATAAATTTAAATGTAGCGCATAATTTGGAGCTTAATTAGCATTACTTTAATTCACCAATGTCCAATTTAATGAAGAGGCTAAGGAAAGCTTCTATCAAAATTTTGCTTACGCATAATTTGGAGCTCAGTTAATACTAGAAGTATCCAACTATAGCAAAGCTCTATAGTTGTTATTGAAGGGTTGACGTTTGAGGGCTAACTTCCGAATATCATATTTTTAATTAAATCTTTCCCAGAGAAGGGGCATCGTTAGGGATTCATTCGATGCTCATTCAATGCTCAAGGCATTATAAAATTGTAACACACTAGAATCCCTCGATAAAAAGTGGCCCTTAAGTATAGATTTCAAATTTGTTCTTTTAAAATAAATGTGGGACCAAATTTTTAGTTCAATCGTGACTTTTTTGTGCATCAATACCAAATTTAATTGTTCTTTATTTTAAAAAAAAACAATGTGGCACTGCTAGCATTACCTTGCGCTAGGCCGTTGCGGAAATCCGATAAGGAAAGCTTCCATGAAAGTTGGGCTGGCGCATAATTTGGAGATCATTAAATGTTTGAGGTTCCCCACTGTTAAAAGGCCTGCGATCGTTATTAAAGTGTTTACCGTTAAGGGCTAACTTCCGAAAATGATACGTGTATTTAAGTCTCTCACAAGGAAAGGGCATAATTAACAAATCATTTAATGCCCAATCAATACAGAAGGTATCATCAAATTTAACAATACACAGAGTAATGTATAAATGGTAGATTGTTTTGTTAAATCTATAAAAGCTTTTTGTTATGAAAATTTTGAACGAAACTACAAAAATGAAAGTATCAATTTTTTTTTTAAATTTCATTATAAAAGTTTTTCATTCAAACCATTTATTTTATAAATATATTATAGTTTCATTATAGTTTTTCTCTTTCAAGTATTTTTATCCTATATAATTTTTTGCTGAAGTCTGTAGTTTACGATATAAAAAATGCAAAAAAGTGAAGATCTTTTACCGCGTTTCATAGAGATAAACAAAAATATTGTCTTGCCTTAATTTACTTATTATTCTGCATAATTCTAAACAAATTTTATTATTTTTAAGCAATTAATTATTTAAGTTATTATATTATAATATATATTTTTAATTGTCATGGCTCCTGTCAGTCGTTGTTGTAATCCTTTCAAGAAAAAGGGACATACATCAAAAGTTGGAAGAAAATAGTTACGCAAAATTAATAATGAACTATGTAAAAAGTTTAATCTTAATTATAATACATGGTTAAATCGCGAAATTTGTGATTCTTATATGAAAATTCTTGGAAATTCTTTCATATAAAAAAGTTATACGCTTTTTAAACAAACAATATATGATTTTGTGTTTTTTTTTCTTAATTTATTGAATTTTATTATCGGTTATGCCATTGGAATATCTTTAAAAGCCACAAATATCGTGTCAGAAATGACTTTGCTATGTGATAGGCCGGAGTCCAGCGCATCATGTGTGCCGCGGTACAGGGGGCAAGGTCACTACCAAGTTTAAACCTTCAGTACTTTTAAACTAATAATGCAGTGAAGATGAAACTTTCCAGAAAATTTGTTTGTATCTTAATGGACAACTTTCTCGCTGAAAGTTTTCCGATGCTTGAAATTCGCAAGATAAACGAAGCACCTGAATATAAAATAACGTAAATTTCGCAGTTGTGCATAACAAAATGAATAACTTTTTTATTTATTGAGATGTATTGTTTTTTCTTTCTTCACCCTCTACTTCACCTCTAATGAACAATTTCGTTTTTTATGCGTTTCAAAATTCTCAAAATTGACCGAGTTATAGCGAGTTGACATAAAAAATGTTTGCGAACCAGCCACGCAGTAACCAGCGCTGTGTAGACTGTACTCAGTCCTGGCTGTTCCTCTCCGTGTATACCTGTTACATGTGTGCTGAGTGGGAAATAATTGAAGGGAGCTTTCATGCCGTTTTAAATCTCTTACAATTTGCACAAATCATCATACGATTTCTTTATTATACGTATATTATATTCAAAAGAAGAGAGCGAATAAATATCAGCTACAACTAAAAAGTCAGCAGAGTTAGTCACTCAATATCGTTAGAAGAACTTTATTACCGTGTATCATTGAGTACCAGCGAACGATTACGTTACATTATAACGCAGTTCTGTACATGGAAAAGAAGGCGTAAAAAGTTTAAAATTCAGCGTTGAAATGGATAAAACCAACTCGGATTCTGTCGGATCTGTGGACATCGCGAGCCCAAAGAAAAAGCGAAAACAATGTTATGGAACTTCTTGGCAAGAGGGAGAATTTAGCGCATGACTTAAACCGGATCCTGATAGTGAGGTAAAATTCCTGTGTAGTTTTTGTAAAAAGACTTATTCGGGAGGAATCAGAGCGATAAAGGACCATTCTTTGTCGAATAAACATTTAGAAAATGCTGTTGTTGCTGGGCATAATGCACCTAGTGGAGCCAAACACGATTTGCCAGTACCAGCCGAACCCGCATATCGACAAAGTTAAAACCGCAGAGATTCAATTATCTGCATTTATTGCAGAGCATAATGTGCCGTTTTCATTGGTCGAACATCTGATTCCTGTTTTAAAGAAAATCCCTCCGGAAGTAATTAAAGATATATCTCTGGGGACTACGAAATGCACTTCCATTATAGCAAACGTGGTCGCGAAAGAAATTGAACAGAAGTTGATTGATTTTTTAAAATGTAACCCATTTGCTATCCATGTTGACGGAAGTACTAACATCGGGGACCACAAGCTTCTGTGTGTTTTGGTTCGATACGTCACATCGACATGGGAAGTATTGACGCAGTTATTACATTTAATACCATTAACTGCTGCTATATGCGATGCAGACTATCTTTTTCAAGAGCTAAAATCTTGTTTTGAAAGTAGAGAAATTTCAATGGAAAATATTACTGGGTTTTCAACTGATACTGCATTTGTCATGCTGGGCAAAAACCACTCTGTCGTTACATTATTAGAATAAGTATGTCCGAATATGGTTAAATTACCATGTATTTGCCATCTTTCTGCGCTCGTGGCTACTAAAGCTTGCAAAGCTTTTCCTGCGAACGTCGAGAAGGTAATTAGAGGCGTTGCAACATATGTCAACGGAAGTTCAAAACATTCCATCATTCTCCGCGAATTTCAGGATTTCCATAATTTAAAAAAAAAATCACTTGTTAAAATTGTCTGCTACGCGATGGCTGTGTCTACATCAGTGCGTTGTACGATTGTTGGATAACTGGTCGCCTTTGACTGATTTCTTTCGTTTGGAGGCTTTCGAAAAACGTAATTCTGAAAAAATTAATACAACTGCATTCGACCTCTTAAATCTTTTAACTGATCCATCATTTACTGCTTTTGTAAAATTTTTAAAATATGTCTTGGAGTATTTCAACAAATTCAACGCAACATTTCAATCAGAGAAGGTGTTAATTCACGAGTTGGCTCCATTAAATGAAAAATTTCTTTTAGACATTGCTCAAAATTTTGTATCATTCGATCATTGGAAGTAAGGCCTCTTTCGCACGAAATTTATGAGAGCCACAAAATTATAGATATTAATGATGTAAACTTAGGTCCAGAATGCGAGAGTTTTTTAAAACATTTGTCGGATGATGTGGTTGAAGAAGTTCGAAAGACCTGTGTCCAATTCTACAAAACTGCAGTACAGGATATATTGAATCGCCTCCCAATCAATGACGAGTTCTTCAAATGCTTTAGGTTTTTGAATCCATAGATAGCTTTATCCAGTGAAACGAGGAAGGAACTAAGAAATCTGTCTATGATCGCGGCGAAGTTTGACCTGGATGACACCAAATTAACTACAGAATGGCTGTCATTGCCTCGCGCTTTTTCGATGGAAGAGAAAAAGCAATGGTTAAACTCTGAAGTTGTTCCCTTCTGGAAACATGTTTCTGCATTAGAAGATGTAACTGGCGAGTCTTCTTTTCCAACTCTATGTAGAGCAGTTCGATTTGTTTTTTGTCTTCCGCAATCAAACGCACCGTTCGAAAGAATATTTTCAATAGTTATGTCAAAATGAGCAAAAGAAATAAAATGGAAGATCAAAATTTAAATACAGTTTGTTTAATCCATTCCAACTTTCAAGCCCACAACTCTAACTGCACTAAATTTGAAGTTAATGCCAGGCACTTAAGTTTGCATAATAAAGATATGTACAAGTAATTTCTTATAAGTTTCGCGCACCCACACACACACACGCACGCGCGCGCGCGCGCTCGCGTAAACAGCCCTTTTTAGGGATACATGATGTGCAAAATCCAATCGGCTACCTCCTCGTGGTGCACATCGGGTCAAGCTGAAGTCGATAGTGAATCTGATCTTACTTGATGTCTATCTACCTAGTTTGAGGGTAATTACAGATAGAAGTAAACTTCGAATTATAGGTTTCGTGTTAGGGAATCTGTATGTACATTGCGGTAATTGCAAAGACTCAAATTTGACGTGAGTTGGGTTATGACTCATTCCTGCATGGATGCACGTTGAAGGTTACCTCCTACATCTCAGAAGATAAAATTAATTTGATAAGACATTCATTTGAATACACGATTGCTATTTTACAAAAAAAAAGTAGGCGTGAAAAGGTAAAACTTCATCGTTATGGTTTGCTCATTTCTTATTGGTCAATGGAAAAAAGCAGCCTACCCTTCATTAAATATGAAAAAATATTCAATAAGCTTGTTCTACAGTATATTCAATTAAATTATACATTTACAATTTTTCACAAATCACACTTGCAGATAAATAAATGTACATTTTAACAATATATAGATAAATACTCAGGGCTGAGTAAAGTAAATTTTGTTTGCTAATATAAGTTACAGTTAGATGTATACAATAGTAACTAAATTAAGTTACAAGTTAAAATTAACAACTTAAACAGTTAGAGTTACAGCAGAAAATAAGGAACGGTTAAAATTTAAAAAAATACAAAAAAAATGAAGTAAATTAAAACTAAAAAAAATAAGGAAAATGAAAAATAAATAAGTTAAATTAAAAAGTCTTGTTGGCTAAAAAAAGGAGAAACAGAATTTGAACCGAGTCTTCTGAACCAACGAATGATACGTAATTTTTCGGTTATATTAAAGTGTAACCTTTTTCCGGATTGGAAAAGGGCAGAACAAAATTTTATTATAGACGCAACTCCACTCAAAATGCCATTTATAACCCTTCAAATCCGGATGGAAAAAAGGGTTAAAAAGAATTTACTCAAATCATCTATACGATTCACTTTAACAATATATTTATCCAAAGCAAAGGGGATTGTACAATAATTTGGGGCGCGACAACGGACAGCAGAAACAATCAAAGGGTTCGAAATCACGCGAAGAGAAAATCTCTTACAAATGACCGGAAACGTATGGAATGAAAAAAAACGAAAGGGGGCACAAAATCAGAAAGGGCGGCAGTACTCACTAATACGCCTCGGCGCACGGACGGTCCACCCGGGACGGCGAAAATTTCTCCTCCGGGATGACTGAGGCGATGGCGTCGAGGGGTTGCTCCTCAGTTGCGGTCGTCCTGACTTGTCTCCAACTGTCAGTTTCCTGGCACACTTTACTTTGTCACGTCTCTATTTACGCGGGTATATGTGCTGCGTAGCTCGTTGCGATTCGCTAGCGCGGCCGTACAACGAATGTGCCGGGGCTCGCGCCGAAATTTCCGAGGCGCGTGCCGCGAGCATGGTGTTGCCGCTTCGTGCGTATCGCAGAACGTCGGGGGGAGGGAGGAAAAGAAATAGAAGGTATGACGGGCAAGCAGAAGGAAAAGGACAGCGATTTAAAGTTAAATAGGATAGGTGGGCGTCTCAGAGCGGGCGGGACAGCGGAATTTCCGTATCCTGGAAAGTGACGGACGGGAGATCGTCTCTCCGTTTTTTATGAAAACGGTTTTGGGCGGCATCAGGTCTGCCGTTGAGTTGTGCCGAGGGACGACTGTCAACCTGGGCCTGAAATGGTGGGGGCAACGAAAGTTGCCGTACGTGCAAGGGGGCACGCACAAAAAGAGGGGGAGAGAATGAGACGGACGCAGCGACGGCTGCCTGAGTCCGACAGAGAGAGGGGCCTGCGAATTACAGGCGAACGAAAGAAGGAGCATTGGCGCGCGGGCGCGCAGCATGGAGCGTCCGATTGTCGTTCGAACGACTTGGGACGGCTGGCGAGTGCGTAGCCGTGGTGGGGAAACGGAAGCGAACATCGGTTCATTGCGTGTCGCGGTTGCGACGAACGTCGAGGCGAAGACACCGCATGGAAAAATCCAGCGGGGGGGGGGGGGGGGGGGGGAGGTCTCGTGCGTCGAGAACGTGCGGTGCGATGCATGCACGCACGACCGAGGCGAACGGCTAGCGGAGCAGTCGCCATGGTGGGGACGAGAAATGGAAACGGGCTCTCGCGCGTCGAGGCGACGATCGTTGGAGCACCGATTCCTCAGCTTGGCAATATGTGAGGGGCAGACAGGGGGGAAGAGGCTCGCGCATCGAAGGTGTGAGAGAAGAGTTCTCACACGAGCGGACGCTTCTTCGAGGATTGAGAATTTGCTGTTCAACCGCTGCAATTGCAGTTGACGGACCGGTAGTGGGAGGTGAGAGGAGAGGATGTACCTATTCGAATAGGGGAAACAATTGGGTTTATGACGTCCTACGATATGCGGCGATTCAGGATGGTCTTCGTATCCTGCCGACTTGCCACTGCGCGGCTTCGTCGTGATCCTCTGTCCCTTTTCTGGGAAACTGGGAATTTACGGAAGGTGGGGGTGAGATCTGTGACGAATCTCGTTACAAAAGTCATCATTTCTTCGGTATTTGCGGTATTATTTTTTTAACAGCATTATTTTCATTAATTTAATCCTTTAACGTCCAACTGTACACATTTTTTTTATGAAGTTTGACACCATATTTTAGCAGTTAAACTCGATGGAAATAATGTTGTACTAGTAACTTCTTATTAGACAACCATTGCTATTTCTAATGGTAAATATGAAATGTAAATTTTCAAATAAAAAAGATACGCGTTTTAAACAAACAAAATTCGATTTTTTGGGTTTTTTTCTCCTCAATTTATTGAATTTTATTATGGGTTATGGCATTGGAATATCTCTCAAAGTGACGAAAGTCGGAAAAAGGTGACGGAAAAAAGGATGGCTGGAGTTCCGGATCGTTTTCGCGATTACGGATCGTCAATTGATTTAACCCCGATGGGGAGGGGGGGGGTCTGGAGGGAGGATTCTGGGGGGCCGGCTTAACAGGCTAGCAAAGGGGTAAGGGGGGGAATACTCTACGAACGCCGGGTTGACCCCGGCGACCGCAGTTCCAGCAGCGCCGTTTTGCCGGGGACACCCTCTGGGGGCTGCGGTTGCGTTGCTCAATCTCCGGGACGGTAGATGCGGCCGGTTGAGTGGTGGTGAGGGTGGGAGAGGCGTGACGGAAAGGGACATCAGCGGTGGAATTCGCGTTCGTGCGAGGAATTCAGGGGGGAAGGAGAGGGACAATAGGGATGGGATAGGAGTGGGTTTTGGCAAGGGAAGGGGTTGAGGAGGGGGGGTCTTGACGATCCCCTTGGGAACGATGGGAGGGTTAAGTCTCGCGTGTTGGGGGACGGCTGGAGGTGGTTCGCGGAGGCTTCCGCGCCTTTTCTACGGCACAAACGGCGGCGTTTGTCGCCCGGCGCTCTCGTAGCCGATCGATCCACTTGATTGCGTCCGGTCGCGGCGAACCTCTGCCGAGGGGACGGCGCAGAGCAGGCCTCGTAGGCGAGCTCGCCCGGGGTACTCCCTCGGTTCTCACCCTCGGGATCGGCCGAAGGCCGGAGAGGCACGGGTGGGACCGGTCTTTCCGCAGTCGGTCGCGAGTAAACTATCGGCGTGTGGAGAGGGAACGCCTCCTGGCAATCGAGCGATGGGATTGCCAATGAGGGGGGTCGACCGGGAAGGTGAACCGGAAGTCCGCCTCGGACACTCCATGCCGGGGAGGTGCAAGGTGCACTCCACCGACCTCCAGGACCTCTTCTGGGCCGGTCGTCTTCGTCCCATCTTTTCCTTCTTTCAGGCCTGCAACAAAAAGGGATCGCAAACTCTATACAACCTTTATTTGCAATCCTTGCAATCCAAATGGGGGAAGTGGATCTTTTTACCACTTGGTGGTAGTGCGGTCGGAATGCAACATTTCGTGCATTTCGACTACAGGGGTCAGTGTGGTGTTCGTTTTATCGCGGTCGCAATCCCGGGCGTCGCGTGACGAGCGGTGCCGGAGATCGTGGTACGACTACTCCCGAGAGTTTTCGCGGACGTCCTCGACGTCTCGTTACCTCCGGTATCGCTTCTGGCTCGCTCGGGTAATTTTGGTCAGCCGCGTATTGTCGAATCGCCTCACTAACGGGCGGCTTGGCCTTCGTCGGCCGGCCTCGCTTTCGGGGTATATTGGGAATATCGCGATCGTGCGAATCACACGGTAATAGGGGGGCCGGCGCAGGGGGGCGTTACGCTCTCGAAGGTCATTCTTGAATTCGTTCGCTGAATCGAACGGGGCGGCGATGACTGGATCGGGCTCAGGGGCGCAATATCTTTTTAAGTCCCTTACGTGGGCACGCGGGTTTCGACGGTTCTCTGGGTCTTCGATTTCGTAGACCACGGGGGATACGAGTTTTACGATTCGATGGGGACCGCTAAATTTTGGGGCCAGCTTCGCAGCGAAGTTCTGGGCACCGGACGATAAGAAGCGGATTCGTCGCATGACGAGGTCACCGACTTGGTAACCGATGTCGCGGTGGGTGGTATTGTAATACGCGGCCTGGTGTGCCGATGCACGTTCCAGGTTTCGGCGCACCCAATCGTGAATGAGTGGGAGGCGCTTTATGCGATCGCGCCAAAACGAAGTATCCTTCGGGAGAGTGAGGGGGGGGGGGGGGAGATCGTTCCGTAAATTACGAGTAGGGACGGGATTCCGGGCGAACTTCAAGAATGCTGGCGTCATCTCTGTAGACGACTGCACAGCTGAATTTATTGCGAAATTAAGTTCTGGGAGATGCGCATCCCAATCGCGATGATCGTGAGAGACAAAGGTACTCATCATCGTTTTAAGCGTACGATTTACACGCTCGACTGGGTTTGCTTGTGCGTGGAAGGGGGGGGGGCGGGGTTATGCGAGATACCTAGTTGTTTTAGGTGCGAAGCGATGTACGAATTGACGTACTGCTTGGCATTGTCGGTCACGAAGTACTTCGGGCACCCCCAACGGTTTATGACTAAGTTGTCAAACGCGGTCATTATCGCTGACCCGGTGGCCAACCGAAGGGGTTTCACTTCGATGTACTTCGTGAACATATCCTGGAACACGACAATGAAGTGGTTCTGCTTTTTGCTCGCGGGAAAGGGACCTATAATGTCCGAACTGACCGTGACCCAAGGTCCTTCGGTCGTTCGTTCCCTCATTAAGCCGGCAGGGGCCTGCTGGGATACTTTTTACCGTTGACAGTCGGGGCAGCGGGCGACGTACTGGGCGACGTCTTGGAATATGCCTGGCCAATAGAAGTCTTATTAATTATGTGCGTCACTGAGCGCACGAAACCGTGTTTCGATGGGGAGGACAAGTTTCCAGGCGTCAAGTTCACGGACGGCAGATTCTATGACGGGGTGAGGCCTGTGATAAATAGGCGATCGTCTTCGATCCGCCAATCGGGGTACTTCGCGGGGAATTCCCGGACATTCGTCATTTTCCGAAGATACCAGGTATCTTCGGCACTTCCGATTGCACAGAGCGCCTCGTCGCAGCTCTCGTACATTTGGGAGAGAGCATCGGGGACCACGTTGAAGGCGCCTTTACGATGTTATATAGTCATATCATAGGTCTGCATCGCGAGTGACCATCTGGCTAATCGACCATTGGGGTCGCGCAAATTACGAAGCCATTGCAGACTACTATGATCGGTGATGACCGTAAACGGCGCACCCGCAACGTAGGGCCGATACTTTCTCACTGCCTAGAGGACGGCGAGACACTCCTTCTAGGTCACCGTGTACTTTCGCTCGGCTTTGGTGAGCACCCGACTAGCGAAGCTAATGTTCACCGCCGTCGAGTTCTTGAGTAAGCACGGCGCCGATTGCGAAGTCACTCGCATCCGTCTGGATCTTAAACGGAAGATTGAAATCGGGACGAGCTAAAACGGGGGTACGGGTCAGCGAGTTTCTCAGTGACTCAAAGGCTTCCTGCTGGTCATCTGTCCAGGACAACGGAGTTCCTTTCGTCAAGAGTTTCGTGAGGGGGGCGCGATCTCGAGAAAAGTCCGGGAGGAAGCGAGAATACCACCCCACCATTCCCAAAAAGCGTCGTACTTGTTTCAGATTGGTGGGGGGTGGAAACTTCAGGATGGGAGCGATCTTCTCGGGATCGGTATTCAAACCGTTCTGGTTAAGTACGCACCCGAGGTACTTAACCTCACTTCGGAAGAAATCGCTCTTTTCCGGGTTTAATTCTAACCCGGCTTCCTTGAGACTGGACAACACGAGCTCAAGATACTGGAAGTGGTCCTCCTCATTATCCGTGGCGATAATAATATTGTCTAGATAGGTGAACACGTGAGGTTCCCACGCCGGATCAATGAGGCGGTCCACTAACCTTTGAAAGGTGGCAGGGGCATTCGTGAGTCCGAAGGGCATACGGCGGAATTGAAATAAACCTCGGCCTGGGACTGCAAACGCGGTAATGGGCTATCAGAGGCTACCGGCACCTGAAAATAGGCTTGACTGAGGTCGAGGGCCGTTATGTAACGAGCCCGACTCAGACTAGCCAGTATCCGGTATATGGAGGGGAGGGGGTACGCGTCTTTACGTGTGATTTTATTCACGTCACGGAAGTCAACGCAGAAACGGAAAGTGCCGTTCGACTTCCGGGCAATCACGGGGTTGCTCATCCATGGGCTCTCGGCTCGCTCAATGACACCATCGCGAAGCATTTCGTCGACAGCATCCTGTGCGACCTTGAGCATAGTGGGCGATAGTGTTATGGCTGGGATGGCGGCCGAAAGTGGACGCCACCTCTCTGCCGTGAAAGGGCCAAATCGACCAGAAGGGTCGATTTGAGGATTCTTTTAGGGTGGACGGAGCCGCCGAATGTGTTAGTTCAAAAAAGAAAGGAGAAAGGTGAAAATAAATGACAACTCGATTTTCTTTTATTATTTGTTTTTTTATTTTGGGATCGCGTTACGGCGGCGATATTCTTCCACCGTGATTTTTACTTTCTGCGGGGGAGGAGGCTGATTATGGTCGGGGATGCTCGCTGGCTGTCCTTCGCGTTGGACGCGTTGTTCCCATAAGAATTTGTATAATTTCCGGGCTCGCTCCCGTTTCCTACGCCGGACACCCTTATTATTTCGGGCCACTGTAAAAACGTAAAAAATTAAGTTTCGCGGAAGGAGCAACGCGGGAAACTGATAAAAAATAATATAAAAAAATAAAAAGGCTATCACCTAATTCCCTATGGGTCGATTCCGCATTGGCACGTACCAATTCCGGAATAAACCGAGGATAGGGTTTACGAGTTCCTCGAGGGAGAGATAGAAACGCCGGGCCAAAAGATTTGGCCCTGGTCCCGAGCTCTGTCCCTTTTCGGAACTAGTTTACCCCAAAAAAATAAAAAAAAAAGAATTGTCGCGGAGACGAGTTCGCCCGTATCCGGAGGGATCGAAACGCCGGGCCAAAAGATTTGACCCTGGTCCCGTGCTCTGTCCGGGTTCAGGTTAATCGCCTGGAATTTTGGTTAGGGGAAGATACTCACTATTATTTCTGTGCCGGTGGAAGTCCCGAACCCTCTTCAGAATTTGGACTGCTGGGCTGACGCGATGTACTTGTCGAGCTGGACTTCTGCTCGAGCTTAACTGCTCAACCTTAACTGATTTTTTTGGTCCAGGAGGTGCTGTATTTATACTGGATACCGCCCGTGGTGCCCAGTTCCGTTTTGATGCGTTGTGTCGTGTTACGGTTTTTTTATCCAAAATTCAGGTGAATGCAAGATTTGCAGCTTCCGTCCGAATTGAACAGAATCTTTTTGCGCGTTTAGACAATTACGTTAATTTTAAGATTGTACAAAAATGAACGGTAGTTTTATGTAATTTTTATATGTCGTGTTGTTTTAATAGTTAATTTGTATTTTTAATAAACTATTTTGCATTAATTGTTTTAATACAACTGTTGTTGATTTTTGTACAATTTAACATTATTTTTATTGAAGGCTTGTAAGAGCAATTTACACATAGTGATATAAAGCATGAATTTCGTACAAGACATGAATAAACAATGAGATATTCTTAAAACAATTGTTTGTTTTTATAAATTTTGTATTATTGTAGCTTTGAAAACATGATTATCGAGATGCTAAATTTTAAAGGAGGTTCAATTTTGTAATAGAAAATAAAAGGTTCGTTATTTATTCATGAGATGGTGTTTACAATGTTTTATACGCTAATGTTTGTTTATGCGTTTGTTAGGTACCAGTTTGGAAGTTTGAGAAATTTCGTGGTTGAATCTATTGTAATAAAAGGAAAAAACGGAATTTGTTCGTTATTATAAATAAACGTTTTATTTTATTTTATAAATGTGTTTTCTGCAAAACCAGCACTTTATTTTGTAATTGAATTTGTATCTAAATATGGAGACTAATCCGACCAATTTTATCATTCTATTGTTCGTTAGTTTTGGTTTATAATTTTGATATTATATAAAAAGCTCTCTGGAAAAGAATTTTCTTGGAAAAGAAAAGTATGTCATGTAAGCGTGTGCATGAGAAAGCGGATGTACTTTGGAATTTTTATTACTTTTTTAAAAATAGATAGAGTTGGTCGAGGGTACGGGTTGCTAGTCCGGTTTGCTGCGCTTTCTAAAGATGCTTTTAGATTTTTCCGTACATTTTCTTTTGAGACTATTTCGGAAAGTGTATATAAAATAATTAATGGTATTTTTACTCTCTACTGGTAATGTAGGAAACTAAGTGGGAGGGAAAATTCAGGAATTATGGGGTTCTCTATTTTCGATCGGTATCGGTAAGTTATTTGTTAAGAGGTTCGGTTAGTATACGCCAGGCGCGCTATTGCATCGGATATTTGGTCGGTAATTTTGAAATTAGGTGCATTACGTAGGATGTAACACCCCCCTGCTCGGTCGAAAGTCGGCCCTCCGACTTTGTGAGTACGTGCGTTAGTAAGTGTGTTAGTGCAGAATCATTGTAGTGTCATAATTAACCAATATGGGATTTTCGCTGGTATTACAAATAGTTTATATAACAGTCGCTTTCTGTTTATATTTTTAATTGTTATACATGAAATTAATAAAAAGAGTTTAGCCTCTTCGTGTGTCTAGAACCTTTTGCTCCGTGAATCCCTAGTATTTTATTTCTAGTAGATGTTATCTACTTTTGTGGGTTTAGGAATATTGATGTCATCTATGTTGTTTCGTAGTTTGAGTCGATACATTTTCGTTCCTTCTATTTGTGGAATCCATATTTGATTAAACAGTTTATGCGATCCGTGAGATTGTTTAAATATTTCATGCAAGAAGTGGTTGGTCTTCTATTAAGTAGTAGTCTGTTGCAGGATTCGCAATTAAATGTCGTGTTATATGTCGTTTATTAATGAACGCCTGTTAGTTTTATTGTTTTGGTTTCTTTTTGTGGTAAGGTAGATTCTGATTATAAAACCATTCATCTTCGTCATTTGTATAGACATATTCCGTTTAGTTGCATGTTTTCATAGTTATTCAAGTGTTGATGCATATATCTCGCATGGTTATCATCGTAGTGTTGATGAATATGATTCATGGGAAATACATCTCTGTGGGCAGCGAAAAAGAAAGAAATTCTATTGGATTTTGAGTGTGCTTTTTCTTTTGTTTTGGCTGGATTCCTCCTGTGTTTAATACATAATATTATTTGAGTTGCTGGATTCCTCCTACGCTTGATATATATTATTATATGAGTTGCTGGATTCCTCCCGCGTTTGATATGTATTATTATATTAGTTGCTGGATTCCTCCTGCGTTTGATGATAGAATTCTCTAAAATTTTGTTGTGCTCCATGTATTACGGACATTGGCTGGATTGTCCCTCCACTTGAGTATGGTTGCATGCTTTGGTTTATTTTTGTGCAAATTTCGTGTAGGTGTCACATTTTGGTAGCTTTTGGTTGTTTTTGGAAAGTGATGAACAAATAAGACTTGTCGTTTCTATAAGGGTTAACGGATCAACCGGTTCTAGTCATTGTAGTTGGCTTTACAAATGTTTACATAGATTATTATTACAATTTTTGTAGAGGCGGGCTAGTGATAACGTAGTTGTTACATTGGTATTTTTCGTAGTGAATCGAATGAGCAGTACAAACATTTTGACTACTTATTTTCGAAATGAACGCAATTCGCATATTTATATTTAATAATATAGTGTCATTGGTTTCTTATTTCACTGTACGCATGTGTCTATTAGTTTTGTTGTTAGTTGTAACTTGACCTCGTGCAATTATTTTATTTTGTTAATTGTGAAATGGAATACATGTTATTATCAAAGGTATTCGTGCAATTTGAAAAATATGAGAGTTCATATTTTGAGCATCTTAAAAAAAATATATATATTTGTATGAAAATTATTGAAAGGAGAATAAATAATAATTTTATAAAATTTCAGTTTTATTAGTATATATATTTTTTGTTGTTGCTAGCATTTAAGTTCTAATAATGATTTGGTAAAATGAACATGAGTGATTATAATTCTTTTTAATACGTACATTTCTCGCTCTCCACTTAAAATGTGGCAAGCCTAACTTAACGGCGAGTTTCTTAGCATTTTTTATACTCGGATACTGGAATTTCCTAGTCTCATTTCACTCCTTCTCGAATTTACGAGGTTGACTTTATTTTCTGGTAAGCCCTAAGGAAACCATACAAAGTTTATTTACTCTACGAGAGTTAAAAATGGTTTTGAATTTTTACGTACGTAGTGTAAGAAAAATATATGCACATATATGTAAAGACTAACTTAGTTTAATACGTTATTTTTCTCGCACTCCACTTAAAATGTGGCAAGCCTAACTTAACGGCGAGTTTCTGTGATGTGAGGTTTGAATTCTCTAAAAAAAATGATTAGAAATTAATTAAATTGTTTTGATACTAAACATTTGTTGTGTCCTTTACATGTTACAAATTCATCAAATTCAATGTTATGCAGCACAATTGCAGAATATTATTATATACTTTTCTTTTTTGGTTATGGTTTAAAGAGGAAAAAAAAGGAATAAAGATTCTATTTAAAAAATTGTGTATTTATGAAAATTTGTAAAGATGCAAATTGAAATCTATTATGCTTGTTTTGTATTGTTTATTTTGTCTGCCGTGTGTAGATAGTGTTCCTGAAGCAGAGTTTTCATATACACATATGCTGTTTTGCATTTATGTATATGTAGTCAGTTATTATTAATATTATTCATATACTTGTATGTGCGAATATATATATAGATTTATCTTCACTTCTTTTACCTACAGATGAGAAATATGCTATCCCTTGTATGCTTTCTATTGTTTTTTTTGTAAAAATAAAGGAAGAGAAAAGAGGGGAGAAAACAAAAATTTTGTGTTGCGGAGTTTTCAGTTTTCTTCATTGTTATGTAGAAAGATGTTATTTCGGTTATACCAATGAGAACATGCGCACTACCTTCTCCCAAAAAGAAAAATATGTATTTCTCTTTTGGTGAGGTAATTTTTACCTGCCTTTCGGCTTGGCTCCATCTTGCAACGGTTATAACTAGAGGATATGATATGAGAAAAATAATACTAATGAAGCTAGAGAATTAAAACAAAAGAAGAAGAAAGAAAAACAAAAGTAATACAGTAATGTGATGGCATGGAACTTCTTATTAAAATAATAGACTTAAAGGAGAAATGTCAGGTGAGAATAAGGTAGACTTCTTTAAGGTTTTAAAACAAATTTATTACATTTTTAACTTAATTTTGTAATTCTTCATTTGTGCGTATCATTTCAATTTTAGTTAGTTTCGTAGTTGGTTTAGGTATATCATATATGGGTTCCTGTCTTGAAGCTTCTTGAGTAGGAGTTAGAATGAATTTGATGTTATCAAAATTGTTGGATATTAGTTTTTTGTTTTGAACCTGTATGTGTCATCATTTCGATATCGTCTTGACTAAATTTTACATACCTGTTTTGTTGGTTTGTAGGTTTGTTTTTATTTTGTTTATATAATTTTACTATTATAATAGTTAGTAGTATGGTACCGATAAGGCAGTAAATCCCAACAACTATTAGTGTTTGTGATGGTAAGTTTTCCACTGTTGGTGTATCGTTGTTATTTGGTTTCATACCTTCGATTATTGTATGGTTATCGCTATTTTATATTATTTCTGTAGTTGGTTCTATTCTGGGATATGGTGTCGTTATGGTAATTATTGTATTCCAAAAGCTGCCTTCATAGTCGTCAGAGCATGTTCCATTCACGGGGCATTCTTGTCCGTTGTATAGTATTACGTTATTATTTTCTAATATTGTTTCATAATCTGTTATTATTGCTGTTATTAGGTAGTTTGTTACTTCTGTGTTAACTCCATCATCTTTGCAGTCTTCAAATGTCGTTAGTTCTTTTTCTGCATATTTGTCTATTTGTAAATCGTTGATTTCTACTCCAAGCAGTTGTATTTTGCGAGTCTTGTGCATATTTTTGCAATATTCTACTGAGATATTGACTTTTTTATCGTCTTCTACTATTAACGTTCTGTCACATGAGTCTATTGATTTCATAAATTTCACTTCACAACTTTTTACAAGTATCGTTTCGCCTTTGATTCTTACTCCTAAGGTTATGAGTAATAAGTAATGTAAAAGTGTGGTATTCATTGTTCTGTTTTTTTTTGTTGATTCCTGTAGATAGAAAGGAATTTTTGTAGTAAATATATAAAAAAAAATAAGGACTATATTATTATTATTTTTTTAATGTAAATGCTTTGTTTTCTCTATTAGGAAATTGGTTTTTTACATTTAATTCCGTCGGTTCGTTTTGAATTTCTATGGTTTCTTTGTGTAGGTTTGGGTATATTTGGTTGTTTTCGACATTTCTTGTGTCTTGTGATAGGTTTAAATTAGGTGTTTCGTTTTGTTCAATTTTTATTTCTTGAAGCTCGATTTGGGGAATTTGTTGGTAGTTTGTATCATTGTTATTGTTTTTGTTATTGTGTTTCCTTGATAAGTGTAGTAGAAGATGAGTTACAGAATCCCAAATAGCTCCTAATAAAAAGATTGACCATCCATAAGCATTATGTAGTGCGTAGCCATGGATTGCTGTGTCTATTATGGATTTTATTATTTTTACTGTTACAAATATTCCCATTATACCAGCTGTTGTTGATCCGAATATTATAAACTTTTGCCATGTTTTGTTCCATGCTGATTTTATGATTTTCCCTATGGAGTTTTCGTCTAATAAGTTTGTTACTGATGTACCTTGATAGTTTGTTTGTTGTCCTGTTAAACCTCTTGCTACAGTATTGAGGAGTGCTGGTTTTTCGGCGGGGAACATTATATGTTCTTTTAGTTTCTTGAGGTCTTCTTGGCTGTAGATTCCATTTGTGGCTAAATTCTGGGGGTTTATATATGTCCAAGTTTGTTTAGTTAGCGGTTTTAATTGTTCTGGGGCTGATGCCTGTACTGGATTTGGTAGGAGTTTGTACCAAATATTATTAACTGAATACATTGGTGGCACTAGACTATTGCATGTTATTTGATTTCCTTTATTGATAATTATTCTTGTCTTGGGTGTCATATACATTTCTTTGTCGATGTATGTAATTGGTAAGTGAGAGTAATATTCTTCTGTTCTTCTAATTTTTACTTCAACTGGGATACATTTCATTATATATGCTACTTCTCCTGCTGCTACTGCCATGTATCCAGGGCCTTTCATGATATTGTAGGCAAATTCATCTGGGGCATGTGTTGCTAATGATAGAGCGTTGTGAAGTACTTGTTTTTCTAAGGCACATCTCTGTACCAGCATGTCATAGTAAAGTTGTTTTATCTGATGTCTTACGTGTCTTTCTACATAAACAAATTTGGAATTTACATATGAGAATATATCGAGGTTCCATGTTTTTATGGGACGTTTCTTGAAGTCTCCGTTATTTTGTGATTCAAATATTATCAGTTTAGGATGTTCTGTAAGTGTTAATTCATAGCCACATATATTCTTCTTTCCTTTTTTTCCTAATGCAAAGGTTATTTCGTCTGTTGTGAGTGAATAGACTATTGTTTTGTCTTCATTATAAGTCTTATCAACAAATCCTTCGTATAATACGTCATATTTGTTAGCTCAACAGAAGTCTTTCGGGATTGTGTCCCAGTATGTATTTGCTCCTTCGATGTTTAGGCAAGATTTATCTGTTAAAGGATATGATATTCCTGATCTTAAGTGTAATCTATTTTCATTAAGATTTATTCTAGCTTGATATTTTTGAATTAATATTTTTGCGGTTGCATGTACTACCACGTTGCTCCATGAACCAAACGAATCGCTATATTCTACTCCTTTACAATTTCCATCTACTTGAGATGTACCAGCCATGTTTAAACTGCGGGAGTGAACTTTGTTAGGTGTTATTTGATCTAGGAATATATTGAAATTTATAGTTAACATCCCTGTGTTGTGTATTTTGTCACACTCGTCTCGTGATATTTCTAGTATATATGTTGCTGAACCGTTTGATACTGTAGATACTGTATTCATATTCTTTTAGTTGTAATAACTGGGCTTTAATTTTTTCAGATTTGATTGATTTTTTTTCTATTTCGCAATCTTGTGTATTTAATAATGAGATTGTGGATATGTTTGAACTCTGTGATCCGCAATCGAATGCTATAAATGCTTGAACGTCCAGAATTGTTATAAGTAGTAGAACTGTGGTTATGAGAGTATTCATTTTGTTTGTAATATTGACTTCTGTTCTTCGTTTGTCTCTGTTCCTGTTAAACATATATATATCTATATTATTTTTTTGTTTTTAGTTTTTTTTTTATATATATACTTAAATTTACTGTATTGGTATTTTTGATAATTTTAGTCGATTCGCGTGAACTATTTTGTCTTCGATTTTTATTCTTATTTTTATATTTCCGTTATCAAATAGTTCGAGTACTTCGAAGGGGCCTTGATATTCGTCATCGAATTTGCTAGTTTTGTGATTTTTTTAAAGAAAAACAGGGTCTCCTATATTAAATGTTATTGGGTTAATATGTTTGTCGTAGTAATGTTTTGATTTTAGTTTAGCGGTTGTTAGATTTTGTCTTGCGAATTTCTGTGTGTCGTAAAGTTTTGAGGCTAAGTTTTGTACATAGTCACTGTATGTTTCCTAGGTTTCGTTTTCGATAAGTTTTGATGATGGTAATTTTGCTATTCTACCAAACATTAGTTCAAAAGGTGTGTATTTAGTTCCCTCGTGAATGCTAGTATTATATGAAAAAGTAGCTAATTCTAGCCATTTATCCCAGTCAGAGTGTTTGTTTGTGAAATGTTTAATGTATTCTTTTATTACGTGATGAGATCGTTCTAATGAGCCATTAGATTGAGGGTGAAATGCTGTAGTTTTTATTTGCTTTATGTTGACGAGTTTTGCCATTTTTTTCATTATTTTGCTCAAAAAGTTCTTCCCTTGGTCTGTTAGGATGCTTCTTGGAGTGCCAAAAATGCATATAAATCGTTTTGTTAGTGCTTCTGCTATGTCTGAGGCTGTGGCTTTTTTTAAAGGTATAGCTATTAAATATTTTGTTAGATTGTCTTGGATGGTTAAGATGTTTTCATAGCCTTCTTCGGTTTTATTGTTTGGTATTACAATATCCATTGCTATTTTTTCTAGAGCTTTTGTTGGTGTGTCAGATATGACCATTGGTTGTTTGGTTTTAATTCTACTTAATTTTTTTAATTGGCAGGATTTGCATGATTGAATGAATTTTTCTATATCGGATTTCATGTTTTCCCAGTAGTGATTTTGTTTAATTCTTTTGAGTGTTTTATTGATTCCTTTGTGTCCTCCTACAGGTGAAGAGTGTAGTTCTTTTATAATGTCCTCCCTGTCGTTTTCATCGGGGTGGTTAATTGTTCCGTTGCAGATTATTATCTTTGTTTTGCCGTTTTTAAAATTTTGTTCTAAAATATCTTTCACTTTTGTCCAGTTTATGCCTATTATGTTCTCTGTTTTTGAAATGCTAATTGTGTTTTAATCTAAGTTATCTGCTTCTTTTTTTAAAGATTTTATTACAGTTTTAATATTTGTTAATATTGTTAATTGACTTTCTCCTGTATCTGTTGCTATTGGAAGTGCAAAATGGTATTTATTTTTTTGTTTTGATATTGAGATTTTATTTAAAGTAAGGTTTTCAAATTTTGGCAGTTCGTTTCTGTTTTTGTGTTTTAAGTTTCTATTATCGCATAGTTTCCCAGATGTGGTTATGAAATGGGCTACGTTGTCTTTTTGCAAATATATATAATTTTTAATTTCTATAATGTGTTTGTTGCAACAACGTTTATTACATTTGTTAGTGATTTCTTCGTCAGTGTCGTTACTTTCATTACATGAGTCTAATTCTATATTGTCGTTATTTAGGTTGTAATTTGTATCGTTTTGCTGTTGTTTTCTGGTTGGTTCCGTATTTTTTGTTCTAGGCCGTCCTCTTTATTGGTGCTCATTTTTATATGTTTTTGTCTGTTGTTGTTTTTTATTATTTATCTCTAGTCTTTTGGGAGGTTGGATTTTTCTTGTACTTCGTCTCAGGCATGCTGAGTCTGTGATATTTGCGATTTGTTTATATTCAGGTTCTAAATTGTTTATTTCATCTTTGGTATGTTTTTCGGTTTTTGTGTCCTTTTTCTTTTCGTGTGCGAATATTCCAGGACAATTTATTTCTATGTGATTTAATTTATAACATTTAGTACAGAATGGTATTACAGCCGGAAGGTTGTATTTTGGCCCTGTGTAATTTACTTTATCGTTTCGAGGTTTTTGAATATTATATATTGGACTGTGTACTAGTATGTTTTTAAGAATTTTGTTCTTTGCTATTGTGTGTTTACTTTTAATGAATTTAATTGGCTCTAGTGCTTGTGCATCTTGGTTGCTGTAATTAATCCAGTAATTACTGTCTCCATTAAATCCTAGTCCTTTTCGGTCGGTTTGGGTTTTAATTTTGATTGGTTCTCTAATTCCTTGATTATATCTGCCTATTCCGGCTCCTTTCCATCCCATATTTTCCATCATCTTAGTAATGGTATTATTAAGGTATGCTCTTTTATTTGATTCGTTAATTTTTAGTATTTCTATAGGATTTCCGGATAATGCATCTGCGTTGACGTTTGATTTGCCTGCTTTATGTATTACTTCAAATTCGTATTCTAATAAATTGTACATCCATTTGGCAACTCTGGAATTGGGATCTTTTTTTGTTCTGAATGATGTGAGGGGTTTATGATCAGTAACTACCGTAAAACGTTTTCCATAAACGTAAGGTCTGAAATGTAATATGGCATAGTATATTGCGAGAGCTTCTTTATCATAAGTTTCGTATTTCTTTTCGTGATCGTTTAGTACGCGAGAGGTATAAGCAATAGGTCTATCTTTACCTATTTCTCCTTGAGATAGTATTGCGCCTATCGCATATCCTGATGCGTCTGTAGTGATTATAAAAGGTTCATTGAAGTTAGGGTACTGTAGGACAGGTGCGTTGCATAATTTTTCACGCAGTGTGTTAAATGCATCGTTTTCTTCTTGTTCCCATTTGAACGATATACCGTTTTTTAGTAAATTTGATAAAGGTTTGGCTATAAATGAAAAATTTTCAATAAATCTACGGTAGTATCCTGCGAGTCCGAGAAATTGTCTGATATTCTTCTGATTTTCAGGTATTGGAAATTTCTGTACGCAATTGATTGTGTTCGGGTCTGGTTTTAGACCTTCTTCGCTAATTATATGTCCTAAATAACAAACTTCTTTTCTTAAAAATTCACATTTGTCTGGTTATAATTTAAGGTTTGCGTTTCTTAGTTTTTTCATTAATTTCTCGCATTTGATCTCATGTTCTTCTAAAGATGATGCGTATATCACAATATCGTCAAGATATACAAAAAGTTCGTTACCTTGCAGGCCTGATAAGATTATGTCCATTAGTCTTTGGAAGGTTGCTGGTGCATTTTTTAATCCGAATGGCATTCTATCGAAATCGTAATTTCCATGTGGGGTAGAAAAGGCTGTTTTGTGAGAGTCGTTTTCATGCATTTTTATTTGCAGGAATCCGGATGAAAGATCAAAAATTGAGAAATATTTAGGACTTCCAAGTTGGTCTAGTATATCGACAATGTTTGGAATAGGGTATGAATCGCCTATTGATTTGTCATTTAATTTTCTGAAATCTAAAACCATTCTCCATCTTTTGTTACCTTGAGTATCCGTTTTTTTAGGTACTATCCATATGCGTGTGTTATATGGTGATTCTGATGGTTTTATTATACCACTCTTTAATTGTTCCGATATTTGCATATTAATTTCTTCTTTATGTATAGGGGGGAATCGGTATTGTTTTGGGTTTATAGGTACTTCGTCAGTTGTTATTATTTTATGCTTTATAAGTGGTGCGAAGCCTAAAGGCTCGTCTGGTAAGTGAAATGTGTCTGCATTTTTATTTATTATTCTATCTATACTTTCTTTTTCTTCAGTGTTTAGATGATCCATTCGTAATAGCTGTTTTACTTGTTTTGCTCGTTTTGTTTCTTTGGTTATGTGATATACTTTAGTTATTTTCATTTTTGTTAGGGGTTCGTTTAAATATTCTGTGTATGTAAAGAGTTTTTTTTGTTTATTGGGATGTTTATTTGGATCTTCTGAACCGTGTATTATTATATGATTATCCCTTTTTGTAGTTGATGTTTCGTTTGTAATATTTTCAGAAGGTTTATTTATTAGGTCCACATCGGGTTTATTTTTATCTTTTTCCTTGTATTCGTGTCGTTTTTTTGACGGGTCTTGGTTTTCTTTGTTTATTTTCCATTTTTGTAAGATTAGTAACTTTACATTTTCATTATAGAAGTCTTGATCTTCCTGTATTGAGGAATTGAAAGATTTCGGTAAGTGTTGTTTTATCATTTGGTTAATTTGGTTCGTTTTTTCATCTTCATTTTCATATTTGTTTTCTTTTATTATTTCGTTTTCATTTTCATTTTTGCTTTCCTTTTTTATTTCGTTTTCGTATTTGATTTTATTGGTTATTTCATTATTTTCATTTATTATTTCGTATTTGTTTTCATTTATTTTTTCATTTTCATATTCGTTTTTATTTATTATTTCATTTTCATATTGGTTTTCATTTATTATTTCGTTTTCATTTTCATTTTTGTTTTCATTTATTATTTCATTTTCATATTTGTTTTTGTTGGTTATTTCATTATTTTCATTTATTATTTCATTTTCGTATTTGTTTTCATTTATTTTTTTATTTTCATATTCGTTTTTATTTATTATTTCATTTTCATATTGGTTTTCATTTATTATTTCGTTTTCATTTTCATTTTTGCTTTCATTTATTATTTCATTTTCATATTTGTTTTGATTTATTATTTCATTTTCATATTTATTTTCGTTTATGTGTTCTACATTTTCCTCTATTTCTTCTATTTCGACTGTTGGAATGTCTAAATTTAATACTTCATTTGTTGTATTAAAAATTTGTAAATATGCTTTTCCTTCATTATTTTTAACAAGTGCTTCGCCCAAAAATACACCTTCTTTGATATTGATGTGTGGTACATACCCATGTTGAATGTTATTGTTTTTTATTTTTATGAACATTGTAGATACTGCTCTAGCCGGAATTTTTATAGTTTCTGGGCTGTTGAAATATTTTGTGTTATTTTTCCATTTAATAAGGTTATTTTTGTAGTCTATTGTAACTTCATTGCTTTTTAAAAATTCTGATCCTAAAATTCCTTCGCAATCTATTGGGAAGTTGTTTTTAACTACGTGGAATTGTGTATCATGTCCTAATATCTCGATTATTACTACCCCCATTGTAGTTACTGGTTGTTCCGTGATTCCTTTTAGATCTATTATATTGGTTTCGTCTATTAATGTTTCTTCTTTAACATATTTTTCTTTAATGATGTTTACGCTGGCTCCGATGTCAACCATTAGGTTTATCATTGTATGTAAATCTTTTGAGTTTATTTGTATTAATGGGGCTTCGTGTTTATTTAGATTGACTGTTTTTATTTCTCTGGGCTGGTTACTGATTTTGTCACAAGGTTCATTTGGCGCTTGTTTCCACTCTCCCTCTGTGCGCCTGTTCTGTAGAGACCGTTTTCGTTTCCCGGATTTGTTGAGTCTTTTAATTCTTTGATTAATTCTGCTCGTATCTGTTCTTTGAATTTTAGTTTTCTGCGTTCTTGCCATATGTGTCCTATAGACTTGCGGTATGTACAATTGTTTTGATTCGTTAGATTCGTGGTAGTTGTGATGTTTAAAGTTTTGGTTTTGATTGTGTGGATTTTGGAACCTTTTTGGATGATTATAGTGTTGTTCCTGATTATAATTGTTTGTATAACGTTGTGGTTGATTTTTTTGGTGATTTTGAAAGTTGTAAGATTGCTTTTGATAATTTCGAGGTTGATAGTTGTTTGGTTTGTAATTATTTGATTGAGGGGTGTTCTGATGATAGTTATTCCTTGGATATCCGTAAGATTGATAGTTGTTGGGTTGAAATTTTTGTTGATTTGAGTTTCTGAAGAGGCACGTATCAGCTTCATGTCCTATTTTTTTGCAGATTTGACATTTTTTTTCTGTAGTTAAAAATTTTATTCTTTGTGTTTTAGGTTTTTCTTCGTTTTTTGATTCTTCAAGAGGGATTCCTCTTACATTATTTGCGAGTTTTAGTCTTCTTTCTAGCTGTATTGCTTTATGTATACCAGCTGATAGGTCTGTTAGTTCTGAATTGAATAATCTAACTTCTATTTCGGGTTTTAATCCAGTTAAAAATGTCTCTAGAATTTCTTGTTCGGTGATTTCTTTGTCTATGTCTGTTACTTCGTCATCTTCGCTCAAGGCTTTGTAAATTTCTAATATTCGATCTCCTGCTTCTCTGACGCGATTTCCATATTCGACAGCACTTTCAAAATTAAATTGGTGCATCCCTATTAATTTCCAAAATGGCGACCGTGACAGGACTCGTTGTTAGTGACTGCCATTACTAACAGCTTGAGTTCTGACAAAAAAAAAATGTGTGGGTTTAGTCTGAAAAAATAAAATAAATAAAAATTAATAAAATAAATTTTTTTTAAACAGTGATAAAATTTTGTTTTTGGAAATAATTTCTTTTCAGAAATAAACATTTATAAAATAGATTTTGAATTTTTTTTTGGAAATAAATTTTTTCAGAAATAAACATTTTTGAAATAAATTTTTTTGGAAATAAATTTTGTTTTTTTTTTTGGAAATAATTTTTTTTCAGAATTAAACATTTATGAAATGAATTTTTTTGGGAAATAAATTTTTTTAGAAATAGACATTTTGAAATAAGTTTTTTTCGGAAATAGAAATTTATGAAACAATTTTTGTTTGGAAATAATTAAAATTTTTTTTTGTGGAGGAAATTTGTTAGTAGAACAATAATACAAACTTGTTTATTTACCGAATTCTAGCGAATTCGGGTTAGAAGTTGTTGCGACTGGGAAAGATAATTGAAGTATTAGAATTAAGTCTTAGAATTAAGTAAAAATATTATTATATAATAATTATTGTGTAACAATTTATTAATGAATTATGTGCATGTATAATACGAAATTTGAATTTTTTGTGTTGGTTAATAAAAGAAAATTTTTTTTGTGGTATTAAACAAGGGTATATATGTTATGTTATTGAGGAAAATAAAATAATATAGCGACTTGTGCAGAATATAGAGACTTGTGCAGATTATGGTGACGTGTCCCGATTATGATGACGTGTCCCGATTATGGTGACGTGTCCCGATTATGGTGACGTGTGCAGATTATGGTAACGTGTGTTTAGCTGGATGGTGAGAGGAATTGTTGTGATAGAGTAGACAACGTAGGATAGATTAGAATTATTGATGGATATTTAGTTTACGAATTATTTTTTTTTTTGTTAAAATTGGGTTAGTGACTAGATTAGCTTATAGAAAAAAAAACATTAAAAATAAAAATGGCGACAGATGTGAAAGAACCCATGGCAAAGATGCGGGTGATTTTTCAAAATTCTAGAGAGTTGCGACGGGTACGGAAGAGCGTATGGGAATTAGATCCGATCCAAGTTATCCAACAACTAGATAAACAGGGGTTGAGTTCAACGGGGTCAGACAAAATTCTGAGGGATAGGTTATTAAGAGCGGAGTTAATAGCAGCGGATGGGAGGTTAGCGGTACCGTGGTATCCCGAATGGGATGAGAGTGGGGTAGATATACCGGCAACAACGGCGGCACTACTCCTGGAAGAGTCGGATGGGGAGGAATGGTTAGGAGCTAAACCGAGGGGTAGGGGGCGTCCCAAAAAGAAAATTGTTAGCGACGATGTGCCAGAAGAGGGAGAGGACGATGACGGTCAGAGTGAGGCAGCCGGAACTGATGAAGTAAGTAATTCCAGGAAAAGGGGGGGTCCTTCTACTTCAAGTCAACCCTTTTGCTGGCCTTTGGAGAAAACTATTACGACTTCCACCACTACCTCAACAACTGTCACGGTAACGACTCCGGTAAACTCGAGAAAAATGGTTACTGCAACAACCAAAAGTGTAGGACCGCTCATGAGTAGATATATTCAGGATAATCAAACAGGGTATTATCATTTATTAAATTAAGGTCCAATATCCTGAAGTGGCTAGGGGACGGGTTCATGAACCCCAACGTAGCCCTTTACCATTGCGACATAGTGCGAGCTATAGAGGACGCCGAGATGAAGAAGAATGGTCTAGTAGGAGTGGGGGTAGCGACGTAGATAGGGAAAGACGGGTAGATAATTTAGACCAGCCCAGAAGGATTAGGTATGGCGACAGAGAGGGGCGTAGAAATAGAGACGACGAGGATAGAGACAGGGATGTAGATAGACGGACACGCAGGAGCAACGACGGGCAGTCTAGGCGGAGTAGGGATGATGAGTTTGAGAGAGATAGTCTGCCAAGTAGTAGAGGGTCAGGTAGAAGTAGCGCGCGAATAAAGAGGTTAATGGACTATGATTACTCCAGTGATGAGGATTCCGGTCATAGCCACAGAGAAGTGTCGGCTCGGCGTCGCCGAAGTAATGCAGAAATAGATAGGGATAGTCGCTGCATTAAAGTTTTGCGACAATGGGGGTTGCGATTCACCGGTGACGAAAAAGAGTCGGCCGAGGATTTCTTAGCCCGTTTAGGAGATTGTAGGGAACAGTCGGGGTTTAGCGACAGAGAGCTATTGAGAGCGATTCCCTGCATCTTTCACCGAAGTGCAAGTCGATGGTTCCGTACTGCCCAGTATGCTTTCCGGACTTAACGGGAATTTTCGAAATCATTCCGTCAGTTCTTTGTCGGGGAGGTAAACGAAGAGGATCTGGAAGACGAGTTGAAGAGCTGAACACAGGGTAAGAAAGAAACAATTGGATCTTTCATATCCTGCATCCGGCATATCATCAGCTACTTCAAAAGACCGCCCTCGCTCGACAAACAACTACGCATAGTACTCCGAAATTTAACTCCGGAATACAGAGCCTATTTGGCTGAAAAGGAAATCGAGGATTTCTCAACATTAGAGAGATGGGGCAGGAGGTATGAACAGTTACGCGAAATGGACAAACGATACCGGGAACCGCCACCAAAAGAGAGGACACGACTTCCAGGCAGTGCGTATATGCGAGGGACTGGTCCCGTGCGTATTTCTGCGGTAAGGGAGGAATTACCGTCGAGAGAGGAGAAGGTGGCGAGTGTCCACTTATCCGACATCACTTCCGGATCAGGACCAAATACTTCGCCAAAGAAGAATAAGTCCCGAAAAAAGAAGAAGGAAACAGGTAGAGACCAGGCTCCCCCTACACATGTAAATACGGCCGACGAAATACCCGAGAGGCCGGTAAGAGGAGCATGGAATGGGGAAAAACGAGCCAGCACAGCAGAAGTTCCGAGAGCCCCTCTACCCGCGAGTGTACCAATGAATAGACCGCCGAGGTCATCACGATCTTGGCAGCCTCGAAACCATTGGGAGGGAAACTCGACGGAACATCCAGGTTACCGTCGAGATAGGGGAGGGGAATCTCCTAGGGAATCGGGACGGCCGCTGAGAAATAACAGGATGCCACCTGGATTGGGGTCACCGGGGATCGGGGCATGCTACCATTGCCAGGCTGTAGGACACCGGGCCGCAATGTGCCCTAGCCGTCCCTGCTTTACTTGTCACCAAGTAGGGCACAGGTCGGCTGAGTGTCCCCATCGCGTTTGCTTCACGTGTCAACAGCCAGGACACTCAGCTTATGCCTGCCCGACAAAACCCTGGGGACCCTCTCGCCCACTTGAACGATGTCAGGTGTGCGGAACGTCGGGTAACCCCTTTTCATCATGTATACCGTGCACTCCCCTACGTGAGCAATGGGGAAACGAGAAGGCCGGAGGGCTATCCAAACCCATGCCCTCCACGGCCAATCAACAGGGTTGGAGAAAGAAAGAATAGTGAGCCGAGAGGAAGAAGAGTTAGCGACTAGAGAGAAAGACGTGGTGATACCCTCGGAGATAGAACGAGAAGCCGAGATAGCGACAATAGAGATCAGGTGTTTTATGGAAGTAAAGATAGGGGGAAATACAGTGTTGGCGATGCACGATAGTGGAGCAATGGTCTCCATCATCGGCCCTATCCTGGCCGAAAAATTCAAGGCTAGACTACGTCCTTCTCAGACTGTAATGCGAAGCGTTTCTGGCGAGGTGACGCCCTTTCTGGGAATATTGGCGATGCAGATGGAAATAGATGGACACGTCAACGAATTTGAATTTAGAGCAACCAACGCAGTATCATGTGACATGATATTCGGTATGGACTTTGGTGAAATTTTCGACTTGGATGTGCGACAAGGTAGAAGGCAGTGGAGAGTACAAGAGGGTCCGTGGCATGCGTTTAGTGACAAACTGACGGGAAAATCAGACATTCATGTAGAGTGTGCAGGTATATGTGAGCTGAGCAAGATGCAAGAAGAGAGAGTGAGAGAGATAGTAGACAAGATGTTAGGTGGCGACCAGGTAGGATTAGGGAAAACGCCCTTGATAGAGCATCATATTAATGTGGAGCCGCGACCCCAATCAAGCATAGGCCTCGCCGCATGTCACCTATTATGCTTGAGAAAGCGCAAGAAGAAGTGAGAGAATTAGCTGAGAAAGGTGTGATAGAGAGATCGACCAGTGATTGGAGTAGTGCTCCCGTCCTAGTGAAGAAATCAGATGGTAGTATAAGGATGTGTATAAATTATTGAGACTTAAACAGCGTCACCAGGAAAGATGCCTATCCAATACCCAACATGGATTCCATATTGGATAAATTAAGTCGGGCTCAATATTTATCTAAGATAGACCTAAGACAGGCGTACTACCAAGTTGCGATGGATCCCGAAAGCAAAAAGTATACTGCTTTTGCAGTTCCGGGATCGGGTATATGGCAATTCATCAGGATGCCGTTTGGGTTAACGAATGCCCCAATGACCTTTCAGCGACTAATGGACGCATTGTTTGGGCCAGAATTTGAACCCCACATATTTGGGTATCTGGATAACATAATTATTGCGACAGAAGGGTTTGAGGAACATTTACATTGGCTGGAATTAGTCTTAGGGACGCTAGTGCAAGCCGGATTAATAGTAAATAGCGACAAGTGTGAGTTCGGGTGCTCGCGCGTAGCGTACCTGGGGTTTGTATTAGATAGAGAGGGACTGCGTCCAGACACCGATAAGGTAAAACTGGTGTTGGAATATCCGGTGCCGCGCACCGTAAAGCAGCTCCGGAGATTCCTCGGTATGATAGCGTGGTACTCCCGCTTCCTGGACAAGGATGCGGAAGTTAAAGTACCCCTAGTGAAACTTTTACGAAAGGGACAACCATGGAAATGGGAGGAGGAGCAGGAAGAAGACTTTAGCATACTCAAATCCCAGTTAGCCACAGCGTCCGTGTTAGCCAGACCGGATTTCCGGAAATCATTTACCGTTCAGTGCGACGCCAGCGGATTTGCTTTAGGCGCGGTTTTGACCCAGGAGACGACGACGGAGAGCATCCAATCGTCTACATTAGTAAAGTACTAAGTACTCCAGAGAGGAACTATACCACGACCGAACGAGAATGTCTTGCCGTACTATGGGCAATCCGAAAATTAAGGCCTTACTTGGAGGGTTGTAAATTTACCGTGATAACGGATCATAGCGCTCTTAAATGGCCTATGACACGGCCGGAACCCACGGGTCGACTAGCACGTTGGGCAATCGAACTCCAACAATGGAATTTTGACATTGTGCATCGCAAAGGCGCGTGGCATCATGTACCGGACGCCCTCTCTCGAATGTGGGAAAACGAAGAAGGAGTAGCCGCATTTGAAACTATTGAGGACCCCGACTATCTCAAACTAAGGGACGAAGTGGTAGCAAGTCCAGCTAAATATCCAGGGTGGCGACTAGAGGAAGGTATTCTGTATAAGTAGCGACGGGATGAGTTGTTAGACCTGATAGGATGGGAAGAGGAAGGATGGAAATTAGTGGTGCCGAAAGAGTTGCGGAAGAAAGTAATGACAGATGCTCATGTAGAAGCATCCTCGGGTCATCTTGGGATAGAGAAGACTTATGACCGGGTGGCCGAGAATACTATTGCAAAGGGATGTGGTACGATGCATATAATTTCGTAAAGGAGTGCGACGAGTGTCAGCGATATAAAGTTTCCCAGTTTGGCCCCCAGGGTTTAATGGGTAAACGCATTGTCGAACGTCCTTGGGCAGTCGTGGCGGCCGATATGATGGAATTTCCGCCCAGCAAAGGCCAAAATAAGTATCTTCTCGTCTTCCAGGATCTATTTACTAGATGGATAGAGGTAAAGCCCTTAAGGACGGCCGATGGTAAAGCAGTTGCCCGGGCCTTGGAGGAATTGATTGTTTTTCGTTGGGAGACACCGGATTTCTTCCTAACGGATAACGGGAAGGAATTCGACAACAAACGAGTAAAAGGGCTGTTAGAGGAATACGGAATAAAACATGTAACAACCCCTCCGTATCATCCTCAAGCCAATCCGGTGGAGAGAAGTAACCGAATACTGAAGACTATGATAGCGACATATGTGAAGGGAGACCATAGAGATTGGGACAAGCATTTGCATGAATATAGACACACAGTCTATACTACAAAAGTCAGTACAAAAGTATTTCCGGCCTTCTTAAATTTCGGTAGACATCCCCAACCAGTGAAAAGCTTGCGACGTGAAGCAGAGAGGAAAGGACCTAAGATACAGGTGGACCCTGCAATTTGGGCCGATCGGATTCGGAGGTTAGACGCATTAAGAGAATTGGTAGCGACACATGTGGATAAGGCGCGAGAAAGGCAAGAGCGAGCGTATAATCGGGGGAAAAAGCAGGCGATCTTTAACATAGGGGATGAGGTATTACGGAAGACGCATGTATTATCTAATGCGGCTAAAAAGTTTTCGAAAAAGCTTGCCTCGAAATTTGAGGGGCCATATAAGATAGCCGCAATCCTGTCCCCCTCGGTATATCGACTAGAGATGCCGGATAGCCGGATAAATAGTAAAGTCCACGTATCGGAGATAAAAAGACACGTGCCTCCCCGGAAAGGTTACAGAAATTAAATGGACTAGGAATAGCGACGAGAGTTAGGGTAGCGACAGGAGGAAATTGAGGAATGCGAGTAAGGGTGAAAGGCAAACCGTTACGTTACACGTTGTGTCGTCTGTGTTGCGTACTGTCCCAGTGGAGTCAGTAATTGTCAGTAATTGTCAGTGATGTCAGTAATGTCAAAAAAAAAAATAATAATAATTTGTTTTATTTGGTATATATTTTTTTTACCAGCGATGGCGCAAAACTATAGCTCGTGGGCCGACATGGCAGAGGAGGAGCTGGCGCTAGAGTTGGCCGAGAGGGCGCTGGCGAGGGAGCAGGCGGACCGGGAGAGCCGCCAGACAAGGAGAGCGGTCCTCGAGAGCGCTGCTGCCGTCCAGGAGCTGGACGACTTCGTGAGGGCCTCTGAGGGAAGAGGGGACCCCGAGGGGGAGGCGGCGGCCGCCGTGTATGCCGAGCCTCCCATCCCCCCTGAGTTGGCGGCGGAATTAGATAGGGATTATCCCGCCCAAGCCGAGAGCGCGACGGGCAATATCAGAGAGACCCGAGGCATCGGACCGGCAGACATGCCTCGAGAGGAATTGTGGAGGCAGGAGGAGGACGAGCCACCGGTGAGTTCCCGAAGGAGACGTCGTCGGAGGGCTCGTTACAACCCTCGACGACAGTTGACTGCGGATGACTACGAGCCGGGACCTACGCCTCCTACTCCAGCTCCGGAAGACCTCCCGCAGGTAGAGCTGTCGCGTCCGATCATTCGATCGGTAGTGGTGTTGCCGCCAACTCAGGAAGTGGAGTTGATATCGGATACGGCGGTTCCACCTTCTCCTACCCCGGAGCACCAGACCCCTCGCAGATACACGGGTGCACCGTGCAAAAAAAGGACGGAAGGGGCGATGTTCGGCGGGCTCCTGTCGATTCCGGTCGACCCGCCTAGCCGGACGTGTTTCAATTGCGGGCAGGGGGGGGGGGGCACGGACGACGGGATTGCCCTCGGCGAGCTGTGGAAAGATATTGCCATAACTGCGGTCGTCTGCCCCCTCGTCTGGACCTTCGATCCTGCCCCCGCGGTTCGCAGCCCCGCAGGGAATTCCTGCGACAACAGCGGACAGGAACAGGAACGCCGTCCGGCTTGGCGGAGCGAGAACGGGGTCGGGACCGCGAACATCGCCCACTCCAAACCTCGCGTCGGGAAGGGACAACGGGGAATGGTGCCCGGGGAACGGCCGACTCCCCTTCCACCAGAGATAGGTCTCCCCACCCCACCACAAACCTCGACAACCTGGACCGGGCTCACCGATTTCTGGATCGAATCCAGAATCTATCGGCAGAAGCTCAGGAACTGCTGATCCGAGCGACGTTCGGGACGGCTAGCCGCCCCGAGCGTCGACTGGATTAGTGGTGATGTCCAAGGAGTAGAGGAGACGGTGGGTGGGGAATTGCGACAAAGAGAGAGAGAGTAGTGGAGACAAGGGAGAGGTTAAGGAGATTGCGACAGGGAGTAGGGACGGCAGCAGCGGCAGAAACGGCGACAAGGAGGGGGAAAGCGTGGCAGAGTAAGGAAGCACTAGAGGAAAATAAGGTAAGCCACATTCTGTGCATTATATTGTGACTGATTAGTCAGGGAATAATCCGGTTTAGGGGAGGGGATTTGTGACGTAGTCACAAGAGATAGAAGAAATAAAAAAAACAGTAATAAAGAATTAAACCAAAATAATAATGAGTTGAAAAATTAAATATTAAGCCGTATCAAAAATACTGTTTAAATTTGCGACAATGAGAGGAAAGGAGAGCGAGCGCGTCAGCGACTACGGTAGGGAGAGAGAGAGGTCCGACCGATTAGTGGAACACAGTCCGACGATAAACAAAGCGCCGAAATGTTTACATCGTCGGCCTCGACTTCTGAATGCGTGAGAGAGAGAAAGGTGTATGCATGCACTGTAGTAGAAATAGACACCGCGAAGACAACAATGCAAGCGAGGTATTATGCGATAGGACTATTAGAGCAACAAATATAGTACTATCGCATACTACGAATATGGCAAAGAGACAGGTACAAATGTGAAAAATTGAAATTTGGGGCGGATACTGAGGAAAGTGGGGACACTTTAGCGAGGTTACCTGCTTACCTGAGTTTCGCCAAAAATTCAGTACCCGGTCGAATACGGTCCGAGAACGGATCAAGCGCGATAGTAAAGTTGAGCCGAGTGAGTAATTTTTTTTTGTGTGGTGTTTGCGACAAGGGTGGCGAAGCGGACCAGGCGAGGCCGAGGAGACAGAGGACTCAGGGAAATAAAGGTAACCCCAACATTTTGGTGACAAGGAGATAGCTAGAGAGTGAGGGAGAGAGAGAGAGAGAGAAAGAGAGATTGCGAAAGAAGTGCCCGGTAGGACTTGCGGGGCAGAACCTCTAGCGACAAAGGGGGGCGGCGGGGTAACTGAGACCCAACCGCTCAATCCGTGTGGGGATAGACCCCCAGTTAGTGACAGGTGGGCCGGTCCTGCCTTTCTCTCTTTTTTTTGCGACAGGTGCAGCCCCCCCCCCCCCCCCCCCCGCATTAGGGAGTGGAGGACCCTGTAATTGCGACAAGAGAGGCGGTGGTTAGGACGGGTGAACCGTGACCCTAGCCCCTGGACCGAGAGGTGGTGCCTGATAGTGGTGGTCCAACAGAGCTCGCCTTCGGAGGGAGTTCGGAAAAATTAGGAGTGCGAATGTCAAAAATGAATGTGATGTAATAAATATTTTGTGTATATATATATATATATATATATATATATATATATATATATATATATATATATATATATATATACATATATATGTATAAATCGTGAAATATATGTGAAATAATTAGTGACGAAAATTCATCTTTTAGAAATAATTTCCGTTACAGTGTGTATAAAAAATTAAATAAAAGAATAAAAACACATGACAAAATGGCGCCCGAACAGGGACTCGACAATAGGAGGAAATAAGTGATCTGAGTTGTTCATAGCGCAAAACAAAAAGAAAACATTCTTTTTTTTCAAGTTAACATAATTTATCATTAATTGTTTCGAATCGGAATATTTTAGCTTCGTTATTTATTAGTTAAATATTTAGTACGGTAATATCGATAATTCAGAAGAATTAAAAGTATATATTCAAATGTATTGATGTTGACAAAACAAAGTATTTTGTTTTGAACGCGGAAAGTCAGCAAAGTTAAATTGATTCTTAGAAGTCGAAAAACAAACTGGTAATATTTTCATGGTCAAAAAAGTTGAACATTTTAAAATTTCATTCAAGGAATTATTATTGGAAAGCTGTTATATTGATTTTGAGTGTCAAAATAATATGTCATTTACGTAAATTATTTGGATAGGTAAAGATTTTATGGGACAATTAGTTGTTTTTGGATTGTTATAGTGGTTGACATTATTTTGAATTTCGGTAATTTGAATAATTTGAAACTGAAAAATATTTTGAACTTGGAAGTCGTAATTTTGAAAATAGTTGAAATAATTTTAAATGTTAATATCTTACCGTTCTTAGTTGGAATAATTCGGAAATGGTCAGCTAGAAATTTGAAAATTATAACAATTGGTAAAAACAATGAATGAAAAATGGAATTTCAGTAAATAATTTAGTGGTGAATGTTCTATTTGGTTGTTTTGCACTTGAAAATGTAAAATTCTTGGTTTAAGCATTGTTTTGAAGTTTGAAATTGATTGTAATTTTGATTTCGATTTTGAGAATTTAAGGTATTTTGGAGGTCTAACATTTTGGAAATTGGAGATATTTATGGATTATTTTGATAAGATAGACCGTGTAAATTTGGTATGTTGATCTTGACTAATGTTTTCTAATCAGTAGTAATTGCATATTGTGAAATTGATATTTTGAGTTGGTGATTTTGAAGCTATCATTTCGACATATTATGTTGGGTATCGGTATTTTAATTTATTTGGGTTCTTTGAAATTATTTCAAATTGGATATTGTAATGAGAGGGATAAATTTGCTTTGGAATTGAACAAATTGAATTTGTCCTTATAAATATTGTAGAGGATTGGAAAATTTCAATTTGACGATTTGAATTTAAATTGAGATCGTTAAAAGAAACCTATAAATTGTTGGAAGTCCGTTTCCAGGAATTTTGAATGTTTTGAAAATCGATGTTTTGAATTGATGATTATTTATATTAGGTGTTTAGTTTTGACGGTTTGGGAACTCTTTTGTTTTGAAGTTAGAGTTAAAAGGGATTTATTCTGATGATCAATTTCTGGAAATATTGATGTTGATATTTTGAAATAAATTATTGTGAAATATTGTAATAATTTAATTTGGTATTGTAGAATAAGATTGGTAAAGGTCGGCTACGAATTGCTTGCGTTCTTCTCAATAAAGTTTCTGCTTGTTGAGATCAGCGAGATAGTTTACACTGAAAAATATAATATCTTCAAGTTTTGAAATAGAGAACTTCGAAGTGATTCTACACGGAAAGAAATTTGAAGTAAATGCCACTGCTCAGGGAAGTAACAGCTACCGCACGATTTCTGACGAATTTCAAATGGCGCTTAAAATTCGAAATCGTTAAAAAGAAAATTTGTATGAACAGATACAATTTTATTACGCCTTTTTGAATAGTTATTCATAATTTTCCAACTATGTAGTTATTAATAATTAATTGTAATGATCTATAAACGTTGTAGAAACGGAAAAACTTAGTACTTTTTTTATTCTAAAGCTTCCGTATCGAAAACAGTGCAAGATACACTAATAATGCACCGAAATTTCTTGTAGAGCACAAAATTTCCTACAAAAAAGTCAGCGAGGGCCCTACACTAAAGTTAATAGCTTAACCACGAGCAACGATGGAATATGCCTCATATTTTACAAAAATTCCAAAATATTATAATTAACTTGTAATACAACATTCCAGCGTTATTTATGGATAATCTATTAACTTTAGACTAGGGCTCTTGCTAACTTTTTTTTAGGAAATTTTGTACCCTATAAAAAAGGTTTAGTGCATTTTTAGTGTATCCTGCACTGTTTTCGGTACGGAAGCTTCAGAATGAAAAAAGTACCAAGTTTTTCCGTTTCAACAACGTTTATAGATCATTAGAAATAATTATGAATAACTATATCGTCTAGAAATTATGAATAAATATTCTCATAGGTGCACTCAAACTAGATCTGTTTATAAAAATTTTCTTTTTAACCACTTCAGTGGTAGCTGTTAAAAAAAAAAGTGGTACAGCCCTATACTTAAGATATCGAAAAACGGTGAAACACGGGTTCCATTTTTTCCTAAAATATATCATTTAACATTTAATTAATCTTTTAAAAAATCAAGTAATATTTCACATTTATGTCGGCCATCTTAGATCCACCATTTTGAATTTACAAAATCTGACTGCAAATTCGTAATCAGCGACCCGAAAAATTCCCGAGTACCAACTTTCATCAAAATCAAGTAAATTTTTTACATTTATGTCGGCCATCTTGGAACCGACATTTTGCATTTTCAAAAACTGATTTCAGATTTATAATCAGCGGCCCCGAAAACCCCCGAGAACCCAGTTTCATAAAGTGTGGGTAATTTTTCGCATTTCGGTCGGCCATCTTGAATCCGCCATTTTGAATTTTCGCATTTTGACGACAGATTCGGATTCAGCGACCCAAAATATCTTGGTATACGATGTTTCATGCAAATTCATTAAGAATTGTAAAAGTTATTGCAAAATGTACACATATGATCCATTACCAAGTTTGTCAATAATTTTTTTTGTACATATATGATCCATTACCATTGAAGTGGTTAACGAATTCGAATTGTAATCGTCATTTCAAATTCGCCAGAATCTGTGCGGTAACTACTTCTTCCCAAAATGCTGTCGCATTAACTTCAAATTTCTTTGCGTGTAGTTTGAGATACTTAAATCATGAATACCAGAGCCAAAGATAAGGCTCAGGGTACTGAGTTATCATATGACGAAATGAAAGATGAAGCTGATCGATGGCGAGTGAAGGCGACTTCTATAGAAAGAGAAAATGACGTGCTTCGTAAAGAGGTTAAAAGATTGCAAAAGAAAATAATTGATTCGCGGGAAAATTCATTACAACAAGGTGAGCTCGATGTACTCATGCAGGAAAATGCGAGGTTACGAATAAAGAATGAAAAAGCAAAAAAGGCCCTAAATGACTGTGTTGGTCGTCCGCACACGCCTGAACGCAGTAACGCAGCGGGGAATTTAAATCGCGGTGTACCCGATAGAGTAAATGTGAGTTGTCAAAGTTTAGGTCAGAATGAGAGGCCAGGCGTTATTCCAGATCGCTCGAGTAACGGTGTTATAGATAATCGTTTAATGCCTAATATACGCAAAGATAACCCCATTAAATTCTTAGAAGAAATCGAAAGGTATTTTAGTAGAAAAAACGTTATGGAAAATTTAAAGTTACCCACAGTAGAGGACGCGTTAGAAGGGACTGCTAGGGTGTGGTTTGATGCTCGGTTGTTCCCGATAAATAGTTATGCTGAGTTCAAAGAATTATTTCTCAAAGAATACTATTCTGTAGAAGCGCGTGCAAAAGCCAAAAGAAATTGGTCCAATCGTAGGTTCACGCATGATGATAAATCCATGCAGCAATATTTCGCTGAACAGTTGAGAACAGCACGCTATTTTTCGCAAAAAATGGATCAGTATGAGATCAACTACACTATAGTAGAGCAATTACCCTCTCGTGCTAGGGATATATTAGCTACGGTGGTATATGGGCAAACGGAAAAATTGTTGAGCTCATTAGCGCGAATAGACGAGTCGTACAAGAACGGTGACTTTTATACAAATACTTTAAGATCGAGTAATTCTCGGGGTGTGAATGGATTCACGAGAGGTCGGGGGTATGATCAGCCTCAACATAATAGGATGGAGTCCCAAGAATATAGACGATTACGTCCACATACTAGGCCGGATCGGAATGTCGAGAATTGGAGGGAAAGGGAAAATGATAGGTCGGATCGAAGGAATTATTTTACAGATAGGCAACCACGTGATCCGGACAGTGCTTCGCAAACAGGCGGAAATAGGTAGAATGTGCTACGGGATAATCACAATAGAGAAAATCATAATCGGGAAAATCACAAACAAGAAAGTCAAAATCGAGGGAATCACTCGGGAAATTATGTTAGGTCGTTACATAGTAATCAGTACTCCGAATTTGTTGACGATCTCTGTTGGGACGTATTAGAGGGTGAAAAGCAGGAAGGGGAGAGGGATGTCGATTCGCAAAGGATTGTTAGCCGGCGTATTGAGGCAGTAGTGCAGGGACGGAAAAAGTTGATTTTGATCGACACGGGTACAGTAGAACCCCCTTTTTACGACATGGGTCGGTTCCTCGACTTCCCCTCAAGCTCCCGTTTATTGACATGGCAGCTAGAAAAGTGCGTTCCCCCACCGCAACCCATCACAAGTATGCTAAAGTGACGTCACACGTCACTCGACCAATGCGGTTGTTTCGCGGGCTATGCACGTATACATGCGCCGTCTGGTGAGGGGAAACTTTTAGACGTGGTGGGGATGACGGGAATCGCTGGTATGTCGTTAAAAGGGGTGTCACCAGTGTCATAGAAAAGAGTATGTCGATAAACGGAGGTGGCGTTAAAAGGGGGTTCTACTGTAGTGATGTCACGTGCATATCTCAAGGTTTCTATGATGAAGTAAAGCGCGATTCGGAGGTTGTTGAATTGCCAGTCAGTAAGTTTTCCCTTTTTACTGCTATCGTCCGCAAGTCGGCGAGAGTACAGAAACAAATTCGGTTGTCATTAGTTATTAATTGCGTGAAGGTGGTTGATCCGTTTTTGATTATACCCGGGTTATCTAATGATATACTAGTAGGTGTAGACTGGTTGAAACGTCATAAAGCGATTATTGAGTTAGAAAATGAGCGAGTTAGTTTATTTGGGATGTGGCTACCGTCAGAAATAGTTACGTTTAGAGCCGGTACTCTTATAAAGAATGATTTACAGTTCGACACTAAAGAAAGTCAATCGGGTATTTTGGTATCAGTCGGTATGTAACAGTAAAGAGGCAGATAGTGATACGAAGCAGGGAAGTCTGAGTGTTAATTCTATGCAATCTGAAATACACCATATTAGGTATGATGAGGGCAAGGTATCGAAATGGGAGATTAATTATTTTGTCGATCATATGGATTCGATAAGTCAGGATCAAAAGGAAAGTGTTCGTAATCTGATTATGCAGAATAGGGACGTATTTTCATCCAATCCGGGTTGCATAAAAAATGACAAACATATAATTGAAGTCATCAAAGATAAGCCCTTTGTCAGAAAATCATACCCGGTACCGATATATCAACGTACCGAAGTGGATAAACAAATTTCCATTATGTTGGAGCAAGGCATAATCGAAAGATCAAGGAGAGCCTACTGGAATCCGTTGCGAGTCGTAAAGAAAAAGAATGGGGAAATTAGATTATGCTTAGACGCCCGACATATTAACACTATCGTAATTGCCGATAACGAGTCGCCCCCGAGGATTGAGGAACTGCTTCAAAAGTTTGAAGGTGTGCGATATTTATCAACTACTGAACTCGTCAAGGGTTATTGGCAGATCCCACTAGACGAAGGTTCTAAGCAATACACTGCCTTTTTACACAACGGGGTCTTGTATCAGTTTACTCGAATACCTTTCGGACTCAAGACGGCAGGTAGTGGGTTTATTCGCGCTTTGGGGATTGCTTTAGGTACCGAATTATCCGATTGTGTGTTATGTGGATGACATTTTGGTCGCGTCTAAAACGTTTGAAGAACATCTCAATCATCTTCAACGAGTATTTAGCAAGTTGCGAGGGGTGGGATTTACGCTTAGTCTAGAAAAGTCTGAATTTTTTAGGAAATCAGTTAATTTTCTAGGCCATAAATTATCGGAAAGGGGGATTGACACAGACCCCGAAAAGTTGAGTGTTACCAGTGATGTTCCACTGCCTCGCGATCGAAAGCAGTTGCAAGCCTTTATGGGCTTCTGCGGATATTATCGTCGCTTCCGTATCCGACATGCGGATTTTATCGAACCTTTTCGCAATTTGCTCAGTACCAAAAGTGAATGGAAGTGGACGGAGAACCATACCATCGCATTTGATAGATTGAAAACAAATTTCCTGAAAACGGTCACGTTGGCCCATTATCTGCCATTCGCCACGAATTTCGATAACATTAAACGTATTTCATCCAAATCTTCCTTATAAAAAAAACATCTTCATCTTCGTGTGCAGATTTTTCGGAAACATTGTAAAAAATGCAGCTGTTAGATTTCCGAATTCTATGTTCCATTTCTTTGATAAGCATCTTCCCATCAAGCTGGTTAGTTTTAATTGAATCTTCGACAATAGTCAGACGGGTGTCTAAATCGGAGATCTGCATTTTTCAATCGATACCAGAGCTGTCAGCTGTATTTATACAAGTCTGGTAAAAAGCAAATAAATATTTTATAGATGATTATTTGTATATATGGACATATTATATATCGTATATTGTTTATGTGGTACCAAGCCGTCAACTCTATTTATACGAGTCTGGTAAGAATCTAATAATCTTTTTATTGATGATTATTTGCGTCTAAAGACATTTCAGTTATCTTATTTTGTTTAATTGGTACCAGAGCTGTCAACTCTATTTATTTGAGTGTGATAAGAACCGAATAAAGTAGTAATAACCTTTAGTTGTTAAAAATATATGATTATAAACGTCAATGAACTTTTCATTTTTCATATTTTTTTTAATTTTTACGAGAGCTCTCAATATATTTATTAGAGTCTGGTAAGAAGCGAATAAACTTATTAGAGAAGATTATTTGCATCTAAAGACATTTCATATATTGTAGTTTGTTTAATTGGTACCAGAGCTGTCGACTCTATTTATGCGAGTCTGGTAAGAAGAGAACAAACTTATTATAGCAGATTATTTGCATCTAATGACATTTCGTATGTCATATTTTTTTTTAATCGATACCAGGGATGTCAGCTTTATTTATTCAAGTCTGGTAAGAAGCGAATAAACTTATTATAAGAAGTGAATAAACTTATTATAAGGGGAACGCGATGGTTAAGTGGTTAGCATGCTCGCCTCGTAAACTGAACGTTCCTTAGGTCGTCAGTTCGAATCCCCGTCCGGCAACTTTTTCTGATTATTTCCATTGCGAATAATTCAGGAAACCTTGCTGGGCGAAGGTACGAATTTGGGACTGCTACCGACATCAGTCGGTAGTTATCGACACCGTGAATAATTTTTCCGTGGTCGACGCTTCGTCAATATTGTCTTGCATGAAAATAAGACAATGTTTGCGATGCGCCTGCTACGGCACAGGCCGCCGACTAACTGTTGACGGTGTCGATTATGTGTAGTATTTGTGATTGTTTACTTGTTTGTATCGTCCTGTGTGGGATGATGACTAAGCCTTGCCCGATTAGCCATAAATGGCATAAAGTTGGCAAGTAAATCTGAACAATGTATGTATGTATGTATGTATGTATTAAACTTATTGTAGTAAGAAGTGAATACATTTTTTATTGAGGATTATTTGAATCTACAGACATATCAGATATCTGATTAATATATGAAAATATATGAAAAATAATATATGATTATTTACATCAACGAACTTTTCATGTTTCACATTTTTTTAATTATTACTAGAGCTCTCAATATATTTATTAGAGTCTGGTAAGCAACGCATAAACTTTTTATAGATGAGTATTAGTATATCAAGATATTTCATATATCGTATATTGTTTATTTGGCACCGAGCCGTCATCTCTATTTATTCGAGTCTGGTAAGAAGCGAATAAACTTATTATGGAAGATTATTTGCACCGAAAGACATTTCATACATCGTATTTTTTTCAATCGATACCAGAGCTGTCAACTCTATTTATACGAATCTGGTAAGAAGTGAATAAACTTTTTATTGACGATTATTTGCATCTAAAGACATTTCAGATATCGTATTTTGTTTAATTACTACCGGAGCTGTCAACTAGCTCTATTTATACGAGTGTGATAAAAACCGACTAAACTTTAGTGGTTAAAAATATATGATTATTTATGTTACGTCCTACGTAACGGACTTAGATTAGTTATTTTCGAATTGTCGTAATTACAGATTCCGCTTATTGTAAACCAACATCAATGAACATTCTTTATTAGCTAGCACTTAACGCATGACGCACAAACACGTTTTTATTTTCGAATTTCACCGATCTCTTATGTTTGATTTCATTATTCGAAACGAGAATAACAGTTTCTAAAATTTCCACGAAGTGCTTCTCATTATGAGACAAAGTAAACATCTGTTTTTTCATTCGTATCCGCGTCGGACGCATCAGAAAGAATTCAGTTCTCACGTGCACCTTATCACATTCTACACTATGAACCTTCACATCCACGCCCACTCCCAAAATACCAGCGAGTATTTCGTCATCGATTCAACTGCTGAAATTTCCACGTGGGACAATATCTACACACCAATACATAAAGAGATAAAAAAGAAGATGATCTCTCTCGAGGGGAACAGTCAGTTCTTCTTCAGCAGCGGTGTCGGATAGACCCCGTCAAAATTTCGACAGTGAGTGCTCTTCCAGGAGTGCGGGGTCGAATAGACCCTGACTAAATTCCGACAATCGCGACTCAACCCGACGTCATCGGACTGATGGTCAACGAGTAAGGAACGACATCGAACACATCGCGACCAAATCGGAAGTCAACACAGAATGATAATAGCAGTCAGAAGTCCTCCGGAAGCGACATCACACTTACATCACACTCCATCACGGATAATCACATGGTAAGCAATCCGCTTTATTTTTACCAATTATTCCTTAATTAACATTCCTTAACCCCCCCCCCCCCCACAGGAGGTGATAATTTATATTTTGTTATTTTTACTGAGACGAATGTGTTGATTACCTTTTAATTTTTTTCTCTTTATTTTAAATAAAAGGAACAACACCTTAGGGAAAATGTTTTTGTTATTAGTGATACTAGTGACTCGATTTGTCGTCGTTCATTGAACGAAAAGCCGATTGAGCCACGAGCATCAATAGGGACTGTTAGGTTTCAATTCAATAATATTATTATGTTTTTTTATTTTATTTTTTCTCTTGTAATATACATCCAGAACACCCAATATGTATTTTCCTCAAATTACTAACCATTAACAATATCTAATGCATTCAATACTCGGGAATATTTAATTTCTTTAAAACGCGAATTAAAAATCAATTATGTAATTTAGTTAAAAGTACATGTTACGTTTCGGGGTAATATAAAATATGTACGGGAATATTATTTAAGTGGTGGTTTTATTTATGTACGTCCAGCACCCGTACATAAGTATCGGCACGTTAAGTCGAACGAACGGGGCGCGCACTTGTGTTTCCCGACGTTCAGTAGCCTCGGTCGGCTACGGTTAAGTCGCTATTTGGTAATCGCGAAAACCGCCTAAGTCCTCGATGGACCTCGACTCTCGACCCTCGAGTAGGTTGAAACTGGACGAGCGCGAGGTGTGATCTCCCCAGGAGTCTAGCACCGAATCCCAGAGTGTCCACGTCTTTCTGGTCGACGGAGAGTTCGCGGATCGTCCGACGTTTCTCATGCCTGGTCAGCAATCCTTCGCCCTGGGAACCTGCTAGCCTCGGCAGGTAACCGACGTCGAGGCGTATATTGCGCGAATTCAGCTGCAAGCTCGGCAGGTTCCCAGACGAAAAATGCTTACGCTTTATGGTAAGAGTGTCGCGTTCGCGCCTTGCTTTTTTCTCGGTCCCACGAATATATCGTTTGACCGGAACCTATCTTATAACGCTATTGTCATACATGAATATTAAATACTAAAGTATATTTCGTAAAAATAAAAAGGTCGTGCCGCAGTGCGCCTCCAGAGTTCCCGAGGAACGGGCCTCGGCCACTGCCGCCGACCTCTCCCTCCCTATCTCTCTCTCGCTCTCTCTTACAGCGGTGATATCTAGCCCGAGACGAGTCGGTGACGCACGAAGCACTTTTCAGCGCTCCGTGTCGTCCCCTCCCACAACGAAGCCCCCGAGGACGGTGCTCGTCATCACCCCGACGAGTACGTCCCCAGATAGGAGCCCCAGACCACGCACCGCCGCGCAAAAGAGCACGAGAGGACAGTCAGTATCAGTGAGGCTCTCGATAGGATAGCTTACGCTTGTTCGCGCCCAGCGTTAAACGGTGAAATTTTTACCCGGGAGAGAAGACGCGCCACGCAGTGAAGGAAGGAAGGAAAAAGGACCAGCCACTACAGAAGGTCAACCGAGTCCGTTAAAAATAAAAAAAAAGAAGTGAATTTCCGTTTCGAGAGGAGTCGTTACGAGTTCGGCGGAACTCGCCGGGAATGTTAAGTGTTAACTATATTTTAGTGATTTTTAGCTTCGCGTCCCTTAAAGTGAAAATAAAGTGTAAATAAAGTGAAAATAAGAAGTTCCCGTTAGAAAGTGGTTGCAACGGTAAAATTGAAAATTTAAATTTTCGGAAAGTGGTTGCAACGATCGAGCACTTGTTTACGTATTTAAAAATAAATACGAAAACAAGTTGCCAGGAAATGAGTTGGCCCGGTAAAATCGAGGTATTGGTAAACACCCGCCCTGCCCTCCCGAGCCGTTAGAACAAAATTTAAGTTCAAAAGACTTTACCGAACTTATATTCCGTCGCGACTTCCCGTTTAAAAATAAATGTTTATAACCCTGTAACGAAACTTTGAATTTCTGTTTCATTTCCTTGGAATAGAAAAGTTTCGAACTATGCGCATTTAATGTTAGATTATATTATATTATATTGGCAATTATATTTAATTAATTAATGATGTGTCTTTAATTTTATATATTAAATTATAATTTTATATTTAGATTTAATTAGTTAATTATGTGTGATTAATTTTAATTTTAGTAAGGTACAGAAAGTCTCATCCCAGAAACTCCCTATAATTAGATATACGTAAGGGAATAATCTAATAATTTTAGACAAATTTTTGAATATACAAAAATAATCTTTATTTTAATTTGCAGTTTTTTCGGTTTTTGTTTTTATTGAGTGTTTTCAAATCGAAGTAGTAATTGAATTAATTCGGACAGTTAAATTCCGGTAATAGATTTTCGAATTTTAATGAGAACTGAAAATTTTGAATTTATGCCACACGTGTAAATTTTTCTTTGAGAATTGAAATTTAATTATTTTTAAGTAACAAAGTGCAAATAATTAAATAATAAACTAACTAAAAATTTTTCAATAAACAAAATTTTTTTTTTAAATTTAATTAAAAGTAATTTTATAATAAGCAATTTTCGCTATATTGAAAAGTAGTTAACGGGTTTCGCGATTTCCAGGTACATGATTTCCTCCCGCCCCCCAACCAGAAAACGAGGAGTAATACGCAGCTTTTGCGTTAAAAAAATTATTTTAGAATTATACTATGCCAATGTAGATATATATATAAATATATGTGTAACATATGTGCTCATAAGTAATAGAAATTTGTCTTAAGTATCGCCCTTACAGGTACCAGTGCAGCGACTTTAATAAATTTGTTTTGAATAGGAAATAAAAATTCCAATTCCCTGTCGCGAGTCGTGCCCCTGTATTATATAATTAAAGAAAGAAAACTTTTTTTTGTTCGTTAACCAAAGTGCACCCGGCAGTTCGTTACCGAATATAACGGATAACTCACACCCGCTATTCGGAATTTAAAGTTTTGGTATTTTTGAATTCCCCTTATTTTTGAATTTCCCTTGTTTTTGAATTCCCCCATTTTTTTTTAATTTCCCTTGTTTTTGAATTTCGAATAGATTTTCCAAATAAAACAGATTGGGTCGAGAACGCCATAGTTTCCGGGTTCGCCCAATCCGAGCTTAAATAAAGAAGGTATTCCTTTCCGGAACGATTTTCATCCCGTGGACCTTTCGCTTATACACTTTTTTTTGAGTTCCGCCTGCATCGGTCTACAGGTCGCGCGATCATTGAATCGGGTGACTCGACTTAGAACATCGAGTTGCATCGCAACCTTGAGAAGCGTCCGATCTGTTAGGATTGTTTTTATTTAGGTTCCGGTAGTTCTTGTAGGAATTAACGACTAGATTCCAATACCTACCCCCACTACCTACCGTCACGCTTACACGGTTCCCTTACATTAGTTGTTTAAATTGTAAAAACATACTCGGACAGATGGATTCCTTCGAATATACCCCCGTTACATCCCCCGTAACGAGAATACCCACGTTAACGGTGGTGACGCCAACCACCGCAACCGAATATTTCCCCATCACGATCGCGCCCATGTCGTATACGGCAACCGCTACACACGTCACGCCCTCTCGTGCGGCGGAGCGACGCGTAGCCAGTCCGGAGCAAATTTCGGCAATCCGGGCAGAAATCGACCGGGTAGTCGATTTACGCGACCTTATCGGTCGGTGCGACAAAGCCGAAATGTTGATATCCGGGCCGATAGAGGTGGTCCGGGATCGGCTCGTAAGATATAGGATCTTACAGCGGTTCCCGGACACCCCGGACGAGTGGGATAGACAAGCAGATGGACGAGGCGACCCCCCCCCCCATATACGTTGTCCGAAGCGGTGAGTTGCCCCCTTTATGGGAACATGTTAAGTGGTTCCCTGCAGGCTACCCATCTTGATCCCGTCGAACCCCATCAGTCAACTCGGTTAGGAACCTCAGAGGTGTTTTTCCAGTTTATCTACGGTCTTCCGTCTGACCAATCGCGCGCTCATTATCGGGACCCGATCTCGTTTGGGGAGGAGAGCTTCCGGTTTTCGGTGGCAGATGTGACCACATACCAGGTCGATCGGTCCAATGAGGAGTCCATAGTCCCCCCTCGCGACGAACAACGAGAAAATGTGCCTCGACGGGAGGTACCGGCAAGCATCTGCCACAATCCGCCCAGCGCGCTAATGAGGGGTAATTACCCGCCGAACAGGTCACGTGACCCTACCCTTTCGGCCCCCGAATCATTTCGACGTGACGCCGTCAATCTCATAGTACGGGAAACACCCCACCCCCAGTGGTCAGGGGAGATCGACACCCAAAATCGGGACGATTTCTATCTGCGACAGGTGGAGCCCCCTCGTCCGGTAATGGCGGGGCAATGCCTCCTCCGTCGTCCGAACGCGCACACGTCCCATGTCCACTTTCCAGCCGACCTGAGATATAATACGTTCCCGCTTCAACCCCCTACAACAGTACGCGGCTCGGTCACCCCCAAACCTCGCATCGCCCTGACGGTAACGCGTCCACCGCTGGTGGATCATTCAACCCCAGCCTTTCGATGTCCGGTGTCCGATGACAGAAGACTGCCATTGAGCATTGGAGGGCGCACGGACCACGTTATTCCGGTGAGGAGGGGGAGGACGCGGAGGAGTTCCTCGTCAAATTGGGGGAATACGTCACTAGCCGGGATCTGACGGAAGATGACCTCCTGCGCGCCCTACCTGAAGCGTTCAAGGGATCAGCCCTCAACTGGTACCGGGTTGAAAAGTCAAGCTGTATCTTCATTTATTGTAATTATTCATCACAACCAGAGCATTTTATCTTGAGTAGTAAAGATTCTATTGTAAAATATCAACAAATAACTACTGGTAATTTACTTTTTGTTTTATTTATGTTTATGCTTTACAGTCAGGATCGCGAATGGAAGTGCTTTGTTTGTGTGTGTAACCATAAATTCGCGAGGAAAAGGCGAAAGGGCCTCTTTGTCGGAAAAGTTCGCAGGAAAGGAACCATTGGCGACGCCGAATTTTGCGACAAAGCGTAAACGTGGCCGGCGTGCCTTTCGCATTATGGAAGATCCCTATAGGGGTAAGCAAGAATAGTGAATTGAGAGTGCCATTTGAACGGGAATTTTAACGGCGTACGTGTGATTCTTGTTTTGTTTCAGCATCCCACGTGTGGGAGCACGCGGTCTTGAAATTCGAAATCACCGTTGAAAGTGGAGAAAGTTGGCCGCAGAATCCTAACCTCGAAATTGGGATTCGTTGATATTTCACGGACGCTGCTTATGTTCCGGGGAATTTCGAGAAAGAGAATTTCAAGGTGGAGCAAAAATCATCACGTGGTGATCATTGGGTTCCGCCAGCAGGACCACGTGTTTATCGTCAGCTCCAAAATTTGATCTCCACGTCGAACTACCAGGTAACAAATTACCCAAAAGATCTCCGTTATTTTGGGACATTTCGTCGCGAGTGAACAAGTGCCGGTAATATAGTCGGTCTCTACGTGCTCCAAAGCATCTGAACGGTGTGAATTCATCGGAAGCGGTGACGAGTGGTTCACACTCGGTAAATCCTGAATAGGCTGTTATTCAGCTGGCCTGACGGGCAAGTGCGAGGCCTACGTGATTACAACGAGTAATTATCATACTCTCGTGTCACTATTTTCCTCGTTTTCACTCTTCGATAGACCGCGTTCAGGCAGCATGCCAAGATATTGCCTATTGGATTAGTACGAGTGGCAAGAATAAGTCTACGTATTGAGTTTACTTGCGTTCGCCAGTTGAATGTGTTGTTCAGGCATCGAGCCAACATAGCGTCGAGTCATTAGAAGTTTTATGTTGTAGTTTATGCGATTACGGTCAGTCGATGTGTTCGGTTGTGGTGCAGTTCAGCGGCGAGAGGGTCAATTGTACTTTAGCGGCGTACTAGTGTATAAATTTTACGAAAAACTCAATGTTAATTCAATACGAATTTCATGAATATATACATGTTCCCATAAAACTCAATGTTAAAGAATCGTGAACATTTTTATTAATTTCTCTGCTCTGAAGGTACCTAGGGGCTTGAAACTTTGCAGGCATTAATTTCTTTCATTGTTTAACCTACTATAATTTTTTCGTTAAATTCTCAATGTTAATTCTTTGACCTGGTGAACCTCCTTAATCTCTCCGATGATACGTTTCGTTTCATTTGTATTTGCAAGGGTTTTTGCTGTAGTGTATTTTTAGGTAAAAAAGGAAAACAAACAATAAAAGTGTTATATTTAAAAAAAGTAGCGAATGTTTTTTATAATTCAGTGCCCATGTGGGCATTAGTGAACTGCGAATTCCTAGGTCTCGACAAAACTCGAGTTTTTAAAAGAAGTAACTTGCAACATACCATGCCACATTGCAAGGAAAAAATATTCCTTGTAGGATGATTTGTAAAAGCAGTAAGTATAATTATACAAAGTCGACAGAAAATTGTGTTAAAATTTGATATAATTTAACAACATATTCATCCAAAATATATTTAACATTATTAATTTTATCAGTAATTAATGTATTTACATTATTTTAATTCAATATTTTTACAGATGACTTCAATGCGTTGACTACAGTAGCAAGAAACACCAATTCGATTTCTCCGAAACTACAAATTACTAACAGTAGGGAGTCATTGTGCATCTCTCTTTCTCAATTTCATTAATTATATTTGAACTAATATTAACAAATAAACAATAATTTTACAACAAATATACAATAAAGTAATAAAATAATTTATAGATCACATAAATATATATACAGGCTTCATAAATGCTAAAACGACTAAAAATTGTCAACGGCGTAACTGTCATACGATGATTTCATTGAATTGTCGTATAGTTTCTGGTTAAATATTAATTAATTGAAAGAAATTTTATTATTAAAAAATAAAATGTTATTTAATATTGCATTTGAGTTACTCTGATATGGACATTCATGTTGGAATATGTTCATATAAGTTTTACACAGACGGTTCCAGCTGTCGATATTTAGATTTTATGAATACGTTCTGTTGATTTAACCCTTTAAGTCCCAAATGTGCACAATTTGCACATGGATTTCAGCGTCGTTTTATGTATAAAATAAAAATTGAAAAAAAAATGGAAACATCTATATCCGACTAGTTTTGAGGTCGCTTTTTCGATTGGCGCTACTGAAATTTTCGAAAAATGACGTTTAACACAGTTTTTTTCCAAAAATACTGAAAAAAACGCGATTTTTTATCTACAATTTTTTTTTTAAATGCATTTTTAACTATGATACCGGTTTCAGATCACCTTCTAATCTGTCAGAAACGTGTTCCCGATTGTTTTACTTCAAAATTATACATTCACATATTTTGATTCGTTTCAAAATGGCGTCTGAACGTTGAAAATTTTTGAAAGTGAAGAAAATGCTATTATTTCGAATTGCTAGGTTTTCTTTGTAGTAAATCGTACAAATAAGTTATTACGAGTTTTGTATGATCTATTTTGATTTACGGAAGCAGTAATATCCAATAAAATCCAATTTCAAGATGGCGACTGTCACAAAAACCATTTATATAATCAAAAAAATCTTAAGAATAATGTTGACTTGAAAATCTGAGTGGAATATGATAGTATTTTTTCTATTCCAGAAATGTGAAATTTTACATAACGGGTCCGCCATTTTGAATTTCGGTAAACTGACTCAAGATTTGAGTTTAGCGATGACTGAAACCTATGAGATGGTAATTAGCAAATTTCCAGGGCTGGGTAGTGGAAAAGTTGAAAGTTAAATGTTAAGTTAAAAGTTAAAAAATTAATTAATTTTAACTTAACTTAGTTACCTATTAGATCGTTAACTTTTAACTTAACTTAATTAAGTTTTTTTTTTAATTTTTAACATTTAACTTTTAACTTTTAGATTTTAACTTAACTTTTAACTTAACTTTTAATTATTAACTTTTTAACTTTTACTTTAGTAAATGGAGGGTATGCTCGTTTTTTACTAATGCATAGTAAGAAATTGAAAGGTGGCCTTAGCACGAACAAAGATGGAATTTTTAATCGCAACATATTTTCAAATTTTTCGGCTGTTTTCTTTCTGACGTCAGAATCTTGTCTGCCCGAATCAGAAGTTATGCGAAAATATTGCCGAAAAGTTGTATGTCTCAAATACAGATGGAAGGTATTTTTTGAAAAAACATTTTTTATATCAGACAACGCGAAAGACTCTTTGCATTTTTAATGCAAAGAATCTATCTCGGGCATTTCATCATGATTTTTTTTTAAATCTTTTATTTTATTGATATTTTTCGGCAACAATAATAATAGAAAAAGGGCGAGAAGGAAATAAAAACCGAATATAAAATAAAATATATTATAGATTTATATATTAGAGGGCAACCAATTAAATATAAACACAAATTTATAAATTAGAGGGGGCAATAATTAACAAGTACAGAAAGGGATTTCTAAAATATAAAAATATATAAAAATGTAAAGTCGGAAGTTAAAACAAAAAATAAAATATTTTACCTTTTGACCCACGATTCAAGTCATCTTTCTGAATTCTTTACATTTTAGGAACCCCTTAGTTTACTTATTAATTATTGCCCTCCCGAATTTATAGTTTATATGTAAAAGGTCTCCCTCCATCGCTCCACATATAATATATTTTATTTTATTTTTTGTTTTTATTTCCTCACCTTCTATTATTATAGTTGCCGAAAAAAATATTAATAGAGCTTTGTAATTTCTAATATACTCAGGGATTTTATTTGTTTAAAACGAATGTACATTTATAATAATAAAAGCTAACTAAACTTTAACCATAGTTTCAATTTTACTATTTACCCTTTTCACTTTTAACAGTTTAGAATTTAACGTTTTAACTTTAACTTTTAGCCGCTTAGCTCTTTAATTTTTTAACTTTTATTGTTTTAAATTTTCAACTTTTAACTTACCGTTTAACTTAACTTTTAACCTAACTTTCAACTTTTTATCTTTTTAACTTTTAACTTTTAACTTAACTTTTAACTTTTTAACTTTTATTTTTTTGATTTTTAACTTTTAACTTTTAACTTAACTTTTAACTTTTAACTTAACTTTTAACTTTTAACTTAACTTTCAACTTTTCTACCAGTTAACTTAACTTCTTTTTCAATTAAGTAAATAGCGTATTAACTTTTAACTTAACTTAGTTAATATTTTATGGAGTTAACTTTAACTTAACTAAGTTAAAACAAAAAGTTAACTTACCCAACCCTGAAAATTTCACACCAATTTTGGTTGTCTCGAAATACACGTATTTCTACTGATCACATGACAGTCGCCATCTTGAAATTGGATTTTATGGGATATTAATAACTTATTTGTACGATTTTACTACAAAGAAAAGCAGATCCAAAATAATAGCATTTTCTTCACTTTCAAAAATTTTCAACGTTCAGACGCCATTTTGAAACGAAAAACAAAATGGATGAAACGTTTATATAACGTTCCGTAAAAGTTGCAGACATATAACGTTTTAGGAATGTTTCTGGAACATTCTAAAAACGTTTTAGAAACATTTGGGTTCTTCGTGCCCGTTGGGAAGGATTAAGAAATAGCATTTAGATGTATTCAAAATTTCAATACTTCTAAATGCTTTTTCATTTGCTGGGCAATATACACCGGCGTGCAGGGACTCTGTCACAAGTCTAGTATGATATATAGATGGGCGATCGTATTGGCAAATCCGATCATGGCGAATCTTCTATGCAATTTTTGTTAGTTCATACTTGTTTAGGAAGTCGTAACGGGTCGTAAGGAGAAACCGGAGATATTCTGTATGTGTATCATTACGAACACATATGTGAAGTAGGCAAATGGCGTAATGTTTTAAAATGTGTATAAAAAATAAAACACATTGGCGTTTATAATGTGACCAAGGTGTGTATTTTTTTATTGACAATGTAATTGCTCAATATAATTACATCTTAGTCATATTATAAACGTAAATATGTTTTATTTTTCATACACATCTCAAAACATTCCCCATTTGCTTATTTCACGTCTGTGTTGGTAATGATACACATATAAAATAGTTGCGGCTTCTATTTACGACCCGTTTAGACTTCCCAAACAAGTAATAACTAACAAAGATTTGCTAAAACCTAGTCACAACTAGCTACACATAGGTCGCCCACCTATGTCATGCTAGTTGTGACAGAATCTCTACGCGATGATGTACAGTCGGGCGCACATTCAGGTTCAGCATAATACTTGAATGTAGGTAATGTGGGCATTCGCTGAGAGTATTTAGAAAAAGATTTTTATTAGAGAGTCCATTTTCATATTCTTTACATCATATATTTCATATATACTTCTTGTATATAAATAATCTTTTCGTTTTTCCTCAGCTCCTCCAATTGATGCACCCAAAAAACCCCGCTGGACAACGGAAGAAAAACAAAGAGTGATGGACAAATTTAACGACAAAATAATAAACGGACAAACTGCAACAGTAAAAGACATTGACCAATGGAAAAACGATGAAAACATTTTTCAACACAAATCTGCAGCAGCTATATATACATGGATATATACTCAAGTGAACAAAATGAAACGAAACGTTAGCAAGATTTATCTTAAGTTTTAGTTTCTCTTTTAATTTATGCGACTGATGTTCATATTTATTATTTTTAAAAAGTAGAACCTAGTACCAATAAGCATAAAGTATAGAATTACATAGAATCGTATAGAAATCGTCAATAAGATTGAAAAAGTTTATTGAATTGGATAATAGGCCATATTTCAGTAGAAATATAAGTACTCTAAAAAAATGTGACTATTTTGTAATAAAAAGATATTATAATATATGTTTGTTAAAATACATTTTTGTATGTATTAAGTTGCTATGTGTAGTTGTATAATTTCTGCCCCAGTTGTTCTATCATTTTTATTTCCCGTAAATTCAATCGCTATTGATTTTATAGACAAGTGTCACTTCAATATCTAATAAATACTCCGGAAATTGATGATAATTGTGATTTTAATATAATCGCAAACTTGTAACCGGTCTGTGTTGCAATATAGTTAAGGACATTAGTCGACATATAAACATGTTTTAATATTGAATATTGTAGGGATTCTCGTGTATACAACCAATATAGATTGAATTTACAGAGATTTAAAAATGTCTATACGTCGACTAATGTCCTTATGACTATAATGCAACACAGCCCGGTTACAAGTTTGCGATTATACTAAAATGACAATTATCATCAATTTCCGGCGTATTTATTCAATATTGAAGTGATATTCAACTTAATTGTAGGGGATAAAATCTTCCCCCTAATACTATCGCTTCGAAAAATTCTCTTAACTTTCAGGTTCCATGGGAGGTCCTAGTTTGAGATCAGAATTTCCTCCCTTATTTGCTCATCGGATAGATCCAGTGGTATCCCATGGAGCACAGCGGTAATAAAAATATTTATGTAACAGGAGTACGGTTTCCTCGACGTTATGTGCATGTTTTAAGGACCTGAAATTAGTTATTGTGCAGGGGCGGCTACATTATACTCCGAGGACGATAATGTACACATTATGTATCTATTCGCATGCGCACAGGCGTATAACCTTACTTTATCGTCCGTCTACCATAAAGCACTCAAAACACGTCACACGCACATAACCTCGGAAACCACACTCCTAATACATGAAATATCGTATGTAACGTGGAACTAAAAGAATTCTGGTCCTCGCACTCGTCTGCGCCTCGTACCGGGAACACCATGCCCGGACCAGAATTACAGTTTTAGTTCCATGTTACATAATATACTATTAAATGGAGGTATAAATGCTCTCCCATTTGTGTCGGCCTGGACAATATAATTTATAATTAAATTGGCTTCAATCAAAGCTCCGCAATTGATATGGATCATATTATTACCAATTGTGTCGATCTTTGCAATACCCTTAATTCGAACATGTAATTTACATCCCAAAGATATCCCTGTGAGGGTGAAAACTTCCTATATTTTGATATTCTATTTTACCGATAACATGAATGATATACGGGAGAGAAGGGTGGGCAGATGATATTTCTAATATACTCTAAACGAAAAAGATAAACTACACTTCCCTACAGTTTACACTTTTTTCCACGTGTTTTTGACATGGACACTAAAAGTATCGTTAATATCGCGTGATAGTTCATATGAGATTTGAAATATATCATTCGATTCAAGTTGATAGCTGTGACATTTCTTGTATTCATATGGAAAACAGCAACAATATGCGATATGGAATGCAGAGGTTCTTTAATCATCGAAGATAATAATGAACTATTAAATGGTTCATATGATTGTTCATCTGATTTTACGGAATCATTCGTCAGGGCTACACATTCAACATACGTCGCATAATGAGAAATGCAATAAAATGTACGTTGTCTAGAATGATTATTGGCAATGATACGACGAGATAATGCATGTACTTGGGGACTGTTCTTCCCAAGACCTGGCATTTTTAAGACATCTCACTAATGGAAGATTCCAGGACAATTTCTGTTCTCAGACATTCTCATAATGGCAGTTTCTAGGACAATGACTTTTTCGTAATTTCTACATCTTTGCTCCATAATCCGGGGCGTATTACAGTGGCACCTCCCAGAACACTTTATAAGTGATAGATTCAAGAATCTACCATTAACGATAGATGCCACGATATCTGACTAATGACAGCAAGACATTTATATTTCCTGGACATTCGCGCAGTAGCACATCTCGAGGGCTATTTATTCATATATTATTTAATTTATTAATTTATAGCGGTTTTCAGGACTCTGCACTATTTATCAGTAAGTACCAAATTTATTCTTCCCGCAGCACTTCCCAAGTGATTCATGCAAAACCTTTCTGAAACCTTAGATACATTGCAAACGCATTATTCTGGCTATGTAAAATAGGACGGATTTACACTGAAAGGCACAAGTTGTCTACTGTGTTTCTAATATATTTTTAACGAAAAAGACAAGCTACATTTTAGATACACTTTTTTTTTACGTCCACGAATTTTTAAGACATGGACACTAAAAGTGTCGTTAATATCTCGTGATTATTTGTATGAGATCTGTAATATATCATTCGATTCAAGTTGATATATGTGAGATTTCTTATATTCATATGGATAACGGCAATATTATGCGATATAGAATGAACGTTCTTTAATCATCGATGATAATAAAGAAAAATTAAATGGTCCATATGATTGTTCATGTGGTTTCACGGATACATTCGTCAGGGCTACATTCAACGTATGTTGCATAATAAGAAATGGAAGAAAACGAATATTATCTAGAATGATAATCGGCAATGACGAAGTACTGCACGCACTTCAGGACAGCACTTCCCTGACATTTTTAAGACATCCATCCAATGGCAGTTTCCAGGACAATGATTTTTTCGTAATTTCTAGATCGTTACCCCACAATCCGGGGCGTAGTGCAATGATACCTCCCAGATCATTCCCAGTAACTACATTTTCGTACACTTTACAAAGATGCACTGCTTCTTACATCAACGAGTTTTGCAGAAGATGGATATTAAAGTTTTATTAATATCTAGTGATAATTGATACGAGATCTGAAATATATCGCTCGATTCAAGATGATAACTGTGACATTTCTTATATTCATATGGAAAACAGCAACAATATGCAATATGGAATGCAGAGGTTCTTTAATAATCGAAGATAATAATGAATTATTAAGTGGTTTATATGATTGTTCATCTGATTTTACGGAATCATTCGTCAGGGCTACATTCAACATACGGCGCATAATGAGAAATGAAATAAAACGTACGTTGTCCAGAATGACAATTGGCAATGATACGATGAGATAATGCATGTGCTTGGGGACTACTCTTCCCAAGACCTGGCATTTTTAAGACATCCCACTAATGGCAGATTTCAGGACAATTTCTGTTCTCAGACATTCTCATAATGGCAGTTTCCAGGACAATGACTTTTTCGTAATTTCTACATCTTTGCTTCATAATCCGGGGCGTATTACAATGGTACGTCTGAGAACACTTCACAGGATAACAGAAAAAGTGCTAGAAACTTCCAAATATTAAGTGTTCCGGAAACTACCGTTAGTTGAGTGTCCCGAAACACAATAACTGTACTGGAATCTGCCATTAGTCAGATGTCCTGGAAGCTGCAATGTCCTGGAAGCAACTGTCCTGGAACACACTATTTTCCTATATCTTCGATAATTCTTGTCATTTCATAATGTATATATGTGCAAATGGTAAGACTGTCCATTATTTATTAAAAAAAGCTGTTTAATGCAATGATTAAAATATATCCCGAAAACTGATAATAAGATATATGAATATATCAAAATTATTTTTGAGCCGTTCAAAATCACCACTTAATGTTTTAGTATAAGTTTCCAGTGTCTTATTCAGAGAAAGTATTTTTTGCGTCATATTCTGTGCAGAATTTTTGACTTCGTCCATCATCGCTCTGGGAAATTCTGATTCTTCAGCTATGATTAGCATACAAAGCAATGACGGTTTACTGGTGATATAATCTATACATTCAGAAATATTATTTCGAGCCATTATCCATTCAAAAACACCATCAGGCGCAGAATCGATGTCTATTTCATCCGCCACACTTCGAACTCGTCTCATATGCTTTAGGTTAATATTAATGTTTTAACATAATATATATTATGTTATATGTAAACATATATGTGACTATTACATTTGTGCACGTACCGCAATATTATTATAAATCGATCATACTATATGCAAATCAAATACACCGACGTATACAAATTGATAAGAATTTAAATTAGTGCGCGAGTGTCGGTAACGAAGGATTCTAAGAAAAATTCGGCAATTAGAAATTTATCGTGAATACCGGTAAAGAAGTCATCCACCGCGAACAAAGTGAGTTTGACAAAATTATAAACTCTATATTTCGTCAAGAATCCCTTGAAGAATGAAGAAAATGGAGGAAGACAACTATTCTACCGAAAAAGAATTAGAAGGACTTCCGGTGGGGAGCTGGATTTATAATCGCCCCGATGAAGACCTACTGGAGGCGCTGCAGGAATTTGCAGCTATAAACCTCAGGCCGCAGAACGACTAAAATCGATCGATTATATCGCCGAATGATGGGCGACTATTCAGCTCAAGACTTCGAAGAATCGGCCATGGAGGATGAAGAAGAAATAGAGATTAGGAATGCGTTACTAGCAACATCCTGGAAAAAACCATCGCACACCTCAGGTGTAGCACAATAGAAGAAGAGGAAGAACAAGAAAGAATAACTGAAAATTTCCACAACTTCCAAGTGCCAGCGAAAAGCCCACACAATCGAACAACGGTCACTAGAACGACAAGCACGTCGATATCGACAAAGGCAACGATTAGTTGCTAAAGATATGATGCTACTACGCTAATATCTGGCTCAAGAATTGCAACACAAATCTCAGTCTCGCCTGAAGAGGTAATAAGAACTTCTTCCGAGTGGAATAAGAACGATCATGCCTAGAAGAGCTGCAGCAGCTTTCGATGTAGCCAAAACATGCCTAGAAGAGTAAAGCGCCCACATCAGGGATTTACAAGAAAAAACAAACCAACTAATGGAAGTGACGAAGTCAATACTTGAACGTCAACAAGACGAAAATTCGAAAGTACCACCACCCTCCAGTACACTCATAGAGAAACGAACTCCAACTATCAGGCTTCAAGACACCTTTGGAGTAAATTATTATAGTCCTGAAATGCAGGAACACCCTCCAAGAGAAAACCTAAATATGAAAGAAAATGGGAGATCGTATCAGAATAGGTCAAACCCAAATATAACATGGATTTCCGAACCTCGAAATAGTTCATTGAGCCAACAACCCTTTTCAAGAGTAGATGTCTCTGGGGAGAGGGAAGACCTTCCGAATCAACTTCAATTCGGAAGTCGGTTCAACTCGTCCGCAAGGTGGAGACGAGGGCAACGAGTCGTCGAAAAAATTATCCGTTCATTGAGACCGACATTCTCAGGCTCTAAGGGAAATCGAAAAGAAGCATTTTTGATACGCTTGGAGGAGTGTCGCGTCTCAGCGAACCTAACGGACGACGAAATGCTCAGTGCTTTACCCGAACTTCTCACGAACTCGGCAATGCGACGGTATCGCATGTCGAAAGATACCTGGAGAACATGCAACGATTTTTGTCGATCATCTCGAAGATGCTACAGCTTTAGTCAACAAGATTGCCAACGCCTATAGGCCGACGCTAACACGCGCACAGAAGGAGCGGACGAACCGGTGCGTGACTACATCGGGTGTATAACGACGCTATTGGAGTTGCATCCTCAGACTCTGAACTTGGAGCAACACCTTCACTTCCTACATAGGAATATGAAGCCGGACCTGCAATGGAGGGTCCAAATTGACAAAATCCGAACCCTAGAGGATTTTATGGTAACCGCCGCAGAAGCGGCAAGCGCCTAAGATGCTCGACGCGCCTATCGGGAACGATCGCCGCCAGAAGGAACCCTCATTCCTGAAGTGGCTCACGGTCGAACGAAAAAGGCTACGAAAAGTCCGATAAAACTGGCTGCGGTTGAATCGCCCGGGACGAAAAATGAAGCCGAAGACAGCGAATAGCTGAAAGTTTTCTCAGCCATTCACGAAGAATTGAAGCTCATGCGGGAAAGGCAAAGAGAGGAGCCAACCACGCCATTTCGAGAAAAGAGACCCTTGAAATCAACATGAAAGAAACGACGAGCATCGCCCGAAAACACGCGACAAAAAGCGCTGAAGTCACCGTCCCTACCACCACAAAGGAAAGAAGCGAAGGGGCAGTGTGAAGAGAGCCCATCGGAAGACGCTACAGCACACCTGAAATATTGGACGTGTAAACGACCGGGATATACGCGGAACACCTGCCCGCGATGTTCGGGAAACTCCCTCCGGAGTCAACAGACGAGGTCGTCGTGCATCCGGAAAATTAATTCGTGGCCTCCGAAGATCTGTCGCCAGAAGTATCACCGATACAAGACGGAACAGAAGAAAGTCCTTGCGAGTATTATAGAAGATGGTGGGTCAAAACAGAGATCCACAATTTTGAAGTGCATGCGCTTTTTGATCCCGGTGCCGCACGAACAGCAATCGGACCGATTGCACTGCAGATAGCAGCGGCCAGCGGAGAAACCCTCATCCCGTACGCAGGGCGTGGCGCGAAAGTGGCAAACGGATCATACTCGCCGATCATGGGTTATGTCTCCCTACCATTTCGAGTAGGGAATACTATAGAAATTTATATGGCGCCCAGAGCTTACCGCCATTCGGGCGCCTCCTCCCACGAGGTTGGGGCCAAATTTGAGTGAAGCGCCAGCACCGCTGGTTGCGCACGTTTAAACAAACGTACAACAATTACAGCTCCCAAGAGTCGTTTCACGATCAGGCATTCGTCGGCACAGACCAGCCGAACGATCGGGTCCGTGAGGTCGTCACTTCTCAAAACTCGCTAAAAGGAAGCATGCCACTTGACGGCGTTTACAGTTGCTGGTAAAAGCCACTTTCAATTCAAAAGAATGCCTTTCGGTCTCACAGGGGCACCGGCGACGTTCCGAGCACTCCTAGAATCACTGATCAGTGCGGAACTCGAACCACATGCGTTCGCTTACCTCGATGATATTATTATTGTCACCGAGACCTTCGAGGACCACCTGACGTGGTTGGAAGGTATCCTAAAGAAAATCAAAGGAGCAGGCCTAACGGTTAGCGGAGAAAAAAGCCACTTCTGCAAGGAAGAGGTAAAATATCTAAAATGTCTATCAGACCCGATCCGGACAAGATTGCTACGATCTTGGATTACCCTGCGTCCCGAAATCTTAAACAACTGCGACGATTCATGGGGATGGCTTCCTGGTACAGGAAATTTCTGTGCGACTTCGCGACAGTGGCGGAACCCTTGACACAATTAACGAAGAAAAACGTGCTTTTCGTTTGGACGGACGAGTGTCAAATGTCGTTTGAACGGCTCAAAGGAATGGACGCAACAGCTCCGATGTTGCAGCGACCCGATTTCACTACCGAATTTGTTATTCAGACAGATGCAAGTGACTGCGGATTAGGTGCCGTCCTCACTCAGGAAATAGATGGTGAGGAACGCGTACTATCCTTTGCTAGTCATACAATGAAAAAGTACCGTTCCTACGTAGAAGGGTACCAATTCACGGCATTGACAGACTATAGTAATCTAGTATGGTTATATAACCTACGAAACCCTACAGGGAGATTAGCCCGATGGGCACTGTAACTGCAAAGTTATAGCTTCGAAGTCCGACATCGAAAGGGGGCATTGAATTACGAGCCTGATGCTTTGTCTAGGATGCATGAGAAGACGAACCGCAAATAAACGTCCAACGGATGAGAAAAGAAGAGACGACGTCCGATAAGTGGTACTTACGCCGGTACGAAGAAATACGAGAAAGCCCTAATGAAAATCCTTGGTGGAAGGTTATAGGGTCGAGGATCTATGTGTACCGTCCCACGTTGGTCCAGAACGCGATTTTTTGGGAAAATCAACTTTCCGAGAGAACTACTAAACCGATTGTGTATTTTTTTTTTTAATTGAAGCTTACATAATTTGCAACAACTTTGTGGAGTCAAAAAACATTTTTAAAGTTTGTTTATGTAAATTATAAGATACATATAATTCATTATAAAATGCCGAACACATAATCTGCCATCCGGCTCAAAAATGTTACTCAAATTGCTACGTAAAATAATTAAAAATGCAATAAACTAACATAAATTTATTGTCGAAACCCCGTTGTTTTTAAATTCAAAATGGCGGATACAATATGGTGGACCTTTAGAAACGATCGAATTATGTGTTCGGCATTTTATAATGACTTACATGTATCTTATAATTTACATGAACAAACTTTAAAAATGTTTTTTTGACTCCACAAAGTTGTTGCAAATTATGTAAGCTTTAATTTAAAAACAAAAATTACACAATCGTGCTTCCGAAGAATTAAAGAGAAGACGCGCTAAACAGTGTCATGAGGACGCGGCGGCAGAAAACCTTGGCTCCTCTCCGATCCAAACTGTATTTTTTTGTTTGTTTTGTGCCCTTCCCATAACGTAATTCTTTCATGTTGGTGCCCGCCAGGCTTTCTGGGATCGAGTTGGTACCCCGCGTCGGGTGCCCAGCATCTGGGGGCGGGAAGTTTTAACGAGGCCTCAGTCACCAGACGGTAAGACTCGTTACGGCAAACCGCCATGACCGGCACCGAATGTATTAATTTGTTAGATTGCTCATAGGGGGCCAGGCTGGATGCCGAGCAGCGAATTTGGTGCGAGGGAACGGCGGGAAGACAGAGAGAGACCGAGGGTAGGAGGGAGCGACGGGAAACTGCGTGACCCGTGTCACGTGGACAGCGAGCCGTGGTCAGCAGAGAAACTTCGGGACCGGGAGAGAACCCGAGCGAGCGCCAACCGAGCGACAAGTACGTGGACGACCCTGTTTCGCGAGAAAATAAGCAAGGAGAGAGCCGACTTCGGGTAAAAGACCCCCTCAGGGACTACCCCGCGTGAGTGTGGTGAGCGTTTTCTCGGAGCCCGATTCACCCACTATTACGCCATCGGGGGGCAAACGGCGCACTAGGGTGCGGAAAGTGTACACGTCAATAACGCGGGCGCGGACGCGAGAATTGTACGGTCCTCTCCCTTCAGGATAATAAAGGCTTGTTTTTACATCGTACCGAGGTTCCAACTCGTCAATAACGACCCGTTCCCTTATGGAACGTTCGCCGCACCCAGGTAGTCGATTGGCGAGATCGCCGTGGGTTAAGTCCAACTGAACGTCGCATTCTCAAGGTCAACTTGGCGGCCTTGCGTAAGGTAACCTGTCGGCCATTTTTCGTTACAAATTTTATTACAAAAATGACATCTTTTTCATACGGCAAGTGACCCGAACATTGTTTCACGCCAAAATATCACGTCCGCAATGTATAAGCTTAAAAATGATGAAATGTACTTTTTAAAATTTCAAGATGGGGGATCCAAAATGGCGACGAAAATATTCTTTTTCACAAATATTAGTATTCAGTGCCCGTTTCATTAAACAAAATAATTATTTTTAATAGCACTGTGTATGTTAATATTTTTTGGGTCGCTGTTCACGAATCTAAAATTAAATTTCAAAAATTCAAAATGGCGGATCGAATACGGCGGACGATATTATCAAAATTGTTCGGACTGTTTTGAAAATTGCTACTCGGGGGGTTTTGTGTTGGCTGAATTTGAAGCCCGATTTCCAAATCCAAATTGCTAGATGCAATATGGCGGACGATATTTTCAAAATTGGTCGAATTATTTTGACGATTGTTATTCGGAGATTGTTTAGATCGCTGAACACGATTTTTTGGAATCACCTTTAATTATAATTAATTTGACATGCCCATTAGAGTTATAGTCCAACGTAGCATATTTTGAAGTTATAATTTTTATATAAAATGTACCACGTTCATGAAATTCTTAATGTTGCCCGGCTCAAACCGTAAGGAGGTAAACGGGAGGTGAAGAACCATTTTTTTTCTGTTTTTTAATATTATTTTTTTATTTTGTTTCGTATTTTCAGTTTTATTATTTTTTTTATTTTCATTTTTAATATTTTTTTTATTAAATCTTCTATTTTCAACGCAGTCATAATTTTTAATGCTGAACAGCTATAAGGAAACAAATCTAGTGTGAAAGAGTTTGCACTCAAAATTGCTGATAATGCTGTCAACAAATCTCCAACACGTATGAAATCACATGAAACAAAGAACAATGAAAAAAAAAGAAATTGTAGTGGTGAGAAGTGTCCAATAAGAACGGAAATCTTTTGTAAAAATTGTGAGGCATATTATTGCAAAACCTGCTTTAGTGCAGTTCCTAAAATTTAAGTATTTGTATTTTATGACATTTCTGGTTTTTTCGTAACAATTTTTGTAAATTTATATTAAATAATTACAAAATAAAAAAAATAAAGGTAAAAATAAAAAAAGTATTAAAAATGAAAATAATAAAAAATAATAACGCCAAAAATACGAAAAAAAAACAATATTAAACAAAAAAAAAACAGGTTCTTCACATCCCGTTTACCAAGGACAAAAGGACAAGGGACAAAGGACAGGAAATTTTCCCCCGCGTTAATGACGAATATGTCTGTTTGCGGGTCGGCTCTCGGGTGGAGAGGTACAGGACAGAGACAGGCAGTACAAGACAGAACTATAGTCACACACAACACCCACCCAGAGCCAGTCCCCCTACCCCAATATCGGTACCACCAGCAGATTCGACGGTCTGTGCCTTAGCGAGTACGACGCGGGGCTTATCCCATCTTTATCCGAGATAAGACCCACGACGTACTGACCGCGGATAAGATGCTGACGGTACCGATAACTGCCGACGGGGGTCGGCAGCGTCCCAAATTCGTACCTTCGCCCAGCAAAGTTCCCCGGTTATTCCACACTAGACATAAGCAGAGAAAATTGCAGGACGGGGATTCGAACTCGGGCCCTTCGCGACGTTCAGTTCGGGCGAACTAAGACTGACGCCTTAGCCCGCACGACCATCACGCCGACGGTACATCCCGTTTACCTTCTCGCAGTTTGAGCCGGGCAACATTAATAATTTTATTAATCGCTAAAGAACGTGGAACATTTTATACAAAATTATAACTTCAAAATATGCTACGTTGGACTCCAATGGGCTTGTCAAATTAATTATAATTAAAAGTGACTCAAAAAATTCGTAATCAGCGATCTTAAAAACCCCCGAGTAACAATTTCCAAAATAATCCGACCGATTTTGAAAATATCGTACGCCATATTGCAGCCGCCATTTTGAATTTTTGAAATTTGAGTTCAGATTCGTGATAGGCGACCTAAAAAATATTTAGTGTCATTAAAAAGATTTTTTTTTATTGAAACGGGTCATGTGCGAAAATCGTAACGGCCCAGCCCTGGTCCAGTCCTGGCAACGACGCTGCCGAGGTTCGGCTGCGACATTGGGCCAACACTGGCAGGAGTCTTGGCGCGACACTACGGCCTAGACTCGGCAACCGGTCCTGGTCCATTAATGGCTGCCAGCACTGTCACGGCCTCGACAGCCAGCACTGGCCCGGCATCGGCAGCCAGTATTGGCGCGGCATTGACTGTCGGCAATGGCCCAGAGTCTGTTACGACACTACGGCCTAGACTCGGCAACCGGTATTGGACCATTAGTGGCTGCCAGCACTGGCCCGGCATCAAAGCCAGTACTGGCGCGGCGTTGATTGTCGGCGATGGCACAGAGCCTGTTGCAGCTAAATTTTACAGGCATTATTGTCTTGGCAACGTCGCAGCAGCACGATAAAAAAATACAAACAAACGTTGAAACGAATTTCTTGTTATTGGAAGAAACCTTGAAGATGTATATAAATCCATGGATATATGCAGATATACCCCTGCTTATTGACGAGTCTTTTGATGTTGTCAGCCCCTGGGCGGGGCCAAATTTGGAACTCCAACGAGTTGGGTTAGTAAGTTCGTAAAACGTCCTACTAGTTCCATCGTATTCCTGTAAATAAAAATATTAATTTCTAATTCGTCGTTTATCACGACGAGTTAGTTCTTAGTCGAAGGGAAAGTTCCCCCGACACTAAAAAAGGTAAAAGTGGTGAGATCGCCCTTCGGCCGGAGTTGCCGCGTGGGTGACCACACTTCAAGGAACGCGGACGCTACTTCATATGCGGTTCAGCGACGCGTTCCTAGTGCCTACGGCCGGAGCTTAACTGCTGGGTTTCCCTGAGGATTCGAACGTCACCGCTGGCTATGGACCGAGTCTCCAGAGATCGGAGGGCTCGTACACGGAGAGAACTGTGCAAGTATGTAACTGTAGGGTATCCTTCGCCACTGTACTAAGATTTCGGGGCTGCTTCTGTACCTTGTGCCGCGAGATATCAATCTAAGAAAGTCACAGTCTCAGACTGTGAAAACGCTCACGGATGAGACAGCAAAACTACGATACTTTCTTCGAGGCTTGCTCCAGCCTAAGTTATACTTTTTAGACTAGGGCTCTCCCGGACTTTTTTGTAGGAAATTTCCTCCTCTACAAAAAAGATTCAGTAAATTTTTGCTCTATCTTGCATCGTTTTCGATACGGTCGATGTTCGATCGGCAATATTCTGTGTGAAATAAATTTGCTAGGCTTGGACCGATGTTCGGTCCTGAATGTTTCCATCGCTGGGCCGAGATTTGGCACTATCACTTTGCCAGACTTGGTCCGATACTCGGGCCCAATATTTGGCCGACGCTGGGACGACGATCGGGAGAAATGCCTATGAGATCAATTGGCCAGGTCTGGCCCGATGCATTGGCCAGTTTTCAGCCGAAGTTTGGTAATTTGTTATAGCCAGTATCAGTTACCAATGCTGGCCCGATTCTGGCACAGTGAAGTTGTCGACGTTGGGCCAGCATCGGCAGCCGAAAGTTGGCTGCCAACGCTGGGCCAATACTGGGCCGTAAGGTCAGCATCAGCATTTCGCAAATGGGGTACTGAATACTACTATTTGTGAAAAAAATTCTTTCGTCGCCATTTTGGATCTGCCATCTTGAAATTTTCAAATGTACATTTCACCATTTTGAAGCGTAGACATTGCGGACGCGATAGATTGTTGTAGAACAGTGTTCTGGTTACTTGTCGTATAAAAAAAAAATCATTTTTGAAACAAATTTGTTAAAAGTTCTTATTTTTTGTCATAAAAATGGCCACAACTTTTTGAAAATTCGTTTTTTTTGCAATTTGATTATGAGATTCTGAAAGAGCGAGTTGTAGAGAAAATTAACGTTGAAAATAGTTGGAAAAAGTGTCCTTCCCGGCGTTAAAGGGTTAATGTAGTACTAGTGTAATTTTATTTACCCATAATGGTTTACAAACAATATTATTGAGGGTGGAGTGCAGCAATAAATAATATAACAAGAACAAGAATGGTACACAACGCTTTCGATAAACTGACACTTACAAAAAATCGCACGCAATTACAATATTAAACGAATGTGACTAAACAATTAATAAGAAGGATATAAACTAGGCCTAATATTAGAAAAATGACTAAACTGGGACTGCCATTGCACAATGTAGACCATAATTCCCGGAGAAATTGTCTCCTGGCGAAGCACGAACTGACAAAGCCAGAAAGGATCTTCAGCCCACGAGGGTCGCCAGAGTGGAGCAGAAAGGCCACTATATTCTCGTTGGAACAGTTCGCCAAAATGCTACTGCGACGGAGTCTGGATCTTGAAGGGATACACAGGGGACAGTTGCAGAGGATGTGAGTTAACAGGCCGAAGGTTTTGGGCAATCCACCACAAAAAGTGACAGTACTTTTAAGCATTCTCGGGGTCGCTGAATACGAATCCGAGGTCAGATTGGAAAAATTCAAAATGACGGCTTCAATATGGCGACCGTCGAGCTGAAAATTTCAATTGTTTGAAACATAAAAAATATTACCATATTCTACGTAAAATTCTAAATAAAAATGTCTGTTGCGATTTTTGTCTAAATTGCATACATTCCGAGGAAAAAATTCCGATAGATCGCTTAGAATTCACATAGACTGAAAGGTTTTCGTTCATTACGAAACCTGTGGGAGATTTGCGACATTGAAGTTGGCGGAATCTGTATGGTGGAGCTGTTTTGAATTTCAATAAATATATTATAGATCACATATAATAACTTCGTTCGAAAAATACTCTGATTCTTCAAATTTGTAAATGCCTTCCACTTCCTTGGTTTCAGTAACTAATTTACCTACTTACGTACAATACCACGTGAAGGTTGAAGTTCGGTCTTTCATATGCTGTTCGTTTGTTAATTTTTATCTTTTTTTTCGCAAAACATATTTGTAAAACAGAAAAAAATAAAAATAAAAACTAAACTTTTTTTTCGTGTATATTTTTTTTTCACGGACGTTGCAACTTTGAATTTATGCTCGCTTCTTTGCAACAGTTTGAAACGTTTCCCGCATGAATCGTTTCCTACCATCGTAAATATTTACTGATTGTTCGCTAGATTGGTTCGGTATGATAACTGATCTCCGCATACATCTTTCTTGTAGCATTTGTGTAATATATAGGAATTTACGATAGCCATGTCAATATAGTAATACATGATTGGATGCCACCACTTTTTTTACCTTCTGCCTACCACATACCTTTCTCGTAGTTGATCAAACCGATCAACACCACCCATAATGGCATTATAAGCTTGTACGGTAGCTAAACATTATAAAGAAATTTGCGAACCATTTCTCAATTTTCTGTTCATTTCTACAGTATGGGATGGGTTGAAAGCTGAAGTGAATAAAGTGACAGGGTTAGTATCCATCCATTTGATAGCAGCGGCGTTTCCTTTAGTCTCGTATTTGTGTTCTCCTCTTTGCATTTTTACTTTACTTTTCATCATATCAGGCAAACCTTTCCGATGTATACGAACTGAGTAAATTCCTCTTTGTACAAGTTTTTCAACAAGATTGACAGAAGTAAAGAAATTGTCGAAAGCTACCAAGTGTTCATGTCCGATCGTACCTGTAACTAGATTCAACACTACACGTTCACCAAGAGGATCTTTTGTATCATATTTTTTTATTTGTCAATATACATTTCTGTTTTAATCATAAAGCCTGTCTTTGAGTCAGCCAAACTCCACACTTTGTACCCCCGTTTTATAGGTTTCTGTGGCATGTTCTGCTTCATGGTTGATCTTCCTTTGAAAGGAATCATAGATTCATCAACAGAGACCGTTTTCGAAGGGTTGTACACCTTAGCAGATTGATAATTCATATGTTCTAAAAGAGGCCTTACTTTATGAAGTTTATCAAAGATGGGATCGTCCCAGGGAAGCATAGTACTATTGTCACTTATGTGTATCATCTCCAATAATTTGAAAAAGCTTTTACTCGTCATAATTTTCGCAATGCAGTGAACTCTCAGATAACTATCGGTGCTCCAATAATTTTCTATTCTAGGCATTTTATGAATTCCCATAAGAATCAGTACACCAATGAGGGCATATAATTCATTTACATTAGTATCATACCAATTCGCTGAGTTCTCATTTTTCTGATGGGTATATCTGTTAGTTTCATCAACAATTTCTTCCATAAATTTTTCTGTGAATATTTGAAAAAAAAAGAAACTTTCACAATTTTTTTTAGGAACAGAAAGTATATTGATCGTAGGAGATTGTTCAAAATCGTGTTAAACAGCAAATTTGTCTGTATTTTGAGACCATTCAGAAGTTGAGTCAACATTTTCTTGCAGGGCCAAGTCATCATCAGCTGAATCCACATCTGAATCCCCATCATAATCTGAATCATCGTCCACATCAGAATTTTCAGGTTCCAAGGGTAAATTGTCTTTACCGACACATTTTTTAGACATTATGATAACAAATGAAGTAATTACGTATAAATATTTATACACATATATATTTACCGTACTTATATTACCACGTAAATACGAATAGATATAAGTTCCGTAAGAATGATATAAATATCCGCGGTAAAAAAGATCCATGAGAGACAGCACATATGTATTTTCCAGAAAACAACTTCGCTTGCGAGAAACGAACTTTCAGTGAAGACTGACAAATTCCCCATTTTTTACAGTGGAATGTATGCAATTTAGACAAAAATCGCAAGAGACATTTTTTATTCAGAATTTTGTGTAGAATATGGTAATATTTTTTATGTTTCAAAAAATTAAAAATTTCAGTTCGGCGGTCGCCAAATTGAAGTCGCCATTTTGAATTTTTCAAATCTGATCTCGGATTCGTAATCAGCGACCCCGAGAATGCTTAAAAGTACTGTCACTTTTTCTGGTGGATTGCCCAGAACCTTCGGCCTGTAAAAGGGTTAAAGGCTCCCTTTCACTCGTGTTGCAAATGGAGCATGGCTCATTCTGGTTGTAAGCATAGAACGCACTACCGACACAAATCGAACGCGAGAATATAGTGGCCGTTGTCAACTGTATTTTTAGGCGCAAATGTCCGTCGGAGAATTGTCTATTTAGAGACAGTCGGATCGATCGTTTAAGGTTGTGATTTCGCTGAAGGGAGGCAAAAGTTTCGCAGGTGGAGGCTATCTTGGACTCTCAATTTTCTGCCGAAAAATCAGACCAAAGATTGTCATAGAGTGGCGAGCCTAGGACCAACCTCAGTCGAGCAAGCCAGTTCATTGCCGAATCACCATTGTATCTATAACTGAGCTCATAGAGACTTGTTAATCCGAGACGCGCCAAACTATCCGCAAATATTAGAGTATTTGATTCAACGCTCTACGCACTATCTCGACTGTTATCGGATATATCCCCAATTCGAGACACTAAAGGTAGAGCTACATCGACTTAGGGAGCTTAAGCCATTTTTTAAAAAACTCGACCTGCAGTGATTCAAGAGAATGTAGATTGTCTAGGGCCCAACAGGGAACTGCATACAGCAAGGCAGATAAAATGGAAGCACCGTAAAGTTTTAGAGCAGCACTGTTCGAATCACATTTAGCTGAAGCCATTGTAGCCAAGACCGCCGCAGTAGCTTGGCGAGTCCTAGCTATAGCGTTTTCAGCCGCCTTCAGCCCATTCGCCGAAGCGGAGACGATTGATCCTAGATCCGTTAGCTAGAATGAAATTAAAAAGGTCTAAAACATATGAAAACCACTCATGCGTGAGTAGTTTCCACGATTCTACCGGAATATGTCCGGACCTATAGCTTTACCCGACTATAATCTCTTCATGCTCTCCCGCAGCTCCTGATGCAGAATAGGGTCGTAAAGATCTTTATCAAGAACCCCATAGAATAGTAAAGACGTCGATGGCCTCGAAGGGTAGAGGAGCCTCAAGTGACCGGCCCAAGCCTCCAGGGATACCGGCGAAGTACCAGGTGGAGTCCGCCTGTGCCTCCCATCCTCCAGCCAGAAACCCTTGGCATTTGTCACCCCATCGAAGGCATCTGTTATACGCGAAGCATGGAGTTTTTTAGGTATTACCGTTGTATGTTTAAAGTTCTTCTTGACAGCAAGGTAAGAAAGTTCGTAAGAGTTCCCGTGATTATTCGACCGAAGGAGATGAAGGGCTCTGTTCATGACATTTTTCGTAGATTTACAGGACACATTGTACCATTGAGGTGTAGAACACTTTAGAGTGCTTGTATCCTGGAAAGAACCTGCGGATTTCAATAACCCCTCCTGGATGAGAAGGCTGAGAAAACCCGAATAAAAAGAGTCGAAAGACAGACTTTGCGCGGCGTGATCGAAAAACAGTTCATAGAGGTCAACTTCGTGGAAATGCTTAACTAGTTTTGCCTCACCATCGGGTGACTACGACGTTTTATACCTTGGTGCTACGCTGGACGAAAAATGGGACACGGACGGAGAATTAAATAACGAGAGAGACAACAAAACAACTTCCTGAAAATGATCCGAGCCTCCACCATCAGGGACTATAAAAAAGTCTTTCACCAAATATAAATGATAGGCTGAGACCCAGACCAAGTTGATAATGCTTCACCCCTTAACATCTAAAAACGTAAATTGCGAGGGAGAATCGCTGAGTGAGCGATTTGATAGTAATCTTACAGTGGTTTCTCGAGGTTAAGAAAAAATCCGACACACGCCGAAGACTGGGGATTTTCTTGTAACAGCACAGATTCAAAATTAAACAAAAGTTTCTTGTAAGACAGCTTTCGAACTATACTGGCAACTTTACGGACAATTATGAACAGACAATTTAATAAAATAATACATAAAAACACGGAGCTAAAACTTGAAATAAATTTAATGGTTCGTTAAATCTATTTTCATTAAAGTACATGAATGTCCAAGAAGGGAAGCATGAAGGAGGTAGACTGTTCTTGTGGAAACTAAATAATAAATATAATTTTTGTCACAACGTCATATATTATAATAAAACGCATCATGAGATCCAGAAATTAAATTAAATAAACATTACAATTTAACACTGTCTATGCGATAAAGTTGTGATTTAAAATTAAACACATCATTAATAACACTAATTTATAACTGTCTTTAAATTGATAATAACACGGAAAGAGAGAGATGGAGAGAAACGCACTCCTTTTTGTAGAGCTCACATACTCGTTTTCTTTTTTGTAGTTTCCAACCTCATTAGATTTCGTTGTTCTTCAGATTACATCCATGATTATTGAATTGGAATTTTGGAAGAACATAAAAGTAGCCGCGAACAAGAAGGAAATCGTTATGTCCGACTCCGAGCACGGTTTGATTCTTGTATTGAAAAATTTGTTGTTAGAAACATTTTTTGTAAACCAAATATTGGAAAATTTAGTTAGATAAAATTTATGTCAACGGTGAAATTAAAAAAAATTCGGTAAAACATAACAAAAACCCAAACTCAAATTCATAAAAAATAAATTTTAAAAATAAAATTTTATAAGAACATAAATACAAAACTAGTGTTGGCGTGGTGCCTCGCTCGCTCAGAAACTTCGACCCTGTAGAGAGTCGGCTATTCCTTAATACTCGTTTGTTTACTAACAGCTTTCAATTATATTATAAAATTATATGGATATTTGGGAGTTCAATCATATTTAGGTCCAGGAGGCTTCGATAGATATGTTACAACAATATAGTGTTTCTTATATGTATGAAAATTGAAAATAAGCATTTTCAAAACTTCGACCCCGATAACAGGCCAGCCGAAGTATTAATAAATAAAATTTGCATAACACTTACTTCAAGCACTTGAATTGTAATAGACTATTCGATGCATATTACATATTTACAGTGTTTTACTAATTACTCTCTGTATCATTATGATCTTATATATATATATAAGGGTGGGGTGAATCGGAAAAGTTTTTTTGTAACACTTATTTTTTGGTAGTTTTTGATGCGCTAAGAACGAAAATGACCATACAAAAATTCTAAAAACATTCGCCCCGACGTCCCAAAGATGCCGTTTTTTGGGTGTTTTTTTTCGATTGTCTGTAACTCCGTCATTTTTTTTTATTTTTTTAATTTTTTTTTTTGGAAAAGGTACTCACATTATCCATCTATTAAATCCATATAATAGAAATTTTTATTTTTTTTTTCATTATGCCTCTAAAAAATCGATATATGTGTCGATTTTTCAAAAAATTGAATATTTCGATATTTTTCATTAGAGTAGTGGTCATCTTTACTGGTTAAGTAAATTACTAATAAAGAAATATAGAGATATTTAGAAATGTATAAAAAAATCTTCTTATAGCATATTCGGACGGGCTGCACCGTCCCGGTTTAGTGCACTTTTCGCTAATCTCGGGTACCCGTAGCCCGGGTCAGAGATTGGAGAAAACATGCACTACACCGGGACGGTGCAGCCGTCCGAATATGATATTACAAGGATGGGCGATGGTGATACCGAAGCAGAACACTACAGACCACGGCCCGAACTAGGTAGTTCTGTACCTTAGTGATTTATTGGTGACGTAAGGGTGAATCCACATGGAGCGGAAATTTCCACGCGGATCGTCTTTTAGCCAATAGTATTTCACTTAGAATGAGATAGGTGATCTAGAACTTAGATACTATTGGCTAAAAGACGATTCCGCGCGGAAATTTCCGCTCCATGTGGATTCACCTTAAGTTGGGATTGTCTATGGATGGCGTTGAATTTAAAGTTCAGAAGATCCGTATTTGATGGTATTTATAAGAAACGAACGTTGAAAATTACATTTCATCGGTAATGGAGATGTAGATATTTGTTCGAAAATCCAAATATGTACGGCCTTTCTGTCGTTGTGAACAATTTTTTTATTTACAAATTATAATGACACACTTTATTTTCTTGGAATAGATTCGACACCATTGTTATAATCCAGGGATTTTAATGCGTCTTTTTGCTCCTGCCTTCTTCGTATTCTCTCTTCTTTCTTGGTAATGTCATTTTGTTGCTCAGCTCTTACGCGTTAGGTCTCCCAGTCGGACAGTTCAAAAAATCATGTCTATGTTAGTTTTGCTCGGATTGACGCGAGATTTTTACAGAATATTCTTGAAATGTGTACTTTCGAATAAAAAATTAAAACTCTGACAATTTTTGGCCGTAGTAAGCCCTTAAAATAGCTTTTAATAGAATCAGGTTACATTTTTAGAACTTTTTAAAAAATAACGACTAAGAGAAGACATTTAGCTAAATTTTACGATCATTTTCATGTTTAGGAGGTCAAAATACGTCGAAAAATCGTAGCCACACTTCGATTTTGCCGATATTTGACTTGTTATAAATGAAAAATATCGAAATATTCAATTTTTTGAAAAATCGGCATACATATCGATTTTTTTAGAGGCATAATAAAAAAAAATAAAAAATTCTATTATATGGATTTAATAGATGGATAATGTAGGCACCTTTTCAAAAAAAAAATGAAAAAAAATGACGGAGTTACAGACAATCGAAAAAAAACACCCAAAAAACGGCATCTTTGGGACGTCGGGGCAAATGTGAAACATTTTTTTAGAATTTTTTTATGGTCATTTTCGTTCGTAGCGCATCAAAAATTACCAAAAAATAAGTGTTATAACAAAACTTTTCTGATTCACCCCACCCTAATATATATACAGGGTGGACCTCGGCTGGCGGGTCATAGGCATCCCATGTTAAAGAAGTAACTAGATCATTAGTCGGTTAATCTCGTGGTAATTAGGGTTTGCTACAGGATTTTAATTTCTCACAATGCATATCAAAACAGAATTAAGAATTGTAGCAAAGCCGACAAGTTCTAAATACCGCGTGATTAGTCGGCTGATCTAGTTACTTCTTTAACATGGAATGCCTATGACCCGCAAGCCGAGGTCCACCCTGTATATATATATATATATATTAGGGTGATTCAAAATAAAAAGGAACGGAATATGGACACGGCTGTTGATTTATTCAAAAGTACATAAAAGAACAAGAATTTTGACCCCTTACAAAACGCGATTGGTTAAATTTTAGAGGTGGCTCAAAGCGCCGGAAGTTTCAAACTTTTAATTAAAAATAACTTCTGCGACAAACATTTGTCTATAATAATAATAATAATAATCGACTTTATTGCTTATATCAGGAATACACTATATACATGGGAGAGTTCACTTACTTACTAAATATATATAAGCAAAAGGCGAGACACAGCACCACTAAGCTGTTTTACAGTCTGACCCTAAATTAACCCGATTATTTAAATCAATATATCTTAAAGGATTTTCAAGGTCAACAATCACAAATCTGTAGTCAGATTTTAAGGGGAGGCTCCTGTGTTATTTTGACCCCTCGAAATTTTAGTGATTGAAATTGTTTATATTTTTTTACTTGCTCGATTTCGAGGTCAAATTCGTGTCAGATTCTTAGAAAAAAAAAATTCGAAAAATTCGCTGAAAAAAAAAATATTTTTTTGCAACCATAACAGATATTTTCAAACGCTTATGAGCGATTGTTCGAAATGTTGAGAAAATCATATAAAAAAATTTCCACCAAAAAATATTAAAAATTGTAAGAGAAGATAGATTTTTTAGGTTCAAATCAAGGAATTTCAGTCTACTGAAGCCGCAGATGAATTGAAAAACACCATGTTTTTATAAATAAATGCATTTATTTCAATAATCAAGAACATTCATGACCATACTGTACACAGATTTTACAGAAAAATTTCCAAAATGGTAGAGCAGCTAATATTCGTAACATTGTAATATGAAGTAGGGTATTTTACGTATCCATTATGGTATTTTTCTTTCTTCTTCGGATATATTTATAAATGATAGATAAAAATAATAAATAATATACTGTCATGAAAATTTCTGGAATTTTTCACAGTTCCTTTTCAAGAATAGGGTAATTAAAAACACGCACATGTATATATACAGACAGCTGCAGATGAATGTGTAGATGTAGAATTGTATACATGTGTATAATAATGTCAACATAAACACGCATCAGTAACATGTTATTTTGACCCCTCGAAATTTTAGTGATTGAAATTGTTTATATTTTTTTTCTTGCTCGATTTCGAGGTCAAATTCATGTCAGATTCTTTGTAAAAAAAATGTACTAAGAATTTATAAGTAATTTTATATGTATATGCTGCAAAACTATCGACCGTTCAAGTATGAGATTCTCATTTGTCACATATTGCATATTGCGCTATGTTCTGTCAGTACGTAATTTATTTGAGAGTGAACTTTTCTCAGTGTATCGGTGAGATTTCACGACAATAATCTCTGTAAGTGCATTTGATCTTTTTTTTTAGTTTTTTTTTGTCAAATATCTTCACAATCTTAGAAAAAACATTTTCAATAAATCGATCAACTAACCAAAAATGCCTAAACGTAAAAGATCAAAATATTACAACAAGCTGAATGAAAATCGATGGCGAAATCGTGTCTCACGTGAAAGTAATGATTTACTATGCTCAAATGAAAATCAAATGGAATTGGAAAATGAAATAAACGAATTGCCAAAGACGAGTGTTCGGATTGACACAAAATTTGAAGAAATGTCCCAGGAAGTGAACGTTGAGAATGGCATTCAATATATAATTTTTGATATTTCACAGTTGAAACAGCTTCTAAAGAGAGTGAAATGTGTTGATTGCGATGGAATATCTATGACGCTTGATGCAGGTGAAAACAGTTGTATTGGATTTGCACACAAAATTGTTTTCCGCTGTCAAGAGTGTGAGATGCAGGGATTTGAAGCCCAAAAATGTGAAATTTATTCTTCAAAACGTGTCACTAAAAACCACTCGTCTCACACTCCTTTTGACGTGAATTTGCGCTTGGCTGCAGCTTTCCTATACATGGGAAAGGGATATTCGGGAGTCCAACAATTTTGTACCTTTATGAATTTGCACCCTTTATCAGAATCCAATTTTCAGAACTATGTAAATACATTATCATCAAGTATTGACCAAGTTACTCAAAATATTCTTCAGGAATGCCGAACAATTGCTAGGAAAGTCCATAGTGAGAATAATGTGACAGAAAACCACACATTGGAAGAGCTCGAATTCGAAATAGACGGAGAAAAGGAAGATTCGTCCGATAATTTTGTAGTGGAAAATGAAGTGAATGACAATAATTGTGTAATCGAAGAGATAACAAATGTAGATATGCAAACAGAAGATAATGAAAAAAGGGAAAACCAAGACATCGTAGACATTGGCGTCAGTTACGATGGCACTTGGCTAACGCGTGGTTATAAATCGAAGCATGGTGTAGGATGCGTTATTGATATAGAGACAGGATTTGTTATAGATTATGATATTATGACAAAATATTGTCATACTTGCGTGATGGCCGCTGCTGAGTTAGGTGAAGACTCACCTGAATTTGCTGTCTGGTCTGAAGGTCATGCTGAATGTTGCAACAAGAACCATAATGGATCAGCTGGAGCAATGGAAGTATCGGTTGCTGAGAATCTCTGGAAGCGGTCTATCGAATATGGATTTCGATACACTAAAATGCTCTCAGATGGAGATTGTAAAACTTTCAACCATCTGACTAGCCTGAATGTATATGGTGCAGATCATGAAATTTCCAAAGAAGAATGTGTGAATCACGTAGGAAAAAGGTGAGTGAAATTATTTATGTAATTGCTTCTGATTATTTCTAGTAACTTACAAGCAAAATGTTATACTGTTTACTCCTTATTACTATTGTCAGACTGTTTACTGGACTATGCAACATAGTATCAGAGGAAAAGGCACGTAAAGTGACACTGGGTGGTAGAGGATATGGACAGCTAAAAAAATCAACGATCCAAAAGTTGACAGAATATTACAAGAAAGCTATTCACAGGAATAAGAACAATATTGATGTGAGTAAAAATATGAATTTCTCAATTATTCAGAAATCGTCAAAAATGAAATGGATTTATAATGAACAAACAATGATCAATAGGCAATGAGAGATTCGATCCTGGCGTCGATTTATCACGCAGTTTCTACTGATATAAAACCTCAACACTTTCTATGTCCTCAAGGATCATCTTCTTGGTGTTTCTTCCAAGCAGACAAGGCAAATAATAAGAAACCACGTTCTCATAATGGAAACATCCATACACCTCTCACTCAATTGTGCTTCGACAAAATTCTACCATTATATCAAAGATTGTCTGAAGATTCCCTGTTGTTGCGTTGCTCAAGATGCCTGACTCAGAACGCAAATGAAAGATTGCACAGTATTATTTGGAGCAGGTGCCCAAAAGAAGTGTTTGTCGGTAACTCTCGGATAAAAATTGCAACGTGTTTGGCTATATGCGAGTACAACCTTGGGACTACGAGGACAGTTTCTGAAATTCTTACGAAGTTGGGACTGTCTACTGGCAGAGAAACAGTAAAGCTATCGCTAAATTGTGACTCTCGCAGACTGGCAAGAGGAATTGAAAAGTCATCGGAGAAATTCAGAAAAGCTAGACGCATTATAGCACGGGCAACAAATCGAAGGGAAGCAAGTTATGTTGAAAATGAAGGAATCGTGTATGGAGCAGGGATGTTCTGAGCTACTCCGTTTTTATGTCATTATTACTACATACATATTCTCATAAATAGTTATTGTTATACGGATATGATTGTTTTCATGTATTTTTGTATTCCTATATATGCGATGTGTGTGCGTGCGTGCGTGCGTGCGTGTGTGTGTGTGTGTGTGTGTGTGTGTGTGTGTGTGTGTGTGTGTGTGCGCGCGCGCGCGTGCGATACGTGTGCGTGTGTTCTTACTCACGTGTTGTCCCTGAATGTTCTTGATTATTGAAATAAATGCATTTATTTATAAAAACATGGTGTTTTTCAATTCATCTGCGGCTTCAGTAGACTGAAATTCCTTGATTTGAACCTAAAAAATCTATCTTCTCTTACAATTTTTAATATTTTTTGGTGGAAATTTTTTTATATGATTTTCTCAACATTTCGAACAATCGCTCATAAGCGTTTGAAAATATCTGTTATGGTTGCAAAAAAATATTTTTTTTTTCAGCGAATTTTTCGAATTTTTTTTTTCTAAGAATCTGACACGAATTTGACCTCGAAATCGAGCAAGAAAAAAAATATAAACAATTTCAATCACTAAAATTTCGAGGGGTCAAAATAACACAGGAGCCTCCCCTTAAAAATTCAAAATGGCGGACTCAAAATGGCAGAAGAATTTTTGAAAAGTTATCCTATTTTTATAAAATTTAGTATACAATGGTTTTTGAGGTCGCAGATTATGAAAAGGCCGAAGCATAATAAGAACTTTACCTTTTTTTATTCTCTCATTCGTTATAATTAACTCGAAAATTTTAAAATTGAGTTTTATTTAACACGAAACTTTAACGTTAACGACGTTCTATCCTTTAATCTCTCATGCAGTTAGAAACGGGTAGAACGACGTCAAGGTTAAAGTTTCGAGTTTAAGTTCTATGGGCTTGGGTGGAAATGAGAGACAAATTGCAATGATCTCTGGGAAATGAAATCGGACATGTCATTAATGGGGTAGCTGCCCAAGTCTTCGATAACAGCTCTTTCATGAACGGTTGTGCTCGTTCCTTATTTTGAAATGCTTTTACCATTTTTAATTTGATGTCGACTGATACATCATCGTCGAAAAATGCCAGTGGAGCAAGTTCATAGCTCAAGTACCATAGATGCCCAGAAAATTTGTTTATTGCAGCCTGTGACACCTGTTTGTTTACTTGGTCATACTCTTGGAATGACCTTAAAAGTCGGAGATCATTTCTCGGCGCAGAAATCGCAAGTGGTGCCCTAAACCAAGCTTTAGTGTATACTTTGACCACAAAAATGCACACTTCACTTAGGCCCGAAAGTTCACTACTTATTAAGTGAAACTGTGATCGAAACATATATATTTTTAAACTGTACAAAGCTTTAGTCATCCATCTAGCGTGGTGTACTGCACCAGGTGTACGAAATTTTATCCCACACGGAGGAGTTTAGCTGATAAAAATTAAAATAAGTTCGAGAAACTCTTTATAATCATCTCTTGGTTGCGTGTTATTAAACAAATAAAAATAGAACTATCAGTAATAATATAAATTAATGACTCTATCGTTTACATTATTCAACAAGAAATATTAATAAAATGTTGATATCTGCTTTTATTTAACCTCTAGAGTCACGACGTTTTTTCAGCACCTTTAGAGCCATGACCAGGGTAGTTTTCGTCCTGAATGTTCTTAAATATGCAAAAGTGAAAAATCTGAAAAAATTCATGCAGCTTTTTTGAACCTTCAACTTGAAGTCCCAATTATAGTGTTAATTAAAACTCGATTTTAAATTATTCGATACCAAATATTATAAAAATAGGATTGCTTTTTAAAAATTCTTCCGCCATTTTGAATTTTTAAAATCTGACTTCAGATTCATAATCTGCGGCCCCAAAAACCATTGTATACTAAATTTTATAAAAATAGGATAGCTTTTCAAAAATTCTTCTGCCATTTTGAGTCCGCCATTTTGAATTTTTAAAATCTGACTTCAGATTCATAATCTGCGACCCCAAAAACCATTGTATACTAAATTTTATAAAAATAGGATTGCTTTTCAAAAATTCTTCCGCCATTTTGAGTCCGCCATTTTGAATTTGGAAATCTGACTACAGATTCGTGATTGTTGACCTTGAAAACCTTTTAAGATATATTGATTTAAATAATCGGTTTAATAGACAAATGTTTGTCGCAGAAGTTATTTTTAATTAAAATTTTGAAACTTCCGGCGCTTTGAGCCACCTCTAAAATTTAACCAATCGCGTTTTGTAAGGGGTCAAAATTCTTGTTCTTTTATGTACTTTTGAATAAATCAACAGCCATGTCCATATTCCATTCCTTTTTATTTTGAATCACCCTAATATATATACATACAATTCGTCAAAGATATCTTCAAAGTATCGAAAAGATCTCTGACAGATATCTTTTAGACACTATAAGACATCTTTCAGATATATCGAAATAGATATTTTCGTATCAAGGGTGTAAAAGAACTTATGCGCCCATAGGTGATCACCGCGCCCGAGGGACTGGCGAAGACAACCCCTGGGTGTAGGGGGTCGAAACATCGAAATTTTAAACTACAGGGTAATTTTTTTGTCCAGGTGACCAAATTCAATGCTTTTTCAGACAATAGTCATAAGCATTTTAAACCAGTTTTTATGGCATTATCGTCGACTTTAGGAAGAAAATGCATAAAACCTTTTTTGTAGAGAATTTCATGCTCTATCTTTTTTGTTGGATACATTTTTTAACAAAATTTGTATTTTTCAAAATAAATGCAAAAAACTACGAAGAAACTTAATTGGGGCTAATTTTTTTTAGTAATGGACGGATGGATCTGCGCCAAAATGTAATCAGATCTAAATTATGCCAAGAAGCGTATTAAAAAAAAATTTATGTCAATACGCTTATCCGTTCGCGAGTTATCGCGAGACAAAAAAACGGGACGTACGGACGTACAAGATCACGGACACAAATTTTTTTATTTTTTTTATAGGGTAATTTTTATGCCCGAAGTGACCAAATTCAATACTTCGTCCAGACTTAGTCTGGGTCGACGTAAATACGTATATCTTTAAAAAGGGATGAATATAGAAATGATGTACAAACTTTCCCCGAAAGTCGATTATGGATCCATTTTCTATAAACTTCTTTCTCTTTCAAGACTGCTGTGATAAGGGAGATATTGACGGCTGTGGACAGAGGTCGTAAGGTGGTTGTAAACAGTGTCAATCAAGCGTGGAACGTGGTCATTCTGGCTAAGTAGGAAAAAAAGACATTTCTCTGTGCACTTGTTGAAAATGATTTTGTAGGTGAACTTCAGATAAAAGTAGTGGAAAATTTGCATTTTTAGTAGCATCTGACAACGAGATAGTATTTAGTTATCTAATTTTTTCATACCTCTACGTACCTATTCTAATTAGCATAGTATTTGTTCATAACACTGACGTCTGGTGGGCAATGAAATGGGATATAAAAGAAGTGTGCGTATGTTGTCAACTGTGCACGAGGTTGGTTTTTGTCTAACTGGCAAAAACGTCATGGCACAGATGAGGATATCATCAAACCAACGTGAATCCAAGACTACATCCAGTACATGGGAGGTATAGACGACGTAGACAGACAACTGAAGCTGTTCGAAAAACAATGAAATAGTACCGCAAACTATTTTTTCACCTAGCGGAGTTGTGCCTCTCAAACGCTCACCACGCCTCACGCATGTATAAAATGAAAAATGCACGTCCTGCTCCATTTCCATAGTTTCTATTAGAAGTTGCCAGGGCTTTGTTGACGTGTGTTCATGAGAGCATCCCTCGAAACGTTAGTCACCCTAATCGATTGGTTAAACGTCATTATCGGAAGGACAGTACACGACGAAGATGCCACTTATGCGGTTTGCGAAAGACAACATTTGTGATATTCCTCGGCGCGTAACTCCACGCTTTGAAGATTACCACACACGACAGACACTAACATAATGTCTAATGGTGTGACGTGAGAGATAAGTAGACTTGCAATAAACAAACACCCCAAAGGAATCATATTTTCGCAACGTCCACGTCGTTGAATCTCGGTAACGCTAAGAGCGAAAGCCTTTTAAGAATTATAAAATTCCAGGGTGTATGGAGCTAGTAAAGGAACTTACATGCACTCTCACTGACTGAGAGACTGTGAAGTGCCATTTTTCAAGCGCTAATGCCCAATTTCATGTGTTGACCTTCAAAGTTCAAGGTCGAAGAAATCACTAGATTTTTTTTACTGCTTTTTATCGTATTCAGCGACTCATAAAACGTACATATATCAATGTTCAAGAGCAAATATTCATTTTCATTATTTTACCTTCAAAGTTCAGAGTCAAATATGAATCTGACATTTTATTCACCATTTTTATTGTAATCATCACATCAAAAAATATTCAAAAGCGCTCTTAAACCTTCACTTATAATTTTTACCTTAGAACCAACTTTCCCTCCGGGAGTGGTCCATAGATGGTCATTCATGTAAGTCAGAAAATTCAGCTAAATGCGAGGTCAATTTTAAATGAAAATCCCCGAAGCGAAAAGGTTAATGTTTAAAAATAATGTAAGATGTAAATTTGATTGTTAGATTATACATAGAGAAACCTGTTTGGGAGACTGTACCAAGCTTACAAGGAAATTTTATTAAACTTTCAAGTAAGCGAGCACCCGTATATTATAAATCTGCTAAGGTGAATGATAACTATGAGAATTTAGTGTGCAAGCATTTTATTATAATTCCATACACTTCCTTGCACATTTTACATTCCCGCATTGTGAGAATTCTCTTTTTGTCTTGTAAATTTGTTGTTCTCTGTCCGTTTTCCTTTTTACGTCTTTGCATCCAGATGTACGGTGCCGCGGAGGAAACAATGCTAACCTCTAAAATTCAGTTTTCTCCGTGTAATAAATAAAATCTAATAACTAAGTATAAAAAATTACTAAAATATATAAGTTATAAGATATAAGGGCATAAAGGAAAAGATCCACGTCGGTAATTTAGAAGAAATTTTTAATTTAGTACAATCTCCTAAACATCTCCGCAAGTCTTAAGCCGAGTATCAAAGGACTTAGGTAACATGTATCAAACTAGTCTGTTGCATTCGAAAATTTGGCTCTATTTATTAACTACTTTGAAACTAATATTAACGTTGCGTGTTTAATGTTTATGTGACCGCCATGTCACAGTATTTCGAATTAATACATCCAGATAGATATTGTTAATCTCTTCGTTTAAGAAAGAAATAGAGGAAAAGATCCGCGTCGAATTTCAAAATCATGTTTATCCGAGCATTCTGATATTCTTGAAACATCTATGATTTTTTCAAAATGTAGAAGACAGAACTATGTCGATTTCTTAAATTCATCAAATGTTTCAATGGGTGAGGAAGTTTCAGGACCTCAGAGCGCTAAAAAAATTTGTTTATCGAGAGAAGATAAGTTGGAACAATTGATGAGTTATTATTGTATACCCCAACGTATTGTTGAGTAAAGCAGTCGCATTTTGTTGAGGTCCGTATCTTTTGCTAAATTTTATTAGCTAATTCGCTTTGCGGGAGTTGTACTTGCAGCGGCATACTTCTGGAGAGGCTCGGAGTTTATTCGGGCAAACGTTTTTTGGAGTCCGAATCATAAATCCGGAGAAAATCGAAATTATACAGCTTGTTTGCAATATTTTTAACCGTTGGAACGATCAGCCGTCAACACCGGGGCACGTACCTCGTAACTTGTGACGTTTCATACACGTCATCGAAACTGACAACCAACGAGAAGCACCACACACACGTCTTCGTATACTTGATTTTCTACCTGTCAACGGTTACGGTTCCAGTTCCTGAGTATGCTTGGACATTTTTCCAGATAAACGTGCAGAATTAAAGTCCTAAGCTTTTCAACAATTCGTTGCTGATTTTTAAGGCATTTATCATTGTAGTATTTCCGTATGCTCCTAAACAAATATACAGCTATTCCGTTTGTATTGAAAGTAGGGTAATTAGCAAATAGCACGTACAGAGTAACATTGTGTTGGTATCACGTGATAGGACGCACATAGTTTATTGTCACACATACATGCATTCCTTTGTTTGACGAAAGTGGGAGATTTTTGAGTACCCACTACTTTCGTGCTGCGCGCTACAGAAGGCTCGTAACGGTTCACGTGCCCCTCCATTGTGATTTACGCACTACTGTTGTATTCGAGCGTATTACCACTCGTTTATTCCAGCGCGAGAAACACACACGATCTACTACGATAAGTCTCTTATATACATTGTCGCTTATCAGTGTAATGGATTCATGTGCAACATGTAAATTAGAAATCGCGGAAGATGCTCCCGCGTATGCGTTGCCTATAAGTTAAAATTTCATTTAATGTGCATTCCCTCTTCTTCTTCGAATACTAAAGCTAGTGACTTAGTGTGTTGTCTAAACCTCGAAGAGAGCAAACCGAAAAAAGGAAGCACAATGACCCGCTCCACCCGTCCATACCACGCACTACTCGATCACATAGTGGTTCATTGATTATGTCGGACATTAGCGAAACGTCCTACGTACATATCCACCGGCTTATCAACTTCACTTAGACAAGCAAGAAAAATTCAATAAACAGCAAAACGCTAAACTTGATAGAATTCTAAAACTAGAAGAACGGGTTAATGCTATCGACATAACTGTTACTGAGCTGCAAATAACCGTTGAAAACCTCCAAATAAATCATGTCCACATGGCTTACGAAGTGCGTTCCTGCGACTTAATCGTGTCCGGGCTTCCTCAAGCGCCTAATGAGGACCTTGCTGCCATTGAACTAAAAATCGCAGCTACACTTGATGTTATGATGGGCCTTAAAGATGCTGTTGCAGCTTATAGTATCCCGCGTTCAGCTACTGCAACCACGTCAGCCACGTCATCGAAGTCTACACTGTTCACTGTCTGCGTAAAACTATCTAACTCAGTTAGTTTACGCGCAGCGTTAGTTGGCGGTATGCGGTCCCGAAAAGTTCTGTACTCTGATAAGTTAGATGCCGCTCTACCGAAATCACGCATTTTCGTCAACAAATCTCTCCCAAGCGATACCTTGAATATTCTTAAAAAAGCTCGCGCACTAGTAAAAAGCGACCAAAACAAACATGTTTATGTCCATCGCGGAATTGTTCATTACCGGCCAATGTCTGGAGTTACGGCTATGGCTATCACTAGCGAAGAGGATCTCACAAATATCACCAAATGATGCCAAACTCCTAGTACGTTCAAACTTGTACATTAAGCTGGAATTTATAGTCTCGGTAAACTGATATCGTAGCCTCAAGCCATGAACTCAACCAATGAAAATGTTGTAACGGACCGTTACAGAGAGAGAGAGAGAGAGAGAGTAAGAGTGGGGGCGACGCGTTCTGTGTAACGCGGCCCCGCAATGAGTTTAGTGAGTGTTGTGCACGTGAGATAAGAGTGAGTGATAACCCATAGTGCCCATTGGAGAAGTACGTAGGTAAAGAGACAAATTGTAAGTGAATATAGCTAATTAATAAACTCTTTTTAACATTTATGAGTTATTTCTTACTGCGGCCCTAGTCCCGTTACAATGGCGCCAACGTGAAAAACTCACATAAATTAATCATATTAAAACGAAAATTGTGACATATACATAGATACACATTACACAACTAATCAAACATAAAACTCTCACATACAACAAACAATAATACATTACACAAAAAGAATAGAATAAATTATATATAAAACATACAACACAGACAACATAAATACACAAAGAGAAATCAAACATACCACACAACACAATCACACAACTTACTATTACACACCAAACTTAAAAACATTAGAGACAAAAACACTTAAAAAAAAAAAAAAAAAAAAAAAAAAAAAAAAAAAAAAAAAAAAAAAAAAAAAAAAAAAAAAAATATATAAATTATTATTTTCAAGTACAAATTTAGAGATAATAAATAAATCTATAAACATGCTACGAACGCCGGCATTCACGCCAGCAAGAGCAGGCGCGACGATAAACATAAACATAGAGGAGACGCAAACAGATCAAAACAATTCAGACAATAACATCAACAAATCATTATTAGACATGACAATAGAAGAACTAAATAAAGAACTACATACAAACACAAACAGACAAGGCACACCAATAAATAATCAAAATCAACAATCACAACACATTATGCCAAATATAAGAGTACGAAACCTATTAGACGAATACTCAGAAAACGGTAGGAACACACATTTACAAAGAAACAACGCATACGCTTTACGACAAACACAAAACTACGATCAAATAGAAGAGGAAAATAATACACCACACAGACAAGAACAGAACCAAAACACAGGAAGAGAAAACACAGATACACAACATCAACATTTACACACACAAAATCAAAACTTCATTCCATGGCAAATCTATACAAAAAAAACACCTATGGAAGTGGTACAAAACTGGCAATTAAAATTTGAAGGAAAGGAAAATGAAAACATATATGACTTCTTAGAGAGACTAACAGAACTACAAAACGGATATAATTTATCAAATGACGAATTATACAAAACAATACCAATATTATTATCAGGAAATGCATACGACTGGTATAAATTAAATAAAAACGAATGGAATAATTGGGAACAATTTACAGAGACATTATTAGACACATTTCAAAATAAATCATATAGAACTAATATAAAAAAACAATTAGAAGAGAAATTTCAAAAACCAACAGAAAAAATAATAGATTTTATATTACACTATAGGACATTATTAAACCAGTTACACCCACCATACACACTAGAAAAACAATTAGATAAAACATACGAACACTTAAGACAAGAATACCAATACCACATCAGACGCTATGAAATACACACATTCAAAGAATTACAAACAATAGGGACAGAATTCGAAAGACTAACTCAAAAAAACAGAGAAAAACAAATCACACAAAATTACACACCAAAAACACACACACCATTAAACATCTACGCAAAAGAATTCACACCTACACCACACACTTACACACAAAAAACACGATATTACAAACCAAAAACATATACACCACAAACAAATAATTACTCAACTTACAAAAATTACAGACAACAGACAGAAAAAGAAAAAACACAAAATACAGTAGAACAATGCTTCAAGTGCGGACAACGAGGACACTACAAACGAGAATGCCCAAAACAACAATCATACAAACAGTACACAAACAACAATGAACAGGGAAACCGACACTGAAGCTAAAAGAATGGGTCAATTTAGCTTCAGAGATAGAAAACGACCCTCGGTGGTACACACAAATTAAAATAGGTAACACTCAAATTACTGCATTAGTTGACCCAGGTGCAACAAACACATACATAGGACAAACAGGCATACAAAAATTAGGAAACAAAATACAAAAAAAAATTATTAAAATTACAAACAACGATATTAAAGTACAACTAGCAAACGACACTAATATAGAAATTATAGGAATAGTAGAACTGCCAATTACATTAAAAAATAAAACA